>PVKZ01000079.1:1366478-1882040 GCA_004027375.1 Macroglossus sobrinus | reverse complement strand
TTCCTTCTCCTTCCTTCTCCTTCCTCCTCCTTCCTCACCCTACGCTACCACATTTGGAAGGAATGCAGGGAATGGAGCTTATTTATAAAAGTCACACTTAGAGAAGGAGCTGGCATGTTTCTTAGCACTCTGCAGGCCAGGCCCAGGTCTCCAGCCTTCTCTAGCCCTCTCCTGCCCAGATAGAGAGTGAAGGAATCATTGGGGTCAGCGTGGGGGACCCTGCCTTATAGGATCCCCTCAAAGAACAGAAGGGCAACAAAAGGCCTAAGAGGGGCAAACACTAGCCCAGAGTCACACAAGCAGACTTTTGGGGCAAGGTATCCCAGGCAGCCTTGCCTGGCATGCTGTTACCTATGTCCTCCAATTCAGAGGGAAACCATGCCTCCCTGATTTCCTTTTTTTTTTTTCTTTTCTTTCTTTTTCTGAGAAATTCTTGGAGCTGACCCAACCCTTCCTGGGCCCAGAACAGTGTTTATATACATGCTAGGCTGTGGGACACATGGGATCTGCTGCAGGAGCCAGAGGACAGAGAGAGGAGGGATAGTCATGATGGGCAGATCCTAGAAAAAGCCTTCCTGGAAGAAGAGGACTTGGGATGGCCCAAGAGGAGTTGATTTGAAGGGAAGGAGAGAGGTAGTCCAAAAGGAGGGATCAAGGTGAGCAAAAGCAGAGCAGTGGTAATGCTCAACGAAGAGAGAATGGTGAGTGGTTCTAACACCTGGTCTAGAGCAGAGTCCAGTCCACTGGAGCAGCCAGGGAAGTTCCCCCCTTTGCTCACCAGTTCCTTTTTTTTTCTCACTCCTAGGAAGAGACTGGGGGTCCTACCTGTCTCTAGGCAACACTAGGCAGGTTATTGCCTTCTCTCTATACTCATTTCATCTGTACAATGGAACCAGCAGGATCTGCCTTGCAGAGTAAAAGAAACGGCGTTGGGGGGGGGAGTAAGAATAGCCTCAGGGTGGCATCTGCCTCCCTCCCTCTTTCCAATTACCTCTTCCCAGAAGGAACAATGGATTTGGGCACATTTTCATCTGGGGTGCAGCTAGAATAGTCTTCAAGGACTACCTAGTTAAACCACCTAGCTTACAAGTTGGAAAACAGGTCCAGAAAGTGCTAGGGGTTTTTCCAAGGTCACATAACATCTAGGGGCAGAGCTCAGCCCTTTTTCACTACCTGAAGTTGCCACCCTGAGCTGCTCTGGGGCTCTGCTAAGAGGCAGACCCTGCTCAGAGCAGGAATTTGTTGAAGGAGGGAGTACACAGGATGGTGAGAAGGTGAAGGGATCATACTGGAGAGCCCTCTTTCCTGGAGACCCAGTTTGGTCTCTCACACACCCCTGACTCAGCTCTGGGCCTCTCTAGTGATATTGACTTTGATCAGTCATTAAAAAGAAGAAGGGAAAAAAATAGCCCACAAGGCAGACAACAGTAACTCCTGCTCAGCAGGAATGAATCAACCCTGCTGGCTGGCCTGCTGCCATCCCTGGGGACAGGCCTGGAGGCTGCCTGGCCTCTGAGCCTCTTGGAGGAATTAAACTCTTGTTTCCAGGAAGTTATCCTGGAGTCCTAGAGCCTCTGCTAGGAGAGACCACCAGGGCTGCCTGGCTTCCATGAAGGGAACCTTAGGTCTTTGTGCTAGTGGTTCTAGCTGGTTTAGCAGGATCTTCTGTTACTGAAGGTTGCTGTTGTGGGGGCAGCACCCTTTCCCATGCCTCCTGGTTTTATTCATGGTTGCTCAGGCCAGAGGTGGTGAAGCTGGAGCTGAGACAGACAGTCAGTCAGTAGGTCTCAATCCTAGGTTATTAACTTAGCCTCACCAACTCCATTCCCATAAATTCTGGTTTGATTTCTCTGGGGTAGGACCCTGGAAGCTGTTTTCTTCATATCCTCCCAAGAGATGCTGGTGCTAGATCAGGCTTGAGAACCACTGAAGGATGAACAGAAAACACCAGGAAAAATCGGATATTGGTTGAATGTGAGAAGGAGAGGAAGATACCTTCTGGCTACTGACTTGAGGGGCTCTTGGGGATGGGGGGATCTGAGCAGGGGAGTTCAGAGGAGGGGTTTCAGGAGAAAGAGGTAGAGCCTAGTTTTGGCCAGGTGGCAGGCCAGATGCCCACATGGTGTCTGGGTAGGTTGATCCAGAAGATGTTTGAACCTTCAAGCTTATTTTTGTTCCATTGCTCCTCCATTTGGAAGCCTCCCAAGTCCCCAACTCCAGTCCTTCTATCCCACTTTCCAGAGATGTGACTGACTGCCACTCAGAGATGGTGGATTCTCATAGAGCCCTAATCATTCAGCAGTTATTGGAGTAACCACTTTGTGCATGTGCACGATGTCCAACCTGGCCAGCCCAGGACGTTAGAAACACACTAGTTCCAAGTTCCTTTTTGGTCAGGAGTGTGTCTGAGTTGTGGGCAGGGAAGGTAGGGAGGCTGGCATCCTACATTTGTGTCATTTATTCAGTGTCCACTGAGAACTGATTAGGGGTCTGAGGTAATCTGGAGAACATCTCTAGAAAGGTGCCACAGGACTCTGGCCTAGCTGTGGATGAGGTTGCAGGAGACAGTAGAGTCATCTGCCATCAGCTTTTAACAAACTAGAACAAGGATCAGAAATGAAACAAAAAAGTTCCTTCACTTGACCCAGAATCTAACCAAGAAGATGGTGGTAAAGGGTTTGGGTGTTTTCCTTGGCAGCAAGTGCTATAGGATCCCTTCTGTGATCTCTGGCTGCATTAATAGAGGCAGAATATGTAGAAAGAAGGAGGGGATGGTTCAGCTCTTTGGCACTACTCAGACCACAGTCAGCAGCAGATTTAGTTTGTATCCTGTACTACAGGGGAAAACAGGCCAAATTGAACAAGTCTGGGGCAGGCACTACAATTTAAGGGACCCAGGAAGGATCTAAAGGGGATGGAGTGGTCAACTTGAGAAGAAAAATCCAGGGAGGATGTGGATGCTAACTTCAGAATTCTGACAAAGCCAGCCCAGGGGAGAGAACATCAATAGGTTCTTTATGGCCTGGGGCCAAACTACAGGAAAGGAAATGATTTTCCAACAATGGGGGCTGCCTGAGATGGCAGAGCTGCTTGGGAAAGCTAGTGAGCTCACCATCACAAGCAGCATGCAAGCTGAGGCTGGAAGCTGTGGCTAAGGTGACTTTTCAGGCACCTTAGAGCCTGAGAGTCTGTGGCTGTGGCTCCAGTAGGGATTTGAATAGGGTGTGAGAGGATGGCCTCCTTCCAGAAGCCTTGCCTTGAGGAGCTGGGGAAGGCTTCCAGAAGGAGATGGTATCTAAGGATGAAGGGACTATCAGTGTTATGGAATCAGCATCCTGGGCAAAAGGAACTGCATGGGGAAAGCAGAGAGGACAGTGGATAGACCGTAGGGGTAGGGAGCCCATTAAAGGTGGGGTGTGCCAGGATTAGATTTCAGGCTGGGGCAGAGAGGTAAAGAGGAGGGTGGGGTAAAAAGTCCTAAAGTGGAAGAAGTAGAAGAACTTGGTAAGAAAGGGTTCCCTTGGAGCATCCCCTCAAGGTTTTGCATGGAGGCACGATAGTTTGACCAAAGCTGTGAGGTTAGGCCCTAAATCCTCTAATTGGCTTTAAGGCCATTCTGAGTGCCCCAACCTGGGTGCCCCAGTCAGACCCTGGCCCCAGGTGTCCTTTTCTTTAGCTCTACCTTCATAGATGGAGAGCCAGGAGGAGGACATGGGCATCTCTCATGTCGACCTTTTGTTGGAAGAACTACCCCAGCCTTCAGTCCTCTGGGGTGGCTGTGGAAGTAGCAGGTCAGAGCTGGCTGGACACCTGGATAAGATATGAGCTTGTTTTACCGATGGGCAAGCTGAGGCTCAAAGAGGGTCACCAACCCAGATCCCAAGGGTCTCTTGCAATGACTCTTGTCTCTGGTGATTCAGGTGTCCTTGTCTTTGGCCCTAGCTGATCACTGTTCTTTCTGGGAAGGGAGCTGGAAAATTTGCCTCCTCCCTCTTCGAGCCGACTCTTGTTTCTGAGCACCAGAAAAACAGAAAGGGCAGGGCGCTGAATGGGAGGAGCTCCTGGGACCACTTGCCAACCTGTCAGGCTGCCAAGGAAGGGGATCTGGACTCCTCTAGGCTACACTCTGCCTCAGTTTCCCTGGGGAGTGCTCTTCAGTTCTAGGCATGGTCTAAAAGTGTAGGAATGGCTGTAGATTCCCTGTCTCTATAGATGGGCTTGGTAGAGGAAGGGGGACCACCTGGTAGCAGCCACAGGCACTTGTGGGAACCAGCATTTATTTTAGCTGCTGGGGGAGGAGGTGTGATCTCTTGATGAGAGGGGCCCCTCAGAGCCATCTCCATGAAGTTTCTAGCCAAGCCCCACTTTGGTGGGGTGGTGGGACTCCCTAGAGCCCTAGGGGCACAGCCCTTTAAAGAACATGCTGTACTTCCCCACTCTTCCTCAACCCTCCCTGCAGCCAAGTGTTCACTGTCCCCATTTTGTAGAGGGGACCCACAGATAAGTCCCTCAGCTAGTCAGTGTCTTTGTTGGTCTCTCAGCTTCCCTATCACCTCAAGCTCCACCTGCCTCCATCCTGGTCCTTGATGTGAGAGTGTGTGGAGATGAGAGCTAGTGCCCAGCCAGCAAGTGCCTTTTCCCCATAGGGCATTGAGAAATGAAGAAGTGTGACTGAACCTAAGAACTCCAGTCTAAGGGGTGATGGTCCTGCTCTGGCTTTAACTCTGGAGAGGGATGCTGACCTTGCCAGCAAAGTGGGCTGACTGGCCGAGTTAAGGTGTTGGGTGGACAGTAATGAACATGGCCAGCATACAGGCAAGTCAGAGGTATAATTACCCCACTCCATGAAGCAGGTGGCTTTTGTATAGCCTACACCTGTGCCTGAAGCCTAGGCAGGCCCCAAGCCAAGTGGTAACACGACTGGCCTCTCGTGCCTACTGGGCCCAGCTCTGGGCTAGAAAAGAAAGGGAGTCAATATCCTATGTCAAGACTGACCAAGAGAGAGGTTCCTGAGAGGGTAGAGTGGGCAAAGCTGGCACCTGGCAGAGCCCTGCACAGGCAGTCTCTCTCAGCTAGTCTGGGATGTTGTGGGGATGTCCTCAATTTGAGCCACCCAGCCTTTTGGGAGGGAGATGTTAGTGATGTTCAGGCCCAGGACAGCTCAGGCTGTCCCTTCCAGGGCTCTTCCAAGAAAGGGAGCTTGGGAACTCCTGGCCTGGAGAGGACACGATCCTGGCCTCCAAATGACCTGTCTCAAGCAAGGTCTATGAATTGAGGTCATTGGCCAGGGGACCAAGCCCTGAGATTTTCTTGCCCAGTCAGTGGCAGGGCCTCCCAGGTGGCACCCTAGAGTGGAAGAGGTACAGGGAGGACTACGGTCCTTTGGGAGAAGGGGCAGGCAGCTGGGCAGGGAAAAAGAATCCCTGGATAGAGATGGAGACTAAGCCCCATCACCAACTTAAAAGGCAAGGCCTCTCTCCTTACGCTGAGCCACCAGGGATCTTCCAGGTCTCACTGTGGCTGGGAGCTGAGGGCACAGCCAGGCCTTGTTCCTGCCAAAGACAGAGGGAATGGTCAGGGCCCTGGAGCTGCAGCCTGCAAGCCTGCTATATATGGAAGCTAGGCAGTTTGGGGTCCCAGGTCCTATGGGACCCAGTGGTCCTACCATAGGTCCGCTCATGTGTGCATACCTCTGCAGGCCAAAGACAGCGATGATGATGATGATGTCACTGTTACTGTGGACCGAGACCGCTTCATGGATGAGTTCTTTGAACAGGTGGGAGCCAGCACACTTCATTTCTCCCCATACACTGGCAGGCCTTGGGTGACCATGTCTCACTTCTGAGCCAGGTCCAGGGTTCTTACACACCTGTGCCTGGCTCAGCAGCCCTTGGGCACCAATTAACCTATTTTGAGGTTGGATAGACTACAGATCAGAGGGGAACAAAGTGTGGGATTGGACTGACCCACTCCTTACCACTGCAGTCTAGAATGAACTTGGAGCAGCCACCCCCACCATTACCACTTGGCCCAGCCTAGCCCAAAGCCTGACCTCTGCTGCCACTCTGAGCAAGCCATGAGCCTAGGAAGCCCTGTTCCTGGATTTTCTCCTGATCACCCTACTTCGGTTTACAGGTGGAAGAAATCCGCGGCTTCATTGACAAGATCTCAGAGAATGTGGAGGAGGTGAAGCGGAAGCACAGTGCCATCCTGGCCTCCCCCAACCCTGATGAGAGTAAGTATGTAGGTGTGAGGGGAAAGTTTCAAGGCCTCCAGGAAGGTGCTGCTGCCTGAGAGTGGCATCCTTTGTTGCTGTTGGCTGAGGGGCACCTGGTCCTGGCCAGGTTGGAGAAGGCTCCATGGGAACCTTAGGAAACATAGCTGCCCCAAGCCCAGGGTAGTGGAGTTCAATGCCCAATATCACCCTTTGGACCCACGTCTTCTGAAAGCATGAGGGGAGGGGTAGTTCTCCTCAGGTCTGGGCGGGGTCAGCCTGCCCTCCCTCCCCTGGTAAGCTGGCTTTTCTCTAAGGCCACTGGGCTAGCTAGAGCTCTAGGGTTCTGGGAGGGAGGCAAAGAGGGAGGAAGCTGCCTCTGATGAATAGGAGGTCTCTCATCCCAGCCCCTCCCTTTCCTCAGCTCCCTGGGGAGCAGATGGCAGCTCTGAGGCATCAGTTATGTGGGAGGGCAAGCCATCCAAGCAGGCCTGGCAGCCCTGACACCTGACCACTGGTACCCAGGAGCCGGACATTCTCAGGGCTCCATCTGCACAAGGAGCCTGTGTGTCTACATTCCACTCTGTCCCAAGACAGGTCCCCCTGACCTCGCTGTCAAAATTCCTGCTGAAGTGTTATGTGTCACACTGACAACGTGCAGGTTCAAGGTCCCCTCCCCTGGAAGTGGCTACCTTCAGCCCCAGGGAGGCAGTGACAGGGCCCGGAGCTCACAGCCTGCCACCCACAGCACATAGGACTTCCTTTCAGTATCATCTCTAGCACTACCTCCCTGTCTATGGCTTCTCACTCCCAGGCCCATAAGCATCCTCAAGCATCCAGGAAAAAAATTCTTCACACCCCCAAAGTGTGTTTGAACCCAAGGCCAATGCCACACCAACCGCTCAGTACCAGGCTCTTACAAGGCAAAATGAGTCAGCTAGGAGCCAGGGTAACTGTCCGAGGAAGGGGTAGAAAGAACGGGACCACCCCAAGCAGGGCCTACATCCAGTGCAGTCATCATGCTTCACCCCTCTTCCCAGAGGCTTGTCTGGAATGGCAACATGTGACATGGTTTGTCTGTGTGCCCATCTATATCTGGGTCACTGTGTGTCCTCAGTGGGTCACTCCTGGTAAGAAGGAAGGTGATTGCGGGGCAGGAACTATAAAGAGCCTCTTACCTGCATGGAAGGTGGGGTGGCATGGGGCTGCAGAGCTGCCCAGCTTCTCCCCTCAGCTCCTTTGTGCCACCTTCATCACTTCTCCCCATATCATATAGTCAGTAGTGACCAGTTCAGAATTACCACCTGTGATCAGAGCAGTCAGGAGCTCACTGGTGTGGGCTGAGTAAAGGTAAGGCTTCTAGGGCAGAGATGAGCAGAGTTAAGGAGGAGTCATAGGGAAAGATGGCAGTAAGTGGGGGGCTTTCCTGGGCTGAGGCTTGCTCTGCCTCCTGTGGGGGCTGCCATCCGGCTGGGCTATTTTGGGTCTGAACTAAAAAGGGTGAGACGTCAGAGCAGCTGGTAATCAAGTTTTCCTTTGTTCATATGAATGAGGCGTTCTCCTCCACCCCTCGAAGCCCTCCACTCCACCTCACTTGGGAGTAGCCACACCTGAATGTCTACTGTAAACACCCCTCCCCAGTCCCCTACAGAAGAAGCCCAGCACTGGAGGCAAGCAGAGGGTAGATGAGAAAGGTTGCAGCCAGGAGCTCGGTTGTGTTTTCTCCAGAGGGTGGAGTCCTGGGGCTTCCCTGAGGCTGGGACCCATTGCTTCACCAAGCAACCCAGAGAGAAGCAGGCATTTGCTCTACTTTGCCAGGTAACCCCACACAAGGAGTGGGACAAGCTGAGCACCCCTATAGCCTCTGCAAGCTTCAGGGAGATAGTTCAGTTGGAACAAGGACCATCTTCACCCTCTCATAGGCCCAGCTGCCTGCTACCTCCAGGACCAACTGTACTCCAGGGGTCTCACCTCTTTGAAACTCTTCTCTATTAGCTCTCACCCAGGCCAGGTGCCTCCTGCCCTCATCCACTCACTGGGCACTCAGTAGTTGGCTTCTACTGAGCTCAGCACCTGGGGAAGAGGGCTTTGTGAGTAGATAAAGGTTTGCCCCACCCAGGGTGCTTGATGTGGGGACTGGGTTCCTTCTCCATGGCCCCTGGCTCTGTCAGCCCACTGGCTGGATGCTTACCACCAAGTAACACTAGGTGAGCCTGCACCCCCAACCTTCGACTCAGGCAAGTATCAAGTAAATGCTCCCCAGTGCCAACTCTAGCATCACCAGCTGCTCTACAATTATTTCTGCCTTAAATTTAGACCCATCTGTTATCTGCAGGGGGTGGGAAAGCCAGTGAAAGAAAGAGGGAGGCTCCTTGAAAGGCAATACAAGAGGGTGTGAGGCTGCAGCTGGTATGGCCCTGGCCCAGGGTTGGAGGGGCAGGCAGAGCCTTAGCCAGGGAAGAAGGGAGACCCACAACAGTCTTCCCAAAGCACCCCATCAATGGGACCCATGGCCCCATATGCAGGAGACTGAGCCTGAATATCAGCATTGGAGAATTCAGGGTATCAACCCCTACCTTTTTGCTTCCCCAGAGACGAAGGAGGAGCTGGAGGAGCTCATGTCTGACATAAAGAAGACAGCAAACAAAGTGCGCTCCAAGTTGAAGAGTGAGTCTGGGCTCTAGTCTTGTCTAGAGTGGGAAGCACCAGAGGCTTGCTTCCTCCATGTAGCTCACGGGGTTTCACCAACTCTGAGGGGGTACATTGGATCTTGCTTCCCTTTATGAGACTGCCATCATGTGCCATTCACTCAGCAGCTACTTGGCAGGCCTATTTGTGCCAGGCTTTGGGCTGGGCCTCGGGACAGATGCCTGAGGCTTCATCTAGGGAGTGCTCTACTCTGGGCACTGTCCCCCACTTTACCTAAAAAGGGTTAGAGGAGTGGCCAGAACTGCTTGGTCCCAGACAGAAACCCACATGAGCTTTGTGAGCACAGACATAAACACCCAGAATGCACAGACCTAAGAGCCACTTGCCCCACATGTTGCAGCCCCTGGCCCTCACTACTCTAGGCATGGCCCCTTGTTGAGTATATAGCCTTCCTGAGCAGGAGAGAGACCAGGTGGGCTTAAGTCACCAGGCCTAGCATATAGCAGATGCGTGCACACACCTATACATGCATCATGCTTGGAAGAGCCCTTGTTGGCCCCTTTTCCATCAGTACCTGGCTTTCCCTCTTACTTTTTCTGGTGTGACCTCACAGGCCACACAAGACCCCTAGTGGGAGGGTCCTGAACCAGATCCTGGGTGTGTGGGTTGGGGGTCAGTGGTGAATGGAGGCAGATTATGGCTTAGCAGCCATCTATTCCCCCAGGCATCGAGCAAAGCATTGAGCAGGAAGAAGGCCTGAATCGCTCATCTGCCGACTTAAGGATCCGGAAGACGCAGGTGTGGGCTGGGACTCGGGCAGGCAGCTGGTGTCTGAGGTTCTGGAACCCTATGGGGCTGGGCCTGACACCTGCACCCCTGTCTCGCATCCCCAGCACTCTACACTGTCCCGGAAGTTTGTGGAGGTCATGTCTGAGTACAATGCGACACAGTCTGACTATCGGGAGCGCTGCAAGGGCCGCATCCAGAGGCAGCTGGAGATCAGTAAGCTGAGGGGGTGGAGCTGGGCCTGAGGGTCAGGGCCAGGCCTTGCTGAACTCTCGGGGAGGGCTGTGCTCAGTGTGATCCCTGCTTGCAGCTGGCAGGACCACGACCAGTGAGGAGCTGGAGGACATGCTGGAGAGTGGGAACCCAGCCATCTTTGCCTCTGGAGTGAGTGTGGACACCACCTTTCTCACAGGGTGCCCTCATAATATGACCCTGGTGTATGAACTGAGTGCTTGATCTGGACAGTTTGGGGCACAGCTACCTAGTAAGGCAGGTTTTAGAGAAGGCCAGATCCCAAAAAGGAGGAGAGACCAGGTTGAGGTCATACAAATGTTAGTGGCAAAGGTCTCCTGGTTTCTCCCAGTTAGGTCCACTTCCTTGCTACCTGTACCTATTTCCACTGGCTAGGACCTCCTTCCACCATCCTCAGGACCTTTTTGCCCTCCCGGAGGACACAGTGCCCTTGACTGTCCCTACATTCAAGTGAAGCTCTGTGTTCCGCCATGCAAGAGACTTTCTGAAGTAGATGGCACACAGGTGGGGAGGCAGTTTGAGGACGTGGGTTCCAAGAGGAGAGAGGAGACAAGCAGCTACATTCAGTGCAGGAAGAACAGGAGGAGAAGGGATGGGAGAAAGACGGTTCAAGGCCTGGGTCCACTGGGCAGTCTCTTGGGTTCTGTACAATTGTAGGCAGTGTTATAGGTAGGAAATTGAGTCTCAGAGAAGTTAGGTAATAGCTAGTAAGAGCTGAACAGAAAGTGAAAGGAGGGCTGCGGCTAAGGAGGAACATTCTGCTCAGGCCACTGCCCATGCCAGCTGTGTTCGCATTTGTCCTCTTACTGTCCTGGTCCCCACCCCCATACCCTCAAGGCGCCTGGGTCCCAGCCCACTGCTCCCATTCTCCCAGATCATTATGGACTCCAGTATCTCGAAGCAGGCCCTGAGCGAGATTGAGACACGGCACAGTGAGATCATCAAGCTGGAGAACAGCATCCGTGAGCTGCACGACATGTTCATGGACATGGCCATGCTTGTGGAGAGCCAGGTGAGTGCCTGGGGCCCCACTCCTCCCCACTACCAGCCCATAGCAACACCCAGGGCTGCACTAACCCCAACCATTTCTGCCCGACATGCTGCCCTGCCTGGGAGGGACCGAGGCTTCAGGTAATTAACCACCTGTTAAAACTGCCTCCAGGGACTCACCCACCTTGAAGGACCCTCTCTGCATGGCTCAGCTGCCAGGCTCTAGGCAATGCATGGCTTTGCTTGGCCCTCCAGGACTCAGGCCCTGCATGGCCCAACCCACCTTGTCCTGTCTCATCCACAGCTGTCTTGTCATGTGGGCACTGTGGTTGGTCATTCCCTAGGAGCTGGAAGTATAGCAGTGACCAGGATAGCTAAAGGCCTGCTCCCTGGAGCTAATGTCTGTTGGGTGAAAGCACAACATAAGTAAAGACAACTGGAATATTCTCCAGTTGTGCCAGGTGCTCAGGAGGTATTAGAAGGTGGCATTGTGATAGAGCAGCAGTTCTAACTTGAAAGTGCCCAAGAATTACTTGGAGGGCTTGTTTTCTTGTAAGTTTCCCTATTCGGATCCCCATTCCCAGAGATTAGTAGATTGGGGTGGGAGCCCATGAATTAGCATTTCTAACATGTTCAAGGGTGATGCTGATGCTACTAGTCTAAGGCCATACTTGCAGTACTACTGTGATAGTCACTAAGGAGGCCACTTCGGATGGAATATTTAAGGAAGGCCTGAGGGAGCGGTGTTTTTCCAGGGGAAAAGTGAAGAGTTGGCCCAGGCAGAGGGACCAACAATATCGTGGTCCTTATTTGAGGAGGAGAAAGGAGGTCTGTGCTGCTGGAGGAGAAAGGAGGGGCAGTTGGAGATGAGGTAGACGGGGGCCTTGGCAGGTATTAGGCACCTGGAGTCTTTTCTAGATTGGAAGGTCTGAAGTATGAAAGTGGTGTGACCCAAGCTGGGAAGCACAGAGGCCATGAAGAGGCCACTGTTGCTATCGGTTGAAAGACTATGGTGACATGGACACCCATGGGAGCAGTGAACTTAGAGCTGTCAGTTGTCAGCATGCCACTGCTTGGAGTCTTGGGCAATGTCATAGTCGGAGTGGTCTCTGCAGGCTGCAGATTGCAGGGCCCAAGAGTGCTGTGGAGCTGGGCAGGGAGGGTCTTAAAGGTTGAAGACAGAAGAGAGCTGAACAGGACCATCATGTCTGAGGAGTATGGAATGAGGGGCTCACCATGGTCACCTATGGGCTATGGCCAGACTCCAGCCCACTCACTCCTGCCCCTGCCTTCATCTGCCCAGCACTGTCTTCTGTCTGGCACCAATGGTCAGGGTCCCAGCTGAGCATTCTCTGTATGGTCCCCACACCCTTGGCTGAGACTGCATGGCCGGTTCCCTCCCAAGATGGCTGCTCTATGGGGAGAGGCGGGAGCTGCCCAGAATGCCTGGCATAGATGAGAAACTGTACCCCATCTTCCTCACACCCTCTTTGTTCTAACTTCAGGATGCCTTTCCGAAGTCCTTCCCAAAGCCCGTCCTGACCCCACGAGGGGCTGTCTGGAACTCTGGTGCCCCTGGCTCTGCAGGGGGAAATGATTGACAGGATCGAGTACAATGTGGAGCACTCAGTGGACTATGTGGAGAGGGCTGTGTCTGACACCAAGAAGGCAGTCAAGTACCAGAGCAAGGCGCGCCGGGTAAGAATCCCCAACTTTACCCAAACTTACCCCCACCCCACCCAGCTATCAGTGGTTACAGATCTCTCCCCACTCTGCTTCTATCCCACCTCTCTGCTCTGAGCACAACCTCACCCAAGTTTCCCAGGCCTTCAGTGCCTCATTATAACAACCCCCCAAACCAGTTTCCGGCCATCACCTTCCCTTCTCATTTAGTCCCCCATCTCCAGCCCTCAACCTTCATTATAGCCCCCTCTTCAATAGCCTAAGCCCCTCAAAGCTCTACCCAGAGGCCCATTCTCCCTCCCACCTCCAGCCACTCCCACACTGAGGCCTTTCTTTCCTGCTTCTCTGGTGCAGAAGAAGATAATGATCATCATCTGCTGTGTGATCCTGGGCATTGTCATTGCCTCCATCTTTGGAGGCATCTTTGGATAGAAATCATCTTACCTGCTACTCCACTCTGATGGTCCACCCTGAGGCGGCCTCCTTGGCAGCCATCCTCTGGCTTGGAGCCCCCACCTTCTCACTCCATACTGCTCCTTTCACTGCCATGGGGACCTCCATACCCACCGTGCCCTGAGCCATTGTGTGCATGATCTTTTGTAACAGTGTGCGTCTATACAGAAGAGACAGGAGCTAGGCTGGGAAAAAGCCAGCAGGGTGAGGATGGGTCAGCAAAGGACAAACTCGGGCCCTGGTCACCTCACCCATCCTAAGCAGGGCTGCCCTGGGTAGCCATGCTTCCCTTCCTCTGCTTGCAGTAATTCCACTCTTAACCTGTGGTCTACCCTCTCTGGGAATCAAGGCTCTTTGGACTCCAACTTTGCCTCTTACTGACCCACCCATCTGCCCTGTCCTCTCCAGCTGTCCCCCCAAGCCCGGCCCCCTGAGGGGTAGGGACCAGCTGGCCATATGGTGCTGCTTTTCAGGTTAGGGGAAGGATAGCCCTGAGAGACAGCCTAGTCCTAAGCCTGTAACAGCTGATCACTGCCAGGGAGGCTCAGGGCAAGACCAGGCTCCCTCCCCTACCTAGGAGCAGAGTCCAACATGTCTTCAGCTGCCTCAATCTCCCTTCCCACATTCCTACAGCCCCAGGAGCAACCCCTTTGGGCTGTGCCCTACTCCAGGTTAACATTCTGGAAGAGAGGCTGACTGGTACCTGGCCTTCAGCCACCCTTGGAGCTAGGGAGGCAGAGCAGGCAGGCCCCAGTCAGGTCAAGCCTGCAACCTGGGCCAGCCATTCTCCCCAGCAGGCCTTAGTCAGGTCCTCAAGACATTGTGTTGCATGTTTGAAACAGTGGTCCCTGCTCTCTTGTGCTCCAGCAAGTCAGATGCCACTTCAGGCCTGCAATCACATCCTGCCCTTGCTGTTTCACATTGATGTGCCACATGAGTGTCAGGTGTCTTGGATGCAGTATTCAGCAGCCAGCTGGGGAGGGAGTACCTCTCTCCCCACCATCTTGGGGCTTCTCAAGTCAGAAATGTATCACCATTTCAAGACCCCTCTTCCTTGCTGACAGGCAAGGAATGTGCATGCAAGTGCATGCGATAGGGGATGGGGCCATGTCCAAACCCACCTTCCCTCAGCTTTGCTCCTGCCCAGTGACTGTGACCACTGTCCGTGTTGCCTTTAATAGTGACTTCCTTCCCCTCTTTGACCCCTTCACCAAAGGTCTTGGTATAACCAGCTGCCCATTTTGTGAAATTTTTATGTAGATTAAACATTTGTATCTGTACTATGCCTGTTCTAAGTTTCTTACAATGTCACGGCCTTAGAACTCTAGGGTGAATATGTTTAGCACTAAGGGGAAGGGCTCAGAGGCAAAGGATTCTAATCTTTCAGCCTTCAACTTCCAGATTCCTCTCAGACTCCTCTGGCCCTTCTACCACAGCCTGAATGTCTCAACTCCTGATCAAATCCTGATGTCTGTTCTATATGGTGGGTTCAGATCTCAGACTTACTCAGAAGTCGCAAGTACCCAGTGGGTCTCCTGTCTTATCAGTCCGCTAGACCAGTGGTCCCCAACCTTTTTGGCACCAGGGACTGGTGCTCCTATAAGAATCTAATGCCTAATCATCTGAGGTGGAACTGAGGTGGTAATGCTAGAGCTGGGGAGTGACTGCATGTATGGATGAAACTTTGCTTGCTGGCCGCCCCTCACCTCCTGCTGTGCAGCCCAGTTCCTAACAGGCCACATGGCCCCAGGGGTTGGGAACCCCTGTGCTAGAGTCCCCCACACCACCCCAGTGTTGGCAGGGTTTGCCTTCTGACCACTAATGTTCAGACAGAAGACAGGCCAAGACAACCAAGTGCTGGGTTAGTCAGCAGCTGCCAATGCAGTTCCGAGATAAAAGTCAACCCAGACCACTGGGCTGGACAATGTCTTCAGACCAGAGGGAAACCAGACACTGGGCAGAGGCCTCAGGCCAGTAGGTACCACAGAAACATTACATCCTTCCCAACTTTGCCTAGTGTTTTAAGAAACCCTAAATTAAAGCAATCTACCTAGGTTGCTTATAGGTTAAAAAAGTACTATCATACATTTAAGTTTTTAAAATATAATTCATATCTGTGCAATCAAGTAATAACCTACACCAACACAAGAACTTAGAAATGTGTTTAGGACCAGAGCTGGAAAATACCAGAATTTCTACAAGAAGTGGTTTATTGCTTTTAGAACAAAGTAAGATGCTCTCAAAACTTTAATGAAAACACTTAGAACTTCTAAAACTTTTCTAAAACAATTTGTCAGCTAATGAAGTAGGCACTTCAATATAGAAAACTTTCCAGAGGCAACTGACTTGGCTGAATAGCACAGCTCACAATGTGTAGACCCCAAGCTGTCCCACTGGATGCAGCTAACTGCTTAGAAGCGGGGCTTGCGATGGCGTCCAGTGTACTGAGTGTCAGGTCTGACTTCCCTGTGGTGAGGAAATAACGAATAGGAAGATGAGTCAGAAAAAAAACAAGAACTCCTGGGTCCCCACCCCTTCAAATGCAGGTGAGCCTTTAGTGGCCACAGACAGAACTCCTACCCCAGTAACCTGTCCCCAACCCAAGTACTCACTTGCCCTGACGTCTGCAGCGATCCTTTTTCTCCAGTACCCATTCACGGCTCTTCTTCACCACCCCCCGTCTTGCAATCTTGTATGGGACCCTGTGCAGGAGACACAGAAGTAAGCTGATGGATGGGAGGGCCTGGCTGGCACCTAAGTCAATTCAGGCAGGAAAAAATGGTGAGCTTCCCTCTGATGCCCTTCTACAACATAAGTCCCACTTCTGCACAACCTTCATCCTGATAACATCCACTAGGGTCAAAGCAGTTTAATAGGAAGGCAGGAGGTATGAGCCCTACTCACTCGCAGGCATCTTTGCAGTAGGTGACCACTTATTGGGTCTGCATACATCCTGCCTATGGGGCTAACAGAAAGGAGACAAGGCTACTTTTGGGGTAACCTAGGCCAGGGTTGGCTCTTAAGAACCTAGCAGTATCCATGGAAAGCCAGAGGCCCCAGGCCCACTGTTGTCACTTAAGCCCCTAGTCTGGTTGTAGGGTCAGCATACTCATGAAGTAGGAGCTCCCAGCAACTACAAATGTCTGAGGTAGGAAAACAGGACTGCCCAGCTCATGGCGGCCCTGACAATGATCCTCAAGGACTGATCTTGGCCTCCAGCCCTGGCTGAGGAGAAAAGAGACCTCCCACAGCCCCATGGGAGAGAGGCACTAAGAACGGGAAGCCTGGGCTCCCAAACCACATCACTACTTGGCAGTTAAGATCAAACTGTTTCCAGCATAACACCACACAGGGCTGCTTTCTGAGTGACCATTTCCTGAGCACCTGCATGCACAGCCAATAGATGTTCTACAATAGCTATGAACCAGCTTGCCCTTGAACAACACATAGCTGGGCTGTAGCAGACCATCTACAATAAGCAAAGTTAGTAGAAAGAGGCCCAGGAGCTGCTAAGGGAGTGATGGGAAAAGAAAAGCACAGGGCATGGAAAACGAGAGTGCCACGAGATAAGCTGGTATCTCTACAGGCAGATGATGGAGGCACCATTCCAGAGAACAAGCAATATATGAAAATGAGACACTGAAAAGAAAGAAGGAAAAGGTTAGGGAACAGAAGAGTCCTGTATGCTTGAGTCAGAGGTATGAGAAGGGGAAGCATCCAAGTGAGAGTCTGAGGGTCTGTGGAGGATTGAATACTTCATCTCCTGCAAATTTCCTCCCTGCTGAGGACCAATAAAAGCTGGACTGCATAACAAACCCTTTTTGCTACTATTTCTAATCTAACAAAAATCAGCATCATTAAAAAAAAAAAATCTCAGAATCTCACTTGGCTGGGCCAGTTCAGAGGTATAAACACTCGTGAAGAATGTGCCCTCCCTCCAGTAAACAGTGGGTAATTGGTGACATTTTATACCAAAGGAATGACACAACATGGCCTAGACTTAGGGTATTGAGGGGCAGTAGTTCATGAAGGAAACTTAAGAGGGTCCACAACTAGGGGGCAGAAGTCTGATATGCCAGGTGTAAACCAGGAAGCAGCTACAAACTAGGAGGTAGGTATGCACGAATATATCCCCACGAGTCTATAAAAATGACAAGCTGTAGGGTATAGTGAACAGGGGGCAGGATGTGAGCCACAGAAGAAACAATGGAAAAGAGTCATCAGGGGAAATAAAAGGGAGCAAGTGAAGATGGTGTGGCCCAGAAGAGACCGTAAGTACCAGAAAAGAAGTGGTGGTCAGCAATGGCAAATGCCAGAGGTGGACTGAGCCTTTCAAGAGTGTGGTTTAGGAGAGGCTGGGTGGAGGCCAGGTTGCAAGGATTAAAAAATGCACAGGTGAAACAAAATGCAGAAAGAAATGTAGATTAGAGATAAAATAAACTAGGTAAAGGTTTAAAAAACTTTTCGACTCAACTATTTAAGTGGCCTGAATGTAATTTCATGGAAGTGATAGTTATCAGAGCTCAATGATCCTCCCCTCCCCAAATCTGAAGACTTGAATAGTAAGAGCCTGCACAACTGGGGGAGACAAGGTCCATGCTGAGTACTATACAAACATGTGCTCAACACACTTCCCAAGTGGATGGTATTATCACCAGTTTAAATAGAAGAGAAATGGATGCTCAAGTCACACAACTTACCCAAGTTTACAGTTAGGACATGTCGTCTGTAGACACCGGTATGAGGACAAGAGGGATCCTAAGATGGATGGAGGGAGTTAAACAACATGTACTTCTGTAAAGTAGGAGATGGGACCACTCACTGGGAGCAACTGATGGGTGTCTTACAGCAGAGAACATCTAGAATAGTCCCTAAGTCTCCAAGAGGAACAGGCTGAGGAAGCTAAGAGAGATGACTACTGAGGGCCAAATGGTCAGACACCATGATACTGAGGTGGACATGAGGAATACTCATGATTTTCACTACTGGTGGGCCTTCCAAACTCATTCATTCGCTGTCCATTTTTCCTCTTAAAAGTCTTCAAAGTCTTAAGATCTTCCACTCATATCCATTAGAACTAAGAGAGAACCTCTTCCTTCACTATCTTATAAACAATTATTCATTCAACAAATATTGAATACCTTTTACTAACAAGATACTCTTCTGATGTCAGGAATACAATACCAGTTCCCACCAAGTTTTCATTCTAGTTGGGGATACAAATAACCAAGTGAACAAATAAACGATTCATGGTAGTTAAGGATGTCAAGGAAAATAAAAAGACATGGCAAGATATTCAAAACAAAAAAAATCAAAGAGAAATAAAAGAATCAGTATTACTGCAACGCAGAAAAAAAATGGAGAAGCAAAGACTAAAAGCAGGTAGAAAAGTGAGGCAGCTTTCAGTAATCCAGGAAAGAGTGGTGGTGACTTAAGACAAGGTAGGAATAAGGAAAAGGTTAGAAGTGGTACCTACATTGAAGGGAAGGGTGCAGGACTTGCCGATGGATTGACTGGATATAAGATGTAAGGAAGACAAGAATAACTGAGAATGGTAAAGAATGGAGAAAAGCAGTTTGGGGGTAAAAACCAAGAGCTCAGTTTTGTTCAAGACATCTGTGGGAAGTTCAGGTATGGATACTTAGAAGGCAGTTTGGAAATCAGGGGTAGGACTGAGACCAATAGTTGGTATTTAAGGCAGCACGGAGAGAGAAGGGGTCCAGGCTGGGCCCCAGAGGGCTCTAGAGGAGAGGGCCAGCAGAGTGGACTGAGAAGGAACAGTGAGGTTAATAGAAAACCAGGATAGTGAGTGGGAAGTCAAGTGAGTAAAGTCTTAAGCGAGTTATTGGCTCTGTCAGCTGAGCCTACTGAGAAAGCAAGTTAAGGACAGAGGAAAAAAAGACCGAGAAATGACCATAGATTTGGCACGAAAGGGTGGTGGTGGCCTTGACAAAAGCAATATGAAATGAGAAAGCATGAGCCAAGAAAGAGGATTGAGAGAATGGTAGGGAAGGAAGAAGAGGCAAGTAGGAGTTTTGTAATAGCAAAGATAAACAAGGTAGTAGCTAGGAATTGTTATGGGGTTAAGTGAGGATCTTTTTGAAAATGGGAGAAATTGTGCGGCACATTTGTATGCTTATGAGAATGGCCCAGGAAAATGGAGATAAAGGACAGAGAAGGAAGAGCCAAAGGAGCCAAGTGAGAATGGGCCCCAGATGGTGGTGGGGGGAAGAGGCAGCCTCAGAGGACAGGCAGAACAGATATAGTCTCAAGGGGTTCCCTGGTTCTATTACCACCTTGATGTCACTGCTGCATATGAACCCAAGACTTGGTAAAGCAGAAAAAAATGGAGTAGTCTTGCCACCTCCACTTTCCTCTGCCATGTCTAGTAAACTCAGCAGCAGCAATCCCCTGCACCTTAAGCAGGGCTGAATGATTGCTTTACCTCTCATTTGTGAATGTAGATTCCCTGGCCGCCTCTTCTTCATCAATTTCGTTCAGGCCCTGCAGGAACCAAAGTGCTCTTAGATCACTCTGGAGATCTCTTAAGCCACCTACCATACCCCAGAAGGCCTGAGTATCTAGGCCTGAGCCCTTCCAACTGGTACTAGGCTCAGCCCCACAAGAAGGGAACTCAAAAGACATGGGGCTGCAAATCAAGGTCTCTCACCTTTGGCAGAAAGGTTGATGGTCCAGAAAACAAACAGAGGTAAAACCTGAAACAAGAAAGTGCAAGGTGAGGGCTGGACTCACAAAGCCTTGCAAGGCAAGGCAAGTCCTGACCCTCTCTTCCATAAACAGGCGCAGAAAGTCAGGGCCTCCTACCTGCATCCTGGGGACCCAATCCAACACTACTCTGTCCACACCGCCACTCTCTCTCCAACATCATAGACAGCACACTGGCCCCCAAGCACTTACTTCTTTGCTTTGGCACTGTTGGGGTAGTCCACCACCACACCACCAGTGAAGCCAGCCTTGATGGCCTGGGTCGTGATAAGCTCCAACTGCGGAGAGAACAGCGGTGAGTCACACAGGGAAGATGGAGGAGCACCCTGCTCCCCGCTCAGTCCCCTAAAGAAGCCAGTCTAGTCGCATGATGGACTTCTCAATTCTGAGTCCCCAAAAGCCAC
Organism: Macroglossus sobrinus; assembly: GCA_004027375.1. Taxonomy (NCBI): domain Eukaryota; kingdom Metazoa; phylum Chordata; class Mammalia; order Chiroptera; family Pteropodidae; genus Macroglossus; species Macroglossus sobrinus. The sequence continues at coordinate 1,861,883 of PVKZ01000079.1, read as the reverse complement.
AAAGAGAAAAGTGCAGGTTAGAACCAGTATATACCTCCCTTGGGATAATACAGAACAAGCAATTCTCATTTTTTAGTCCAGGCACCCATCTCCCCACTCAAATATCAGGAAATGAATCACCACCAATTGGGAAGCAGACTCATTCATTGCATTAGTTAGGAACAGCTCACCCCTGTCTTTCAGAGTCTATCTCCTACCTCCTCCTACCTCATTCCTCCTTCCTATGGCATTACACTCCACAGAACAGACAACTACTGATGTCCTCACCCCCCAGTAATCAGTAATATTACTGATTAATGGAAATCAGTAACATCCTAACACATTACCTGTGATACCATCTTATCTGTCAAGAGAAGAAAAACACCCTACTCTGTTTCTGCAGATACCATCATTCTTCTTTAGGACATTAAGTTATAAAACATGCCTTCAGGGGCCATAGGGACCACTCTCAGGTACTAATTCCCTCATTTTCCCACCATCAGCATAAGTTTCCTTGTTCTGTCACTTCCCAACAGCAGGAGAGCAGGTGAGTGAGGAGCAGGACAAGAACAGTCTACCTGTTCTGGATCCCTACCCCTTCCCTGCATCTCCAGTAGCCAAGAGGCTCACCTGCTCAGAGTTCTCAGGGTACAGCTGCAGAACAGCACGGGCTCCACGGACCTGCAAGAAACAGAAACATCGCTATCTTACAAATATCCCACAGGGTCAGGACCCAGATAATCCTCCCTTCCTTATTCATTAAATATTTACTGAGTTCCCAGTAAATATTTGTTCTTAGGGATGGGTATACAGCTGTGAACAAAAGAGATAGTCTTCAAAAAAATTGAAGAACTCATTTTTAGAACTTAGAATCTCAAACTATCAACTAATCCTGGTAAAAAATGGAAATCAACACCACCAGTTAATAAAGTTAATAAAGGCTCTCTCAGTGGTAACCACCTTGCTCCCCATCTAAGCATCAGCAGTGGGAGGGAGTGATGAGACATGGGCACTCTGGAAGGTGTGCTCTGTGTGGCCTGGACACAATTTCCCGGTCCTCCCTGTGGAGCCTATATCCCCAAACCAACTTCCGATGAAAATTTCAGCATAAGAGACCCAGGAATTATAATGTCTCAGATTCTGACATCGGCATCTTCTCTGTATCAGCCTACTGAACTTTCTGTTTGGGCTGAGGTCCTGGACAGAAGCAACCACAGTAAGGTCCTACTACCACATGCAATTCAATCTAAATGGCCTTGCCATGGGATGCCTCTACTTCACTGCTCTACCCACAGGGCAAGGGAGAGAAAGGCAGCCAGCCTAGATTAGAAAGAGATATCATACTCACCAGCACAGAATAGAGAGAAGAAAAAAAGCGATACAGGCGCTTGGCAGGGATGTCAGATTTCTTGTTAGCATTACAGAGCCACTGCACAGCAGAAATGCTAAAAGAAAAAAAAAAAAAGTTACCTAGTCAGGAAAGGGACCAGCAACACGGCTCACCCCTGCCCCTTCAGGACTCAAACACCATATGGCTTAGATCTCCAGGTAAAACCCTTCTGCCCATCACTCTCTTTCTTGGCATATGCTGGCCATTCCAAGTCACTATTCTACAACACTGGACCAAACAAGGCATACAAAAGGTCAGCATTAACTTCCTTGCAGTCAGTCCAAAGGAATAGCTTCTCAACCATGTTTCTAAATGCATCTCAAATTCAAAGTTACTCGCCATAACAAGGCACCCTCTACCACCTACACCTTCATTCCTTTCCTCCAAATCAAGGGAAACATGCTTTACAGTTTTACACAAAGCCATTTGTTCATTCTCCTCTGAAATCAGTCCCTTCCATTGGTTTAAGTGTCCCCACAAGCTTCAAATTCAAAACCTCGAGCAGCTACTATGTCCTCCTTTCTTGCATTCACTGCCTCAGAGCTGTGCACACACATCCACAGAACTCCCAACCCCAGTGTTTGTTCCACTGCCTCTCCCAGCTTTTACTTCCACTGCCTCTCCCAGCTTTTACTTCCCTCCACAACTCTCCAAAGCCAGAATTTATACTGTCTCAATTGTTTCTATAACAAGATATAACAAGATCTCTCCTCTCTACTCTTAAATAACCTTCCTAAAACACAAAGCTGATCTTGTCACTCCCCAGCTTGTTAACTACTGAATAAAGCCCAAACTTCTTAGAATGGTATAAAAAGTCTTTTAGGACCCAACCCCACACAATCTCAACTTCCATGAAATCTCTCATTCATCTCGATAAATGAGACTCCTTTCCTCAACCACTTTCATGACTTTTGCTCACACTACTTCTTCACTCAAGACACACTCTCCTGACTATCCAAATTCCTCCCAGCCTTTAAGGCCCCACTTCCTTTCTCAAGGCTTTCTTGTGCTTTCTTGCTTTTCTTCACAACTCTTATGCATCCCATGACTTCCTAGTGCACACCCCACACTCAGCCTGTTCAATCTATGTTTGATAGTGCCTAATAAACCATGGGGAATCTTAAAAACAGGAACTATATTTACACAAAATTCATAGCACCTTGTACAACATGTTACATATAACAAATGTTTAAAAAGAAAAAGCTAGCCATACCATCTTGCTTAAAAAATAAAAATGACCATTTACTACTAAAACATACAGATCATACCACTGGGCTTTGGTTTTCTGCAGCCTAGAACATCTCACCGAATTGCTACTAAAACCCAATGCTATACTTGAAATGTTTTCTTTCTCTAATCTTGTTCCCATATGTAAGCTAATCCCTTACTCTAGAATAAAACCTTCCAATTCAATTTCTACTCTCCCAGATCCCTACTCTGCATCACTACAGCTCAATCTAAAATCCAGGTCTCCCCCAGATAATGATTAAACTATGATTTTCTCCTCTCCTATTCCGTAACTCCACTCTAGAGACAAAACACTACAAAAAAATACTGAATAGAACTTACCAAAGGAAACAAAGAATTTCATGTTTCTAACAATAGCTTCAAAGGTCTAAGATTTTTACCAAAGTACCATGCACACACTCAAAACCTGACCCTGTTGCCCAAGAAAGGACTCTAGTTTCTGCCACTCTCCACTACAGAATTCTTCCTATATGCAACAAGATGGCTGCTGGGGCCCACAAGATGGCTCCTAATGGGCTCAGAAGACCACTCTCCCCCTACCACACACATTCAAAGCAGAAAGAATCTATACCAGTGGTCCCTAAACTTGGCAGTGCAAGACAATCACAAGATATTTTGAAAAACAAAAATAAAAAATACATGTTTTGGGGCCTTATTCTGACCTTATAAATCTAAAAACCCCATGGGATACTTTTAAGTATTCCCTATGACTCTGCTACACAGGCAGGTATGGGAAACACTGGCCTACAGGACTAAAAGCAGAACATGAAGATTCTTACCTGATACATCCATCAAAGGAGCCTGGTTTGAAGGGAATGCCCTGTCCCATGTCCCCCAGGAGTAGGTCTCCCTCTGTATCTCGGTCCAAGGCTGCATCTACATTGAAGAAGGGTGTTGTAAGGGAAACAAACAATATATAGAGCTGCTCCATACTACATCTCAGTGTTAAATAGGACATACTTACCCAGCATGGCAGGGCTGATGTCAATGCCCACCCAATAGTGCCCCTCATCCGAGAGGTAATCTCCGCTCAGCCCTGTACCGCAACTGGAAGATACAATCAAACAGGAGCTCGATAGTGTGAGTAGTAGAGACGCCCTACCACCTGAACAATCTGAACTGAGCCCTAGGATCTCACCCAATATCCAATAGGTAGCAGGGCTGATCCTCAGGCAGATAAAGGAGCTCCAAAGCTCGCCCAGCCATCTTGGTCTGGACATCAATCATCCGAGAGCTATGAAGGCAGAAACACAAGCCAGTGGTAAAGTTCGGGCTAAAACCACACCCAGACCAAAAAAAGACAAAGAGAAAAAGGAACAATATTCTCTTTCCTGGTCAACAAACAACTAAAACTATGTGAAAGTGACCTGAAATGTCCACGTAATACACATGTTATTTTGTTGTGCCACAAATTATAACTGTACCATGTGCAAAGCTAATGTGAAAGGAACAAATCACTTGGCTAATGACCAACCATATGGAATTTTCAAATCCATTAGGCTTTGTTGTTGTATTAAGAACATGTTTCTTGGGAAAATTACTCTCATATTAGCATCAATAGAGCACAACAAAAATCTATAGCCGTGCTGTCCACGAGGAATATAATGCAAGCCACACGACTTCCTAGTAGCCAATTAAAATAAATTAAATATGTAAAATTTAGTAAGTTAACCCAACGTGTCTAATATAGTTTAGTTAACCCAATACGCTCAAATTACTTCAATGTTTCAACACATAACTGACGTAAAAAATGATCAATAAAATATTTTACATTTTCAACCTACAGAATTCAAACTAGACATGTTTCAAGAAAAGGCTGATAGCTACTGATTACTATATTGAACAGAATATACCTATAATAGATCTGGTTTTCCAAAGTATCTGCAGAATTTTCAACAGGGTAGTATTTCAGAAAAAATAGGTCTGGAAGTTTCTGCTCTTGCCTTCACCTATTATGTGACTTTATATAATAAATAACTACTCTCTATAAAATTCAAATACTACGCCAACAATTGTCACGAGGATTTAATGAGATAATATAAATAGGAACACAAAATAAACATTCTATGAATGTTATTTCTCTCCCCACAATAGCACTGCCTATTTTATCACATGCTTCATACAAGTTGTCACATTAAACTTTGCAAACAACCTGAAGAAGGTACGTTCACTCCCCGTTTTAATGCTGAGGTAACTGAGGCTCAAACGGTTCGGAGATTTAACTAAAGTTGACTTTGCCAGTGTAAAAAATGAGATCAACCCAAGTCCCTACCCCCCGTCTCCCCTCAAATTCTGCGTGCTTTCCAAGCAATGCCCCGTTATCAGGGAAAACTTGCCGGTTCCCGACCGCCTACGCCGCTTACTTGCGCGTGTATTTCCGGGCTTCACTCTTGTCGTAATGCTGAGAGAAAAAGAAAGAGAAGATGTAGCTGGGGGAGAAATCAAAACGCAGAAACCCTAAAAAAGGAAGCGAGGGTGCCCGTGAGCCACAGGCCTCACCAGCTCTGGGGGTCCGCGGAGCTCTGGTCTGCGTCGACGGCACGCCATCCTCACGCCTGAGCTACACAAATAGTCTGCACCGCTCCTACAGCCAGGCTTTTATGTCATCCGTCCCTCGCCTTCTTCGTAATACGCATGCTCTACTCCTCTCCCCGCCTTCTTTTTTACTCGATTGGCTACAGAGCCGACGGGATGAGAAAAATGTACGCCTCCCATTGGCCAGTTTATTTTAGCACCGCCCGCCAGATCCATTCAAGATGGCAGCCAAGGGCGATCTAAGGTGGCCGCGGCTGCTACTGTGGAGGTTGTGGCAGGCCGGAGAATCTCCACAAAACTGGGTATCAGGCCTGGGCCTAAAAGCGAGGACTTACTCTCGGGGTGACGGCCCGTACTCGCGCACGGCACTCTATGAGCTGCTTGGCGTCCCCTCCACAGCCACGCAGGCGCAAATCAAGGCGGCCTACTACCGGCAGAGCTTCCTCTACCACCCAGACCGCAACTCAGGGAGTGCCGAGGCTGCCGAGCGCTTTACGCGCATCTCCCAGGCATACGTAGTGCTGGGCAGTGCCACTCTGCGCCGCAAGTATGACCGCGGCCTCCTCAGCGACGCGGACCTGCGCGGACCTGGCGTCCGGCCTTCCAGGACTCCCGCAGCGGATCCCAGTGCGCCCCGCGCCCCGCCGCCTGCCTCTGGGACCCACAGCCGTGGTCAAGCCGCGCCGGGAGCCAACCGCACCATGTTCGACTTTGACGCCTTCTATCAGGCGCACTACGGAGAACAGCTGGAGCGTGAACGGCGCCAGAGGGCCCAGCGTGAGGCCCTTCGCAAGCAGCAGGAGGACCGGGCTAAGAAGGGCTTCCGCTGGGACGAGACCCGAGACACGACTTTCATCTTCTTTCTCCTCACAGTTTTCATCATTTTGGGCTTTCGTTTTTAATCGTAGAGAGGAGGGAATGGAAGCAGTCCCTAGTCAATCCCCAGAAAATGGCCTTTCCTGTCATGAACACTTCGCCTTCCATAGTCTACTTCCGCTTCCCCGCCCCCCCCCCGCCCCTTCTTCCCTACCTGCCCAGCGTAGCTGCTGACCTGCACATCCCTCTCCCTACGTCCAGAAAAGGAGGCTTTTCGATGCCCAAGAAAGAGATCTCAAAACGAAGAGCCGTGAAAGTCCGAGAGAAGGGTTTTCTGGAGTCCCTTGAGTGCCTGCTTCCTGAGGTTGCCTTACTGATGTCAATTTCTGGAACACCTGCCCTGGTTTTATTGTAAAGCTCCGAGCAAGAATTGCTTGATCCTACCCCATGTTTGTACCTTGGGGCTCCTGTATAACCTTGAAACGTGCAATGTGACCAATTGTTAGCTGCCAAAGGAAAAATTCTGAACTTATAGAAACCTTGTCTTTCTGTGAGTTCCCCAAGCCACAGGTGAGACCTGATGTAAGCTAACCATGTGATATGTAGAAACCTTGCCATTCTTCTTGGTCAGGAAACCTCACTCTCCCTTCTGTTGGTGGCATGTGGAAGTGGGAAAGCAAGGTCATTGAGCACAAGGAATGAGTGTTCCTTTGCTCATACTTATCTAATGTATAACCTTGGAGAAGTTACTCCGTGGGAATGACAGCAGAAAGTAAATGATTTGCTCTCTTGAGACCTGCCACACTTTATTATCCATAGCTCTAATGGGCTCAGTGGATAAAACATGATGGTAGTAAAGTTTGTCCTTGGGACCTTGTGCCTTGTCACCTGGTCATCCCTTTACCAGCTAGCCTCATTGCTAACTATGCAGCCCATCCCCTCCCAAAAACAGAGCAACAAACAGAGTTTGAGTCTTCTGAGTGTGACCCATTCTATTTAGCTTGCAGTGAGTGCTTAACGCAGGCTCCACAAGCCAAACCCTTGAAACATGGCAGCTCCAAGCTGGGAAATTTTGAGAGTCTGGAGTTGGTGAGACTACTGAGGGACTGAAGGCATGTGGTGGGAACGGTGCCCTGTTCAGACAAAGCTGAAGCTTTTTTTCTGTTTCTAATTTATGCTAAGCAGTTAGTCAGTCATCACTTGGCTAGAGTAGTCAGGCTCTCTTAACCCTGAGTTAACCTTTATGTACATGGGAGGTGGGTGGCAATGAGATTGTAGGTGCTCTGCACTAGGCCTGAGTATAAAGCTGTGCAATAGGAAAACCTTTGCAAGAGATCTACCACAAGGGTTGCGGGCCTAAATCTAAAATATAACCAAGGCAGTGGCTTTGGTATATTACTACCAATTCCTGCACTCACATTCTTGTGTGAAATCCTTGTATAAATTGGGATAAACCTACAGCTAGTTAAACTTGGTGTCTTGAAAATCATTCAGTTCTCTCTAGCCATGGAAGTGGGAGGCAATCTCTTATCATAGCTTTGTAGTGGCAATATGATTCAGTAGTAAAAATTTGAACCCACCTTGGTTCAAACCAGCTATGCTCAGTGAGCCCTGATTTAAGAAGGGGGGATGTACATGTACTTTGAAAAAGAACATTTAATGTTAATATGTTTCATATTTGAAAAATGAGGGACAGTCTGTTCTTTTTGAAATACAGACTACAGGAAATAAAGCACAGGAAAATGTATAGAAATTAGTGATTCTCAACCAAGGGATAAACACACAGCTAGTTCAGGTTGGTCTCTTGGAAACCATTGGATTTTCTCTAATCTTGGAGGTGAGGGGCAAGCTCTTAGTCATGGCTTTGCAGTGACCACAGGATTCAGTAGCAAATCGTTGAGCCCACCCTGGTTCAGACCAGCTATGCTCAGTGGAGGTGGGAAGAGGGAGGGAATATGTACTTTGAAAAAGAACATTTAATGTTACTGTTTCATATTAAAAAAAAAAAAAGAAGGAAGGTTTGTTCTTTTTTGAATTAGAAACTATGAGAAGTGAAGCATAGTCAAATTGGCAGAAACTAGTGATTCTCAAACAAGGGATAAACACACAGCTAGTTCAGGTTGGTCTCTTGGAAACAATTGAATTTTCTCTAATCTTGGAGGTGAGGGGCAAGCTCTTAGTCATGGCTTTGCAGTGACCACAGGATTCAGTAGCAAATAGTTGAGGCCACCCTGGTTCAGGCCAGCTGTGCTCAGTGGAGGAGGGGGAGGGAGGGAGTATGTACTTTGAAAAAGAACATCTAAAGTTACCATGTTTCATATTTGAAAAAAAAAATGAAGGAAGGTCTGTTCTTTTTTGAATTACAAACTATGGGAAGTGAAGCGTAGTAAAATTGGCAGAAATTAGTGATTCTCAACCAAGCAGTTAGGGCATAACAGTGTCCTTGGGGGCAAAAGTCTCTCAGATTTCTATCAAATGGGTTTGGGGTTCTTTGCAGTTTTGCTTGTAAAAGCACTAGTGGTCTATAATAGCTGGGATCTTTTTGCTCCTTGACATAGACCTTTCGAGTTTGTTTTCTCTACATGAATATTATAGCCAAGAACATTTACTGGGGCCCCAGAACATGGAAATAGAAAGTTCCAAAAGGTTTCAGGTGTATGTTCTGGGGGTGGGGTGCATATCCAGACTATGTGAAACTTCTAGAACATTCCAGAACATTCCATGTAACTCCAAGCAGGGTAGTGAGTAAAATTTATTAACCATCTAATTCAGCTCCTTAGGCCTAGAACTAGGCCCACTCTAATAGTGCCATTCTCCCTGCCTCATGTGTGTGTTTGTTTTTTAGCTAGATCTGAACTCTCAGAGACCCCCACTCCCAACTTTCCCTATACTGGTGTCTGGTCTCTTTATGTAAGGGGTGGCATGTGGGAGGCTTTCTGTAGGACTGCCCCCTCCTCCCCAACTGGTCCCCATGGTAACATATCTCCCTTCCAACCCTGGGGAAGAGAGGCTGAACCTGGCCATGGACATTAGTCCCTGCCTTCTAGTAGCTGTTCCCCAGTTCTTGATGGTGGAAGAAGGCTCAGACATGCTCATCTTTAGTCCTTGCAACAGATAGACAAGAGGGGTCCAGCCTGTCCCATGCTGTGCTCATTGGGTTAGGGATAGGTGTGCAAGTACAATACAAGTCTGAATGAACAACACACACAGGTCCTAAATGAGGAGGCATAGACAAGACAGGATCCAAATTGTATGTGTCCAGGCAATTGTCTTTGGACTTGACCATGACTTTATTTCTCCTGAGCCAAACTGCTTTTCCCTCTGTTGTCCTTTATTGCTGAGTGAAATAAATTGCTGTACAGATCCCAGAGCTCAGAGTATTTTGGTCATAGGATGTACCTTGTTCACTGTAATGTTTCCAGCTTGAGACAAATAAGAGTAGCCTACTTTAGGACAGTGGATTGTCCATCTGGTCATTACTGACTGCGTGTGTGTGTGTGTGTGTGTGTACACACATACACCTCTGATACTGAAGCATAGGCACAAATGAGCCCTGATGAGTGGCCACCATACTCCCTTTTAGGAAAATAATGAGGGGTGAGGGGCTATGTCTTAGACCTCTAGGCTTCCTGGAAGGTCACCAGATCCCATGAAGAGAGGCTGAGAGAAGAGACAGCGAGTAAGTAGTGGTACTACTTAAATTCACTGTCTTGTATTCAGGGAACTAGAAAATGGACTCTCTCCTGGCCTTTGCCTCCTCTCAGTTCCTCAGCCCTGTGATGAGGTCACACCAGACTGCCACCTGAGATGATTGGGATCATAGAAGGCCTGCCTTGCCTGTTCTCAGGCTTAGCTTATAGCCCTGTCAGTCATAGGGTTTGTGCAAAGCAACTGAAGATCCCTCTGTTATTGTGTTAGGATGATAGACCTGAGTCTGGACCTTGTGAACTTGCATATGCTAAGAATGCTCAGTGCTCTCATCCCCAAGAAGCCAGTGCAGAGAGTTTACCTTCACCGTGTATCATGAAGTCATAGTATCACTATGGATTTAGCAATCACACCACTCTCCTAAGGCTGTCCAAACTGGGGGTCCTGTCACTAATCTTGAAGTAGGTTGGCCCTCCCATCCTGCCTTTGCCTCTTCAACATTCACACTCTCAGTTCTAGGAAGGGACTGTTACTAGACAAAAGAAGCAAGACCAAGATTTGTTGTTCACAGGCCACAACCAACCAACATACAGTGTTTGTGGCTGGCACAGTGTCTTAAAATAATTTTAGCCATCCATGGCCATGCCACCCTGAACAGGCCTGACTGATCTTGTCTGATTTCAGAAGCTAAGCAAGGTTGGGCCTGGTTAGTACATGGATGGGAGACCACCTAGGAATACACTTACAGGTGCTGTAAGTGTAAAGAAATATAAAAATAACTTTAGCCAACATAACTTGGGAGACTTTGCATAAAAATCTAGATTTCTGTTTTCTCTCAAAAAAATAAAAATGTTACACCATTATGTTCATTACCGTGTTACTGCCTAGCAAAAGCTGTAACATTTGCCTTTTAGATAGGCTGTTTCTCCCCATTTTGCTATACTCCTAGCAGTAGAGAAGTATAAAATTCCATGTTTATCAAGAGGAAAATTTTTGAAAAAGGACCATGCATTTCCAGAAAAATGCGAGAGAGTATATTTCTTTGTGGAAATAGACTGCTTTGTTCCACTGTGATCTTCCTGGCCCCTAAAGGTATTTGAGTTTGCAGATCCCTAGGTTACATCATAAGTAAGAGCCTATACTTTGTGTAGGAAGGCAGAGTGTAAATCTTACTTACCTGTGGGACAAGAAGAATCTTTGGAGAGGTCTATAGCAAGGGCAAGGTCCTAGACAAAGCCAGAGGTCCTCTGATACAGAAACACCAGTTTCTGCAATCTTTCTGTTGTGTAAATGCTTGTATAAATTGGGATAAATCCACAGCTAGTCTAACTTGGTTTCTTGGAAACCATTTAATTCTCTCTAGCCCTGGAGGTTAGGGGAAAGTTCTTAGCAGTAGCTTTGCAGTGGCCACACAATTCAGTAGTAAAGATTTGAGCCCACTCTGGTTCAGGCCAAAAAAAAATAATAATAAAAAATATAATATTATGTTTTATATTTGGAAAACAAGGGGAATTTAGAAAAATAGAAGTGATTCCTAAACAAGGGGGTTTAAGACTTTCTTGAAGAGTATGAACTTGTTTTTACCAAGAAAGGATGGGAATTTCGTTATTTGGGCAACTTTTCGCTTTTGGCTTGTAAAAGCACTAGTGGTCTATAATAGGTGGGACCTTTCTTACGGGCTCCTTGATTTAGACCCTTGAGTTCTCTCATAGAAGATTACAGGCAGGAACATTCCCTGGAGCCCCAGAACCTGGGAACAGGAAGTTCCAGAAAGTTTCAAGCAGGAAGAGAGTCCTGCCCAGAACCTTCCAGAAAATTCCACATACCTTCAAGCAGAGGGGTTAACGAAGTTTTTAACCATCCAATTCTAATCCTTTCCCATGGCCACTCCACTTTGGTGGTATCTATATCCACCTGCCTTGGTCTCTTTCAAGCTCAAGCAGAACCCTGAGGGGCCTTAGACCCTACCCCCTCTAAAACTGAATCTGAGCTCTCCGAGGGAAGGTGAGGTGTATGGAAGGACTTTTCAAAGACCCCATCCAGTTCCATAATAACACTTTTCCCCCCTCCATGTCCCTTCATTGCTTGGGTTTTTCCTTTCTCTTCTTACCTACACTGGGGAGGGGAGGTTGAACTTAACCTTCCAGAGGCTCCTCTCCAATTCATGATATTTGAGGAAGGCTCAGATATGCCCAACCTTAGCCCCTTTTCTTCTTTCAGTTATAAACAAAAAAACTGCCTGAAAGCATGGATTAGGAATAGGAAGCCAGAGCAAGAAGGGCCCAGCCTGCCCCAGGCTGTGCTTAGAATTTGGGAGGTCTCCCAGAACTGTCTTCTGTCATCTCAGGCAAGCACCCTGTGGTTCCAGTGTCCCTCAGCCTCCAACAGCTCAAGTGCTCACAGTGAGCAGAATAGGAGAAACAAGGCCAATATGGGATGGAGGTTCTCAAGTGGGCGCTACCGGTGTGCCACTATGTGGTAAATATCTGGATTTGAAGGGCTCTCAAAAGCTCAAATGGGCCAGTCCCTCTAGCTATTGCCTAAATCTCTAAAGATGCCATCAAGCAGTCACTCAGGCACTGCTCACACATCTTTAGTGATGATGACCATCTACCTTCAATAGCAACCCTGACTTAAAGAGCCCCATACTGGGCCAAAATCTGGCTCCCTGTGGTTTCCATCCATTGATCTTGGCTCTGACCTCTGGCTCTACATAGAGCAGTCTTTTAGAGATTCAAAGGCTAAATATCACACATATATCTCAAATGGATTCAACTGTTCCACATAGGACTTAATCCCAATTCTCTTTCTTATTACTCCAAAGGTGCTGTTTTGGGGGATCCCCCTTACAATGTAAAATTTCAGTGAAGAGTTGAGCCAACCCAACACTTCCCTCCTTCTAGATGGTTCTATTCCTATTAACATGGACCAAGATTACATTAACTTTCACAACAGTCTGTCTTTCCCCCCTTATTTGCAAGACCTTCCATGCCTCCCTGCCAAACTTCATCTCATCAGATTTGACCTAAGCTGATTTGAGGCATGTTCCTGTTCTCCCATCTTGTCCCACACTCAGCCAAGCTGGCCACGTTGTGCTTACCCTAGCTGAAGATGGATACCTTCAGCGCTACAGAAACCCCTCCATCATCAGTGGAGTTGGTCCTTTGGCAGGCCAGAGAAGGAGCAGGTACAATCCTGACTGGCCTTACAAGCAACCCAGGAAAAGATATGTATAGGTGAGGCAACTAGAGAACAGTGAAGAAGCTGAGTGTGCTTCTGGCTAGAAGTGCTGAGAAGTTCAGAGTTAGGAAAGACTCCCATGGGTTGGTAATCAGAGGCTTCATGGAAGAGGCAGGAGCAGTGCTGGACCTGAAGGACTTTGGATGGGCAGAGAGGAAAGGAGGTCATCTCAAGAATAAGAAGCGCAGTAGCTGCAGATACAGAGGCTGCAATAGCAGAATGGCTAGTTTAGGAAGCAGAGAAGAGTCGTGCAGCATCGTCATCCTTATCATCACATTTATTGACGGCCCCTGGGAGGCGGGGCTGGGGACAGAACATACAAAGACAAGGACCTGCCCTCAAAAAGGTTTCATTCTAAGGAGACAGGACAGAAAAATACAGAATGATCTTTCCTGGGGATGGCCTACTCTCACTTGTACAGGTCCAGAAGCCCCTGGCCTACTTTGCCCCAGGGTATTGAGCATGAGTGGGGCACATAATAGCCCCAGGTCCATGATGTCCCTGACCCTGCAGCTAGGGCCTGACTACCTGGCTCCTAGGCAGTGGGCCTCAGGACTGGGGGAAAGGTAGGCTCAAGACATGATGGAAAACACTCCTGTCAGCCTTGGCATTGTGCAAGCCCAGTGGAGTGGCAGGGTGCAAGAGGCCCCCTAAGCAGGACCCCTTGGGGGAAATGGGCACTTTCCCAGGTTCCCATGAGTCAAGTTCTTTCACTGGGGCTTGACCATCACCCAGGAGGCCCCAACAGGGGACCAAAAAAGGCAGAGTTTCCTCAGCGCCAGAGGCATAACACCCTGCCCACCCCACCCCCAGCCCTCTCTGGGCATTTTCCAGGTGACCCTCCTCCCCAGCTCAGCCTCCAGGGCCAGGGCCTACCTGAGGCCAGGGGAAGGGGCCTGCCCCTCCCCCCACCCAGGCAGTTGGGGAGGAGGAGGAGCCACGCATCAAGTTTATCTGGGCCCTCCACTGGGGGGGCCATACCCTAGATCCTACCGGTGGGGGGGCTCTGGCTGGGAGGGCCGAGGGCTCAGAAGGGGGGCTGGGCCAAGGGGGCACCCTGGGGAGCCCTTCAATGGGGGCACTGGGCGGGAGTCCAAGGGGGGCAGGCTCCGGGGCACTGCTGGTGGCCCCCGAGCAGCCCCGGTGGGCAGGACAGCTGCAGCAGGAAAGGGTTTGGAGGGATCCGCAGCAGCAGTGGGGGCTGGCTGGGCGGACCGCTCTCGGCGCCGCAGCAGCTCCTGCAGCTTCTCCGCTTGGGTCCGCCTCAGATGGGCCAGGGCACGGCCTCGCTGGAAGGCGGGCAGGAAAGCCTCCAGGCTCTGCTCCCCCAGCAGCAGCTGCTCCATCTGCTCCTGGGACAGGATGAAGGGACAGTTTGGGAGGAGCACAACCAAAGACCAAGAACTGGTCCTCTCCCTCTCATCCTGAATCCCTTCCAATAGTGACCACAGCTGGGGGATGGACCACCTGAGTTCCAGCCTGGGTCTGCCCCTGACTTGCTGAGTGATTGCAGACAAATGTCCTCTACTCTCAAGCTTCAATTTCCTTACTATCACCAGACCTGCTGAGTCAAAGATGAGGTGGAACAAGATGGGGGGGTCACTTGAAATAGTCTTAGGTGTCTCTCATCAAGGCCAGGGCTCCTCCTCCCCCACCTCTATTGACTCACTGAGCACAGTGCTCCCAACCCAGCACTAAGTTTGTCCCAGCTCCTGTATAGACCCAGCCTACAATGCCCTGAGACATTCACAGGGGAGACTCGGAAGGAGGTTGGGGTGTCACAGGTGGAGAGAGGAAGCCCCGCTGTCCATTGAGAACAGCAATTCAGTGGGCTCTCCTGGGGGCCTGGCACTCAGGACAGACTTCCTAGAGGAGGTACCCTCAAGCCTGTAAGCTAAGAATGAAGGAGTAATGATAGGATGGGTCTTTTGCATTGTCCCCAGACCCAGCCACCTCTCCCCTCACCTCAGCCTCCTGCTCAGCCTCTTCCAGCTCAGCCTGCAGCCAGCCCAGCGCACAGTGGGGGCTCCAGCGATGCATGCTCTCCTCTGAGGGCCACAGAGGGACAGAGTGAATAGCCCCTGTCCTCAGGGCCTGTCACCCAGGACAGACAGGCCAGAGCCCCAGGGCCCAATCCTGAATCTCACTGACCCTGTGTGTGATTCTATGCTTCCCTTTCCCTCTCTGGGGCCTCAGTTTCCTCATCGGTACAATGCCCATGGGATCAGTTTGTGCACTTTCCTCCAAGATTCTGCCCCCAATCCTAGTACAAAGGAGGAAGCAGGGACTTTGTCTCCATGTTCTTGGGTATTGGGCTCCCTTTTCTCTCACTGCCTAGGGCCCCCCTCTGGCTTCTCCGACCCAGCTCTGTTCACCAACTGCTCACTTTCTCAACTCAGTTTCCCAGGAGTAGCACCCCCTCAAACTTGCCCAGAAAATAGGTCTGCCCAAGTCCCATCCTTCAAAGCCTAGCACTTCCTAAGGCATACCAGCCAGATTGCCAACAGCCCCCCACCCCAGATGGTTCTCCCAGCTTTCCCCTCACCCAGTCGCTGCAACTTGTCCGCACAGCTCTCAGCCACCTCTTGAAGCTCCTGGTACTTGATGGCCAGCGCAGCCCGGCCCATCTCCAGGCGGGGCCGCAATGCCAGGTTCTCCTTGGCTAGCGCGTAGTTGGAGGCCAGGCATGCCTCTCGCTCCAGCTGCAGGCCCTGGAACTGCCACCAGAGAAGAGCCAAGAGGCGCACTCAGGGAGTCTGCCCACATCTACCTACTGCCTGGGCAAAAGTGCCCACAGGCAAAGCCAAAAGCACCCCAGTCTCAGAATGGTGAGCCAACAGGTGGAGGGACTGACTGCAAGAGGACCAGACAGGACGTTGCCTTAAGCTCTCTCTCTGGGCCTCAGTTTTCTCTTCTATAAAAGTGAGCTAAAAACAGCTACCTTATAGGGCTGTGGTGAGACTTGAAGTAAGGAAAACTATGAAAGCTTCTACAAATGTTAGTTAATTTTTAATTTTTCAATTAATATGTCTGCTTAGGTCCCTGAGGAGTTCCCCTCCCTCCTCTGTCCCATTTTTCATGCATGGGCAGCTTCTCTCTCATTCCAGGCCTTTGTCTGCTTCCTCCTCAGGTGTTTGTGCAGAAAATGCTCCCACCCCTGCTCTGACTCTTCAGAGTGGTCTTCGCCCTATCCCTGCATAGTACCCCCTCAAGCCATCCTTTCTTCCCCTCTCACCCCTCCTTCTGCCCTCCAGTGGAATCCCCACATCCCAAGCAATACACACCCCTTTTTCCTCCCTAATCCCTTAGCTCCCAGCTTTTCTTCTCTTGCAGAAAGCAGACCCCCTTTCTTTCCTAGCTCTGGAGAATGCTTTTTCCTTATTTCTAGGAGAGCTTGGCCTGGCCTCCCAGCCCCTGGAAAACACACTACCCTCCATCTGTCCCCTATAGGAGGCACATGCCCCTCTTGCCTGCCTCCTCTCAACACATACTTTCCTTTTCTGCCCCCCACAGCCAACCAGCCGGGCCTATCTCCTGTGAAATATACAACTTTCTCCTATGGTGGCCTACAGAATACACACCTCAGCTTTCAGTATCCGTCCCCAGAGAAAGACACAAAGCCCTCTTGCACACTCCCCCAACGGCATCACCAAGTGTCAAATAGGCCCCTAGTTTTCCCTATAGAAGGCGCCTCCCCTCTCTGGCCCTACAGAACGTGGATGTGTGAGCCAGGGCCCCCTACAATACAGCTACCCCTGTCCCCGGAACACACCTCCTCAGAGCATCTGCTGTAGGACACGCCTCGCGTCATCCCCGGGGGTGCACGGGCGCCTCCCTGGGTCTCCGGCGCCCCACCCGCCTCAGGCCGGCTCCGGGCGCCTCCTCCCCCGGGGGCGGCTCCGCGGGGCCCACTCGTACGTGCCAGGCTCCTGCGCCCACCAGCGGCCCCGCGGCCTGGCCCGCGCGGCCCTTTGGTCGCTCGGCAGGTCCGGCAGGCCGCAGCCCGTCGTCCCCCGCGCCCCCCGTCCGCGTCCCTCGCGCTACCTTCCTGCTGAGCCGCACGATCCGGTCCAGCTTGGGCTCATCTTGAAGCAGGTCCCGGAGCTGCCCGGTGCTGAGGATCCCAAAGCGCCCCGGGCTGCCGGGCTCTGGCCCCGCCCGCGCCGCCCGGGCCCGGTACATGCCGCCCGCCCGCGCCCCCAGCTCGGCTGCTGGCTCGGCCCGCACGGCCCGCTCCGCCCCGGCTCCGCTCCGCTCAGCTCCGGCTCCGGGATCCGGCTCCGGCTCCGGCTCCGGCTCCGGCAGCGCGCGCCGCTCCGCCGCCAGAGGGCGCGCTGCCCACTCTTAAAGGGGCCACCGCGCGGGTGCTGGGAGTGGGGCGAGGTGGGTGGGGGTGGGTGGCGAGCAGCACCCCTGCCCACCCCAGCAAAGCAGCGCCCCTCGGCGCCACGCTTCCCGCATCCGCAGATCAGCCCGCAAACCCATCCTCCCACTGCCATCCGGATATCTGAGGTCGCCCTTCTCCGCATCCTTTCGGCCATCATTCACCACGCTCCCAGTCACAGATTCTCCCACCCCAGGCGTTTACAATTTGCAGGGCTATTTCACATTTCCTCCTTGGATTCGCACAGCAATTTTCTGAGTTTGCCTGGGCGCCAGGAGCTCCTGCCTTGCAGCTAACTTAAACAAGTGGATCACCTCCCAAATCCTCAGTTTTCTCTTCTGTAAAATGGGGTGGTGATACACAATGTGAGGATTAGAGACAGTGAACGTTGAGTGCCTTACCTGTAATAATGAATACCTAATATATTGCTGTTATTTGAGGAGACAGATTCACAGAGATGATATCACCTCTCCAAAGTCACATTACAGGTAGATGATAGGCAATCTCAATTCTTCTCCTCTGTGCAGGCTCCACAGAGCACATGGTGCCTGTCTATGCTGGGCGCTGGGCCAGGCCCTGTGGAGGCACTGTTTCTGCCCTGAGGAACCTCATGGATTTAGGCAAATGGAGTCACATTCTCACTCAGTTTAACTCTAGTCCAAGACAGAATGTCAGGTGTCACCACATGAAGGCTTCCTATGTGAGTCCTATTGATGCCTTTGGCTAGAACAGTGCCCTTGAAGTAATAAAAGGAGTATGTTATGTGCCTGATCTTCATAGCTAGGCTTGGCCAGTGCCGTTGTCAGGAAACAGACACTAAGAGATTAAGTCAATTGACTAAAATCAAGCAGTAATGAGTGAGCTTGTGCCACTTCATCTCACTGCCAAGAAAGTACAGAGGTGGAACCAGGGGCAATCAGAAAGAGGTGACATTTGAGCTGGGTTTCAAAGGATGAATAGGAGTTCTGAAGTTGAATGAGAAAATAATGAAACGAAAGAGAAGACTGTTAGCCAAGGCATAGGGGCTGAAAGAGCCCAACAAGGACTCCTTCAGCCAGTGCACACTGGGCATATGTCTGAGAAAGAGAGACAAAACCAATAGAGTGGGACAGGACAGGCTTGTTGATAGACTATAAAGCCAACACTTCTTCATTTTTATAACTGAAATTTGGTTTTCCCCTTCAAGATTCAGCTTGAATATCACCACCTCCAGGAGACCCTCTCCACCTACCCAGGCTCTGTTTTGTGTCCCACTCCTCTAGGCTCCCACAGTCCCTGCTCTCTTTCCACCATGGTCCTGAGCATTAGAGCCTCTCAACAATTCCCAGCTTTCAGGCTATGATCTCCCTGGTTCTGCTCTGCCTCCTCATGACCCATAATTTCCTCTAAGCTTCCACAGGTCTTCTACACCAAAGGTCCCCAACCCCTAGGCCATGCACTGGTACCTGTCTGTGTCTGTTAGGAACTGGCTGCACAGCAGGAGGTGAGTGGCGGGCAAGTGAAGCTTCATCTGTATTTGTAGCAGCTCCCCTGTGCTAGCATCACTGCCTCACTCCACCTCAGATCATTAGGCATTAGGTTTTCATAGTAGCACCAGTCCTTGGTGCCTAAATGTTAGGGACCACTGTCCTATACAATTTTCTTCACGGCCCTTCTTTGGCCCCTCCCACTCTGGGCTCCAAGACCTCTTCACTCTAAGAGGCGCTGGTAAGGCCTGTTGAGCGGCCACTGCCTCCACTTGTCCCTTCTTTCTCACTAATCCCTTTTTGTTTAGCCGAGTGGACACCCTGTCGAATGCCCCTTAACAATGTCCTCTGTAAAGCTTCCCCACACTTCTCAGACCCGAAATCTACTCCTGCCTGTCTCAGTAGATAACTCCAGTGCCCATTACAGAGAGAAGCTTCTGCCATTTTCTGCCTCACCTCTTTGGATTTTCTCTGTATCTGCCTCAGTGCCCTTCTTCCTCACCCACCTCCAAGAAAGGCAGCTTCTCTTCATTACAAAGTGAATCTAGGTAACCTCTCTATGTGTCTCACCTTTACCTGCCTTCTCCACGATGCCTTGCCCCACTCCATTAGTTATATCTCTCTGCCTTTAAACACACCTCAATATTTTGAAAGTAACCTGTTATGGACTAAATGTTTTTGTCCCCCTCAAATTTATATGTTGAAGCTCTACCCTCCAATATGATGGTATTTCAAAGTGGGGCCTTTGGGAGGTCATTAGATTTAGATGAGGCCATGAGATTGGGTCCCCCATGTTGGCATTAGTCTTTGTAAGAAGAGAAAGAGAGTAGAGTTCTTTCTCCATGTGAGGGCACAGCAAGAAAGCAGCTGTCTGCAAGCCAGGAAGAGGGCTCTTATCAGAAACTAAATCTACTGGCACCTTGATCTTGGACTTCCTAGCCTCTAGAATTGAGAGAAATAAATGTCTGTTATTTAAGCCCTTAGTTTGTGGTATTTCATTGTGGCAGCCCAAGATGACTAGGACATACCCTCTACACGCTGCACTCCCTGTGTCCATTTCCTTGCCCTCCTTATTCCTTGACTTGGAATATATACTCCCCTTTTATTACTTCAAGGGCACTGTTCTAGCCAAAGTCATCAACCACATTCTTACTGCCAGGACATCTCTTTTTTACATTTGACACCACTGACCACTGTCTCTTTCTTGACTATATAGCAGTCAGAGCCCAGATATTTCATAGCCATCAGGTTGACAAAAACTAAAAAGTTGGGTAGTAGGAAGTGTTGGTGAAAATGTGAGTGACAGGAATGCTTATGCACTGCTAATAGAGGGGGAATCAATTTACTTTGGAGAATAGTTTGACAAACTCGTAATTCAAAGATGCTCATGTTTCCTCTGTGGTAGACAGAATAATGGCCCCCAAAGATATTTACATCCTAATCCTGGAAGCTGTGAATATGTTACCTTCCATGGCAAAAGAAATGTTGCATTAAGTCAAGGTTCTTGAGATGGAGAGATTATTAATCCAGTGTAATCACAAGTGTCCTTATAAGAGAGAGTCAGGAGAGTCAGAATCAGAGGAGATGTGACAGTAGAAGCAGAGGGTCAGAGACAGAGAAACTTTGAAGACCCTATTTGCTTGCTTTGAAGATGTGGGAAGGAGTCACAGCCCAAGGAATGTAGGCAACCTCTAGAATCTGGAAAAGGTAAGGAAATGAATTCTCCCCTAGGGACTCCAGAGAGAGCATGCCTCTGCCAACACCTTGATTTCAACCCAATGAAACTCATTCAAACTCCTGATCTTTAGGGCTGTAAGATAATAAACTAGTGTTGTTTTAAGCCACTAGTGTTGTGATAATTTGTTACAGCAGCCATAGGAAACTAATACAAACTCCTAGGAATTTTGGCTCTCTTGGACTAAGAGGCAAGAACCGGAAAGTTTATAACAGCTCAACTTGTATGTAATAATGGAAGTGAGCAGAGAATGGCTACACATGTCAGCTTGAATGAATTTCATAAACAATGCTGTGTGAAAAAAGGCAGCCTCAGAAGAGTACATTCAGTAAAATACTGTTTATATGAAGTTTAGAGACATGCAAAACTATACTCCATACTGTTTGGGATACATACAAAGTAAAAGTATGGGATCAGAAGGTGTCAAATTCAGGAGCGTGGCTGTCTGGCAGAAGAGGGATGGAATCACAGAAGAGACAGAGGGGACTTCGATGGCATTGAGAGTTTGACGGCATTGAGAGGTACACAGGTGTACACTATATTATTCTTTATAGTTTTGGTAAGTCTGAAAACTTTTATATAAAATTAAGAACTTTTTAGGGTTTATTTTTAGACCTTAGCTTTAAAGTCAGACAGACCTGGGCCCATTCCTGAACTCTGCCACTTCCTATGTGACCAAGAGCAAATCCTTTAATTATATCATCTGTAAAATGAGAAGCTGATAGATTAGATGACTTTATATAAGCATCTAGAATGATGACTGGCACTTAGTTAGTGCTCCAAAAACAGCAGCTGCAATGGGTTTATTTTTCTGGAAACATTCCCTTAATTTATAACTCACAGAGAATTTACTATCTTCCAGGAACTTCCAGGAGCTAACTGTGCAAAGGGGACATTTCGTCTCCATGGTTATCCCTGCTTCAGTCTTTCAATTCATTTTTCTCCAAGGATCTGATCCTCAATCCTTTAAAAAAAATTTTTATTGAGATATAATTCACATGCCATACAATTCAACAATTTAAATTGTACAAGCGTCCCTCTCAGTGCCTTTACTCTGTCTCTCTCGCAGTCCTTGTCTCTCTCTGTTGTCAAGGTCCTTCTCAGTGCCTTTATGCTATTTCTCTCTGTCTCTCACTGTCCCTCTCACTCTCTGTCTCTGAGAGGAGACCACGCTCTGTCTGTGGAGTGTTACCCCTTTTCTAATAAACTTTCCTTTTGACTCTAAAAAAATAAAAAAATAATAAATTAATAAGTTGTATAAGCGTACAATGGTTTTTGGAATATTCAGAGCAACCATTGGCACAATCAATTTTAGAACATTTTTTGATCACCCAAAAAGAAACTCTACCCATTTGCAGTCACTCCCCAATTCCACCCCCCACGCCCCCAGCCCTAGGCAACCACTACTTTCTATCACTACAGATTTGCCTATTCTGGACATTTCATACCAATGGAATACTATAATATGTGGCCTTTTTGACTGGCTTCTGTCATTTAACATAATATTTTTAAGATTCATTCATGTTGTAACACTTATTAGTATTTGATCTCTTTTGATTTTTTGGCGATAAAATATATACATAACATAAAATTTACCATTTTGATCATTTTCAAGTGTACAGTTCTGTGACATCAAGCACATTCTTATTGTTGTGCAACCATCACAACCATCCATCTCCAGAACTCTTTTTATCTTCCCAAACTGAAACTCTGTACCCATTAAACAATAACTCCTTATTCTCCCCTCCCCCAGTCCCTGGCACCCACCATTCTGCTTTCTGTCTCTATGAATTTAACTACTCTAGGTACCTGACATAAGTAAAATTATATAGTATTTGTCCTTTTGTGACTGGCTTAGTTCACTTAGCTGAATGTCCTCAAGCTTCATTCATGTTGTAGCATGTGTCAGAATTTCCTTCTTTTTTAAGGCTGAATAATACTCCATCATATATATAGACCACAATTTTTTGGTCAAACAGTGGTTGTTTCCACTGTTTGACTATTATAAATAAAGTCGCTATGAACATTCACATACAACTTCTGTATGACATGTGCTTTTTCTATTGGTTATATACCTAACAGTGGATATTTGATAACTCTATGTTTAACCTTTTTTAAGGAAAGGCCCAGCTATTTTCCAAAGCAGATGCACCATCTTGCAATGTATGAGAATTCCTATTTCTTCACCACCACTAGTTATGGTCTGTCTTTTTATTATCACTACTCTAGTAGGTGTGACGTCATATCTCATAATTTTGATTTGAACTTCTCTAATGACAAGTGATGTTGAACATCTTTTCATCTACTATCAGTCATTTTTATATCTTCTTTAGAGAAATGTATATTCAGATAATTTGCTCATTTAATCGTTGAGTTGCTAAGAGTCCTTTTTTTTTTTTTAAAGGCAAGGCAATCCTTGGTTGACCTCACAGATTGCAAGGATCTTGTCAGTTTACAATCCCTTATTTTTTATTTATTTTTTACGCCTACAGCACCTGGTCTTCCTAGGTGGTCTCCCATCCAAGTACTAACCAGGCCCAATCCTGCTTAGCTTCTGAGATCAGACAGGATTGGACTTGTTCAGGGTAGCATGGCCATAGACAAGAGTTCTTTATATATTCTGGAAGTTAGTCTTTTATTAGATATCTGACTTGTAATTTTATCTCATTCTGTAGATTGTCTTTTTTGTGATGGTGTCCTTTGAAGTATAAAAGTTTTTATTTTGATGAAGTCCAATTTATCTATTTTTATTTTGTTGCTTGTGCTGTAACATCACATCTAAGAACTCATTTCCCAAGTCAAGATCATGAAGATTTATCTTTATGTTTTCTCTTAAGAGTTTTTATAGCTTTACCTCTTCCATTTAGATTATTGATCCATTTTTGAGGTAATTTTTGTATATGGAATGTAGTAGGGTTTCAACTTTTTCATGTTGCTATTCAGTTTTCTCAGCACACAAAGACACCCCTCTTTTAAAATCTAGACCTCAGGTACACAGATGTAGATTAATCCTAATTCTTGTTGTTATTTTTTAAATACATTCTCATCTTTGGTCATGTATGGCCTGCTTTTATTTCATTTATTTGTGGATTTATTAATATTTAATGAGCACCCAAAATAATTATTTTGATATTCATCCATACTGTTGCATTTATCAACAGGTTGTTCCTTTTCATTGTTTCTTTCCAAATATCACTACTTGTTTTATCCTTTCACCTGTCGATGGACACTTTGGTTGTTTCCAGTTTTAGGCTTTTACAAATAAAGCTACTATGAGCATTTGTGTACAAGTCTTTGTATAAATATATCATTTCATTTTTCTTTACTAAACACCTAGGAGTGAAATGGCTAGGTCAGACAACATCTGCATGTTTAATATTTTAAGAAACCGCCAGTTTTCCAAATTGTTTTAAGATTCCCATCGCAGTGTATGAGTTCCAGTTGCTCCCTATCCCTACCAACACTTTATATGGTCAGTCTTTTTTTTTTATTTTTCATTTAATCTTTTTCATTTTCATGTGTAGTTCCCTTGTTTGTTAAAATAGTTTTATTATGTAGGCGCATGCATCTAAACAATATATTATTTGTAGCTATTTTTGGAATTCATAGAAAGTAAAGGCTCTAATTACAGCCATCTTGCCTTTCTGTTGAGGGACAACTTTCTACCACATTATAATCATGTTCACCCCAGCATGAGGCTAGGTACTCAGGAGGCATCAACCCTGGCTGAAAAAACAAGCAGCTTGACATCCTCATCTGCCTCAGAGCTCTGTCATTTGCCTCATCAGAGGCTCAGACCTTACCTGCCATCCTGAGGACATCAGCCTGCTGGATGTCACCCAGTGGTGCCACTTCAATTCAGTATCTCCCAACTCTGTCCACCTTCAGTCTCCCCCTCCCTTATTTGGTTTAGGGGTCAACAACTTGCCAGGTGCTGAGGCTCAAACCAGGAAAACCTCCTGAAGCTTCCACTTTTCTTACTCCTAAACCTTGTATCTGTCCCCAAATCCTCTTCATGCAATTCTGCTGACATTTCCAAGCATGTTTTCTTGTTTAAGGTCTTGTACTGGGGCTAGATCCAGAGTTGAAGGAAACCCAAGCCCTTTGGAAAAGCACACAAAGAAATAACAGTGACAATAGGTCCCTTCACTGTACAAGTCCTCTATCCACCTCCCCAGTGTGTCTCACAGTCCTTACTCAGCTCAGCCAGTCGGGCCACTCCCAGGCTAAGGCACCACCCCATGAGGCCCTGGGCTCCCCCTTGCAGTGCTTCTCCCTTGCTGTTCCCACCTTGACCTAACACTCTCTCATAGCACCCTGTCCTTTCCCAGATGGAGACTACATTGCTTTCTTTGCTGCCTGTGCTCCTACCTGTTTCTCTCCCTTTTTTCTTTTCCCTCACCTGATACTTGGCCTATATGACCCCCTGAAGTCAAGCCAGACTCCTAATTACTCTACTCTTCAACTTTCTGCTGCATTTCCACACCTCTCCTGCTTTTCCCCAAGATATTCCTCTACCCAGAAAGCCCTTCCTCCCAATGTCTTGTCCTGAAACTGTTGAAGAACTTTCCCATTCTTCTTGTCTAGCATAACCTCCATCTCCACAAGCAGAATCAGTCCTTCCTTCCCAGCACACTCTGTCACAGCCCTGATCCCAGCCTGGCCTGTACTAGAGTTATTAAAGACTCACCTGTCCCCCACTGTTAGACTAGAGGTTCCCTGAAAGCAGAAACAACATTTATATCATCTTTCCAGTTCTAGTCCCTAATACAGGATCTATTACACAGCAAGTGCAGGGCCAGGACACCTGGGCTCAAATTCTAGCTCTGCTGCCTACCTGTATGAACCTCAGAAAAATTACCCAACTTCTCTGTGTCTCTGTTTCTTCATCTGTAAAATGGGGAGAAAACACCTCCCCCATCTGGTCATCAAAGGGATTTGATTAATTAATCTCCATAAAGGAGTAGTGATTTGTTGAGTTGAAATGAGACCTTGCCCTCACTCTAGAGAATCTTCTTATAAAGGGGTAGATACTTTCTATTGATCTTTCAGAGATTTCCTCAAATGAGGGGACTCCCATGCCTCCCCAGCTGCCATTAAGGAAGGTGGATCCATCTCCTAGAGGCCATCTAACCCACCTCTTTTTTATCAGCATCAAAGTAATCACAAAACTCCTGTAGGAAGCTTTCTAGAACTGGATTGCTTCAAAGAACTCCTCTCTGCTTTTCTCTAATGTGAAGGTCCTATGACCATAGCCATAACCTTCATGCTTTTTCCCATCTTCACCTTAATCTGCAAGGGATGCAAACACCTCCAGACCACTCCAGGTCAGCCTGAGGTTTTTCACAGGGTAAAAGGTAAGAGGGGCTCTGGAGAGAGCACATCTTATCCAAACTTCTCTACCTCCCTTTTTTTACATATGAGTAGTCAATCCAGGATGCTGAGTAAAATTTGAATTTTAGATGACATTATAGTTATGCCCCAAATATTACATGACATATACTTTGAAATCTTAACTGTTTATCTGAAATTCAAATTTAACTGGGTATTCTAGATTTTTATTTGCTAAATCTGGCAACCCTATGCATACGGAAAGTGAGGCCCATAGGAGATGGAGTTAGTACTTTGCCCAGTTGCAGAGTCAGTTAGTAATAGGACTAGGGCTATACCCCAGGGTTGCACCTGCCCTAGTTCAAACCCAACTCCCCCCCCCACACACACACACACACTGCATAATTTCATTCTCTGGGTCCTGGCTCTGATTGTGAATGGGTGTCCAAGTTAGCAGGACTGAGGCCCAATAGTGAGAGACCATGTGAAGGGAAGCTCATGGAGGAGAGGGCAGAGTGAGAAGAGAAAGGACAAGCTGACCTACCAGGATTGCTAACTGAGTATGAGAGGTTTGGAAAGAATAGGGGGTGTCCTCATCTGTTCCCCAGGGGAGTGTGAATTTAGGCTGGAGGATGAGCAGGATTCTGAATAACTCAGGGCCTCTCTGAGCCTAGCCCAATCCTCCAACACCTTCATGTCACAGGCCCTTGCATTCTACTTTCTGCCCTCATCAGGGGCTCCAGTGTCATCCTTGGCAGGGTTCCTTCAAACTTCACTGCCCATCTCTAGCTCCAAAAAGGAAGGAAGAAAATTCATGGGACTAGTAGGAACTTGTTCATCATCTGGAACATCAAACATCAATCTGTTCTTCCTTCTATTCACCCCAGACTGCCCACTCCTGGCCTAGTTCTGCCTGAGCCCTTCTCCCTCTGCCCCATGACATTCCTTGGAACTGGCAGGTGAGCCAAGGCTCTGAATCCCCCCTTCTCAGGTGGAGCTCACTCGGCAGGGCCTCTGAAGACTTGCATGTGTCCTTGCTGGACTCTAGGAAGTCTTACTCCTTCCTCTCTCTGGGCTGCTACTCGATGGATGTTCAGGGTATTGATAGATTGAATGTGAGTGAAGAGGAATGTGAGGACCCAGAACCAGGATGGCATGAGAAGAGGTCAGTGGGCTCCAGGAGACAGGAGATGAGGGAGGGAAGGTCAGGAAAGTGTCAGGGGTTCAGAGAGGCTGACAGAGGCTTAAGGTAAGGAGTGCAGGGTAGGAGAATGCTTCAGGGAGAGGAAGGAGGCTGAAGAGGAGGGACTAGGGGCAGAGAAAGGAGGTCAGAAAGAGGGATTCCAAGAGGGAATGGGAGTTCAAGGAGGGTGGAGAGCTGTAGAAACAGAGGGCTCAGTAAGGATAGTGGATGTGAGCAAGGGGAAGGCGGTGCTCAGGGAATGGAAAATCAGGGCGGGGAATTGCAAACAGGTGGAAGGCTCAGGAGGGAATACAGAGCTGGTGCCTAAGAAATGAATGGGGTTCAGTGAGCCGGCTAGAAATTCAAGAGAGAGAGGGAATTTGGGAACTAGAATGAAGTTCGAAGAGGGGCTGGTCTTAGGGAGGTAATTGAGGCAACGCCGCTCTGTGCCTGTCCGCTGCCACTTGGGCCCGGCCCCATACCTGTGGCTCCTCCCTTCTCGAACCCAGCCGGCGGCTTGGGAGCCGGGCGCCAAGCCCCTGAGGAGAGGGGGAGGGGGTTAAAGGTGAGCAGGCAGGAGCGTGGGTCCCAGAAAGGGATTGGCAGGCGCCTGGGCCCATGCCCTGAGCCATGGCTGTCCCACGGGCCACAAGCAGGGTGAGCGGCTGCTGCCCACGTGCTATGGAGAGAAGGAGGTACCGGATCAAGGGGCAAAGGACACCCTGAGCTGAGGGCGGGTGGAGAGGCGGGCGGGGCGGGCAGTGTCCGCAGTCCACACCCGCTGCTAAAAGCCCCGGCCGCGGTGCAGCGCAGAGCACAGAGCCCTCTGCCGCCAGCGCTGAGTAGACGCCGAGAGCTACCGCTACCCCAAAGCATCCCACGGGGACGCTGTCTGGGGACCCTGTGGCCCTGGCTGGGATCCACTCCACCCGAAGATCCCGTGGAATACAGGTGAGGGGCGTGGAAAGGATCAGGTGGATGCAGGTGCCTAGCCTAAGGGGTGTCGGAGCTTCACCTCTGCAGGACCTCATTTCCCACCTGTCAAATGGGGAAGGGCACTTTTATGACTCTACTGGGCCGAAGGGGTTAATACTCTTGTGGACCCGCTCCCCTCACTCAGGCTCTGCTACCAAGGGGAGAGAAGCAAACTCCTACCTCAGAAAGGGCTCAGGATCAAGAATCCAAGAGTTCTTCCTGTCCGACCTTCCAGGAGCAGAGGGTGAGGTACACACAGGTTCCTGCTGCCTCCTGGGTCCCTCTGGCGGGGCTAGGGTTGAATCATGGTCTAAGGGGCTCTCTGTGAAATTGGGTGTGGGCCCAGGAAAGCAGGAGGTTGGGGGGTGGGGGAGGCTGGCAAAAGTATTGAAAAGAACCAGTAGAGAAGCTGGTTCCAGGTAAGCCCTCTGATCATGGTGGGACAGGGAAGATTCATAGCCACCAGACTTCTAGCCAACAGTAGGGGCTAGAGAAGTGGCTAAGGGCATCCCACTAGCCCAGGAAGGCCATGGCTTCCTTTTGGCTCCCAGGTTCCCCACCTCCACATGGTCTCCTGAGGCCACCCTGATGGACGAGGAAGCCATGGTCAGGCCTGGGCTGGGCTTAGGAGCTTTAGTTTGTTGTCTGTGTCTGGCTGTGTGACCTTGGGCACATTATGTCCTTTCTCTGGGCCTGGCTCTCTCTCTCTGTAACATGGTGAGGCTTGTCCTTGGGCCACAGGTGTGGGAATAAAATGGGACACCAACATGCTTTGGAGACAGGGTAGCCTACTCCAAACAAGGCTCCTCTGGTTCTTCACCAGAGAGCTGATGCTACAGGGTCAGCTCTGTTAGGTGGTAGGTGGGGCCCAGGATCTATCCCAGGCCTCCATGTTGCCCAAGTTTTTCTCTTACTCTCAGCACCTGGCTTGTCCCATCTCCTGCCCAGGTCCGAGATCTAGCTGAAGGCTCAGAATAAGGGCTTGGGGATCTCAAGCTGGGAAGTGAGCAGTGGGTTTGGGCCCACCTCAGGGAGGCTCAGCTCCTCAGCCTCAGGACAGGGGAAACTTCTAAAGGTGGGAGATTCCAGCTGAGGAACTCAAAGCTGTGGCAACTAGGAAATTCCCTCTCCTCAGAGGGTGAGCATTCTGACTGTATTTCCCTTCCATGCCCACTAAGGACACCATCTACCCTAGGCCAGGGCTCAGTTTGGAATCATGCTTTGGGACCAGATGAGAGGGCTGCTGAGAGTAGGGGTCAGGGTCTCACCTGGGGTCTTGGAATGCTGTGAATGAAATCATTTGGCTTATATGTGGGCGACATTGGTGGAGGTGACATTTGTAAACTGAGGTGGAGGGCATAAAGAGCTTTGACAAACTGTAGAGGGGGAGGGAAGCTGAGGTTTTGAGGCTCCCAGGGACCACACCAGCCCAGATGCTCGCACTCCCTTCAGGCGGATGCCCTCCCTTGCGCCTCCCTCTGAGGCTGCCTTTGACCCTGTTGCTGGTCCTGTGGTGGGTAAAGTCAGGTTCAGATCTGTGTTGGAGCTGTCAGGCAGGCCAGGGGAGGCCCTTGCCAGTCCAACTGTCACACTCTGGTCATGATCAGAAGGGGTTAGGCTCAGAAATGAGGCAGAGGAGGGAAGAAAGAGGGGGCTCCCTTGGGCTCAGGGTAGTTGGGAAGGGGGAGGAAAGAAGTGAAATTTGCTGTGCACCTACTGTGTGTCAGGCATTGTGCAGAGGTTTTCTATCATGGTTTCTTTCTTCCTGATAACCTGAGAAGGAAAGGATATTCTCTCCATTTTACAGGTGAGGAAACAGAGGCCCAGAGAGGTTAAGGCACTGGGTCAGGGCCACATAGCCTGGAAATGGCAAGGCTATGATTCAAATCCAGGCAACTGGATTTTAAATCCCTGGTTTCTGCTCCTACTACTGCCTCTGACTCACCCCCCAGGTGACCCTGTCTCTTCCAGGCTTCACTGTGCTCATGTATACCTGGGTCTAAGTGGGCTTGCCTGAACTGTCAGGCAGCAGCTCTGGGTGACCATGTGTTTTGCATTCATGGAGCAGCACACAAGAGGGGTGTACCCCTGCGTGCCCATGGGTGTCCATATGGCCTGCGCTTACCTACTGCACCTCTCTACCTGCCTTTCCAGCGCCTGAGCTTCAAGGGGCAAGGTAGCTCACATTTGCTTTCCTCTTTGAGGTGGGGCAAGCTGACCTTGTGTAAGGGGCCTTCAACATGGCAGGAAGGAACAGAACATTCCCAGGGCAGGTCCTGGCACTGATAAAAAGGTGATGCATCTCCCTTATTGGCCTTGAGATACAGGGCATGCTAACTGGTGGATGGGTGGCCAAGCAACAGTCAGCTCTATGATTCTGAGTGAGAAATATGCCTGCCTAGGGCTCCTTTTCCATGTCAGTCCAGGGACCTGATGCCCTGATGGGGCCAGTATGGGACAAGAACTGTTATGACTCCCAGAGCTACCCAGCAGGGGAGAGGCGTGGGGATTTTGTGCAGGGCAGAGTTGACCATCTCCCACCCACAGCTGGTTTGAAAAACCTTTGTCCATCCCCGAGTCCTCTGGTAGAGATTGTTTCTTCATTATCTGTGACCTATAGCTCCTGTTCTTTTTCTAATGCCACACTCAAGGGTGTTGACTAGGAAGGAAGGAAAAAATAAAGAGTAGAGGGTGGGAGAGGGAAAAAGGGAAGGAAGAAAGAAACCCACACTTGTCATGTGCCTCCCACTGGCTCTCACATTTTATTTAATCCTCACAACTTTGTAAGGTAAATATAACATGGCATCACTACCCATTTTAAACAGGAGAAAACCAATACTCAAAGCCCATGACAGCACCTCCTCCTTGTATAGAGGTCACACTAAGAGAGGAGCCCAAGTTCACACAACAGGGGCAGGGTTGAGCACCACAGTCCATGCTTTGCCTCCCATGACTCTGTGCCAGGGAGCCCTGGACAGCAGGGGCATTGTCTGACTCCAATGCTCCCCAGGCAGGCAGGGGTCCAGGGGTCCAAGGGGTCCCCCAGTCTTGGCTATCATTCTAACCCCTGCCCCTGCAAGGCACCCTCCATTCTACTCTCCTAGGACTGAATGAATAACCAGGCACAGACCCCCACCCACATGCATGGAGATGTCCAGGAATGTCATCTAGGCACAAAGAAGGAGGTTGTGCTATAGCCCTTCATTCTCTCATCTGTAGAATGTGTAGATAATACAGTGGGACCTGCTCTACCCTTTGAACTACCTCTCATGAAACTCTAGAGGTTTGGAGGGCCCAGAGCTTGGAGACAGGGGACCTGGCTTGATCACTGACATGACATGCTGGGTGGTCTGAGGCAAGCCTCTTATCCAAACAGCCCCAATTTCCCCTCTGAATAACAAGAGGCTTGTTGTCCTTGCTGACTTCCACCACTTGTTCCAGTCCAGATAAGTTTTAATTCAAACTTCCCAGGTAGTGAATATGAGTTCTGAGCCATCATTGAAGTCCTAATTCTCACATTCTCTCCTGGAGAGTGTAGTCTTGCTAGTCCTTCATTGACTCATCATGTACTCACAGTGTGCCTATTCTGTGCCAGCTGCCTCCTCCACCCTAGTACCTACCTGCTCTTTAGCTCAGTCTTGGGTGGGTTCACCTGACATGTGATATTTGTGTGAGGAGGCTTAAGGGGCAGATCAGCTTTCAGTTCCTCCAAGCATCCCAGTGGAAGGACATACTTGGGCTCCACCATCAGACACAACTGGGTTTAAATCCAGGCTACACTACTCATAAACTGAATGACCTGGAATGACTGTCCTACTCTCTCTACCATATCGTTACTGTGTGGTAGAAATAAACAAACAAGTCTCTGAGCCAAGTGTGTGCTGTAAAGTAGAGACCATCAGTCCTTTGTGACAGGTGGTTCTGTGGTTAATCAGACACGACAGTCAATATACTGGTCCTGGAAGCCCATTGGGATGCCTGGTTGTGGTACAATGGGGAAAACACACACACACACACACACACACACACACACACACACACACACACACACACACACACAGAATCTTTATTCCCAGTTCCTGGCACACAGCTCCTTAAACCCTTGGAATCTCCAATGTGGTAAGAGTGTCTTTTTATGTTAGTGAGATGACTGGGGAGGTAGATGTTCCTAATAGCTTTAGGATGGGTGCTGGTCATGAGGAGGATCAAGGTTGTTAGGGGGTTGGAACTTTCAGCCCCACTCCCCACCTCTGAGGTGGATCCAGGGGCTGGAGATTAAGTTCAATACCAATGGCCTATGATTTAACAAATCATGCACACATAATGGAAACTCCATAAAAACCCTGAAAAAAGGAGTTTGGACAGCTTCTGTGCTGGTGAGCACATCACGATGCTGGAGTGTGATATACCTGGAGAGGGCATGGAAACTCCATTCACTCCCATACTTGTTCTATGCATCATTTCCATTTGGCTTTTCTGAGTTGCAGCTTTTATGATAAACTGGTAAATGTAAGTTAAGTGCTTTCTCGAGTTCTGTGAGCCTTCTTAAAAGATTATCAAACCTGAGGCAGGGTTTGTGGCATCCAGTGGGTCAAAAGCATAGATGACAACCTGGAATTGTGATTGGAGTCTGAAGTGGAGGCAGTCTTGTGGAACTGTCTCCTTAACTTGTGGGACCTGACGCTAACTCCAGGTAGTTAGCATCAAAACTGAATTGAATTGGAGGACACCCAGCTGGCGTCAGAGAATTGGAGAACAATGTTGGAATAGACATCATGCACTTGATGTCAGAGTGTTCTGAGTAAAAATTGCCCACTGGTAAATGGTGGCCATTGACATTTTTACAGACTGACTGACTCTTTGCATAACGGCTCTTCTTAATGAAACACCAACTTCAGCCTGACCCCGGACCCTTGCACTGCATCACATTGGAAGCACAACATACCAAGGGGCTGAGCAGCTTCTGCCCATGTTACAGGGAGAGCAGCTGAGACTCAGAGAGGATGAATGAGTGCCTACTGAGCCAGGCCTCCTGAGCCTTTTGCCCTAAAGAGAAGGCACCCCCATGGGATCCTTGGGCCTGCAGAATGAGAACGAGTGTCAGACAAGCTAGAGTGGGAGGCTGTACATCCACCTTCCCCTAGTATCTGTCTGGTCAGCCAAACAGAGAACCTTTTGTGGTATTTGGACAACTTTGATCTCTGGACTTTAGGGTTCTCAGAAAGAGAGGAGGAGGTTCCCATGCCATCATCTATGCCACTATCTCATCTTATTTTTTTTTACTTTTTTGGAGGTTGTTTCCCCCATGGTTTTAAAAGCAATATGCTTAAATTGATAGAAATTAACAAAGTGGGTGTTTCTGTTACCCATCCTTTCATAAGACCACCAATATCTAGTTTGGTCGAGTATTAATTCACTTAATTCTCATAAAAACTGAGAAGTGGATACTATTGTCCTTATTTACACATGAGGTTGTTAACAGCTACATAGTATTCCACTGTAAGGATTTATCAAAATTTATTCAACCATTCTTCTGTTTTTCAGTATTATAAATAGTGCTACAAGGAACATCTTTATATATCTTTACACATTTAATGTAAATGTTTTATAGGAAAATATTTGCAATTGAACTTGATATGTCAGAGAGTCCCAACAAATTTTGTGTGATAGATTTTCCAATGGCCCTCCAAAAATACAATCCCATGTTTCCTGTCTACCAACAGAGTAGGGGAAAGGCCTATTGCCCCACCATATCATTCCTGCTTCTTCTTGGCCTGTGATGGAATTTTAAGCCTGCCCAGGAAGCAGCCAAGAACTGGAGAAGGGGAGGTTTTTGGACAGATAGTCCTGCTGGTCCTTCCACACACCACTGTTTTCTTCTCACCAACTAGCCCTACATACTACCCATCCCACCCCCACCACACCATGTGGGACACCCTAGGACCCTATGAAAATGACTTCCCTCTCCTTTCTACTATTTAACTCTACTAGTCAAAATGTACAGGGTCAGGAATTAGAACCTTAGATTATTTGCTCTGTGACCTTGAGCAAGTGATTTATCTTTTATCTTTTCTGAGATTGTCCCCTCATTAGTGCCATGGAATAAACATAATTCTGATTCACCTAGTCTTCCTGAGGGACAGAGGAGAGAGTGTCTGAAAGTGCTGTGGTTCCTGCCAAGGGCCAGGTAGAGACCAGTGGCTTTGTTGGCTAAACTTTGGGTGTGCTTTGGGTGCACAGATGGATAAGCCAAGGCCCTAGCCTCAGGAAGCTCACAGCTGGCTAATGGAGAGAGGGAGATGCAGAAGGAGGAGAGAAGAAAAGAAGATAGAGAAGGATAGAGGTGGGTTGGGCCTAAAACTAGCCCCACTGCCTCTTTTCAAACAGGGATCCTTAGGCTTGGCTTGCTTCTTCTTGGACCATTTGGTTAAACCCAGGCTGACCCTTTGCCTGCTCTCTTTAGGAAGACTTCTTGTCTTTCCTCAGTGCCCTTAGAACCCACAGACACTCTAGGACAGGCCTTGGACACTAGCTTCCATGCTGTCTGCTGTTCTTTCTCCAGCTACTTCTTTCCTCCTCTCCTGGGCCCTCCCACCCCACCCCCCAGCTCGGCCTAGCTTGGGGCAGGAGCTCATGGAAGACTGACAGATGTGGTATTAGCCCTGGGTTCAAATCTCAGCCCTGCTACTTACCATATGTGAGAACCTAGGCCAGTTATGCCATAAAATGGAGACAGTAGTTCTTGCCCTGCCTTGCTCTCAGGGAAATGAAATAGATAATGACTGTGAAGCCACTTTGGCAAAGGGTGTATGAGTGTAAGCTGTGTTAGCGACCAATGCTTCTCAAACTTCCTACATCCCAAAATAAATGGGCAAAGGGCCTATTTTTATTTTTAATCTTCCATATGTATATAATTATGCAAAATACAATGAAAATAAATTACTAGAAAAATTAAATTAAAGAAGTAAACTGTAAGTACAGTTTTTTTGTATTATATCCAACAGTTACCAGATTACTCTATTAAACTGATGTAAATGTTTCTAAATACTCTCAATTTATGTATTTATTTTTGTCATGAACTGGTAAGGGAATCCAGTGTTTCTTGGGCCACACTTTGAGTGGCACTAGTATAGATGCCTCAGCGCCCACTGGAGCCAGGCTTAGGGACAAGGTCAAGGGATGGCTACCAGGGAGCACAGCTGATACATGGGCTGATGGCACCCTGCTCTCACCCCAGGTGGTTGAATGACTCGCCACTCTGGTTCTCCAGCCCTGCCTTTGCCCCTGCTGCTCCCTCCCAGAACACCTTCTCCTCGCATGCCTGATCCCAGCTTTGTCTTTTGAGACCCAACTCAAGCATACCCTCTTCTAGAGAGACTTCTCTGACTCCCAGGCTGCAAATTCCACATTTCCACATTCCTCAGCACTATTCATGCCCCTCTCTGAATCAGTGGTGGGCATGCTTACTCTCCCATACTGAGTTGTGTGGAGGTAGGCAGAAGCAATGTTATAAGTATCTGAGCATCCCCTATTTCCCCAACCCCTGGCTCAACTGAGGGCCTGATACTAGCAGGCAGTTAATATGGGTGCTGGATGGACAGATAAGTGAGTATTTGTGGGAGGAGAGGAGATGAATGAAGAGATGGAAGGTTAGGTAGATGTATAGATGGAAAGCGAGATGGATGGATACAGATTGACTGATAGGAGATGGATGGATGAATGGATGGATGGAAGAAGAGATGGATGTATGGGTTACAGATTATGAATGAATAGACAGATAGATGAATAAACAAATAGGTGGACAGATGGATTATTAGGGGATGAATGGATGAATAGGTAATGACTAGATGAACATATAAAAGGATAGATGAATGGATAGGTGGACAGATAGCTGGAAAGTCACTTGAGCTCCACTCTGTTGTGCTGTCTCCTCTGCCTCTCTTCCTTAACTTTGCTCCTCAACTCACATCAAGATCAGTGGTTCTCAATTGTGATCCAAGATAGTCTACACAGGACTTTTTTTTGACTTTGCATTTCCAAAATTTAAAATGTATAAACAATATGAATTGCTACTTGTAGTATCATTAAACAAAAACACAGAAGCAGAAAGTCTATAAATGTAAGGTATGCTTCTTGCAAAGAAAAGTGGGTTTTTTTATTCCTGATATGTTAAGATCCATATTTTTAATAGCACAATAAATTTAATCCAATTAATTCAATCCAACTTCCTTACTTTAATGTGACATTATTTATCAATTTTTCCTTCATGATTTATTTACCCATTTCACTGATGCAAAAACTGAGACCTAGACAAAGAAAATGACTTCCCAACTTGCTGCCAGTAAGAAATACAGCTAAAACTCCTCTTTTTCTCTCCCATCCACCTCTTTATCTTCACTCCTTGACTCTCAAGAATCTCC
This sequence comes from Macroglossus sobrinus, assembly GCA_004027375.1. Taxonomy (NCBI): domain Eukaryota; kingdom Metazoa; phylum Chordata; class Mammalia; order Chiroptera; family Pteropodidae; genus Macroglossus; species Macroglossus sobrinus. Next base: position 1,825,533 of record PVKZ01000079.1, on the reverse strand, counting down.
ACCACTCACCCACCCCCACCAACCAAGGCAGGCTTCAGGGAGCCTTCCTAATTTTGTATGTGCATATGCAAATTTAGTTTCTCTTCTAAAAAAAAGTTTAGGTCTAATGTACATATAGAAAGTGTACACATCAAAAGTATTCAGCTCAATGAATATGTACTGTGAACACATCCATGCAACTCAAACCAGATAAAGGAGCAAAATGTTAACAGCACCCCAGGAAGCCCCTTCTTAATCTCTTTTAGTCACCAAGGCTGAACACAACCCTGATTCCTAAAACCATAGATTAACTTTATATAAATGAGATCATATGGAAATATCCTTCTTTTGCTCAACATATTGTCAGTGAGATTCTTCGATGTGGTTGCATTTGATTGTGGACTGTTCACTCTTATTGCTGTGTTAATATTCATAGTGTGACTATATTGCAATGTATTTACCACTCCCCTGTTAATAGACATTTGATTGTTCCTCATATGAGCTAATTAGAATAGTACTTCTCTGAATAGTCTTGTACATGTGTATACACACATTTCTGCTCTGAATAGTCTTGTACATGTGTATACCACACTTCCATGGAATTTCTAGAAGGTATGTGGATGTTCAGCCCCAGTAGATACTGACAAATAGTTTTCCAAAGTGATTGTGCCAAGTTACATTGTCAGTGGCAGTGGATGAGGTTTTGCTCTCTCCACACCCCCACAAACAATCAATCCTTTTAATTTGAGAAGGTAGATGCTTGTGGGGCAGGCTGGCAGCAGGTTGCCTGCATTTGAATTTCAGTTCTCTTTTTACCTTGTGACCTTCAGCAAAGTCAGTTTCTTTGTCTACAAAATGGGTTGAAAATCATAGAGCTGTTATAGAGATTCCATAGACCAGTTAGGTTAGGCTCCATAAACATTAGCTATTTATCGTTAATTCTCACAACAACCCACTGAATCACATTCTCTCTCAAAGCCTCAATTTTTCCTTCTATAAAATGGTGATAACCATACACAATGCTAATGCTCACATATACACACACTAGAGAGGATTACCAACAAATGGAATTGTATATTAAAATGCCTAATTTTTTAATGAGATGTAATATGCATATTATAAAATTCACCACTTTTCAATGGCTCTTAGTATATTTACAAAGTTATGCAACTATCAGCACTATCTAATTCCAGAACATTTTCACTACCTAAAAGAAACCCCATACCCATTTCTCCACACCCAGCTACTCCCAACTCCCAGCAACTGCTAGTCTACTTTCTGTATCTATGGATATTAAAAGTACTGAATCAGCTTTTCTATATTATTTAACTTTTGCAAAAGTGAAATACCTTGCACTGGGACAGGATTTATAATATACACTTACTAAATGTTATCTGAGTGTGTATGGAAGGATAGATAGATGAATAGAGCACACTAAGTAGGTAGATATAATGTAAACTCATTCATTCAACAAATAATTGTGTACTTGCACTTGAGAGAAAAATAGTCTGTAAGATGTGACTTGCTTTCAGGGAATTTGCCATCTAGTGGGAAAGAGAGGCATGTGCACCACTCACGATGATCGCAGAGCAGATAAAATGAGAGTTGTATCTGAATGAGTGTTGTGGGAAGTCAGGGAAAATGTCAGAGATGAAGGTGGCACTTCTAGGAAGTGTGAGATTTTCCAAATGGAGGGGCAGTCTGGGGGAGAAATTCTGAGAACTAAAACTGGGAGACAGGCAGAGTGTGGTATCAGGCTGCATTACTGAGACAAATAGGTCTTCACACCGCAGTCGGGACTTCATTCTGCACCTCCACAGCTGTGAACAAGACTTGTGTGTATCAGGAGGCTATAACACTGAATAGTGGGCGACAGAGGCCAAATGGGAAAGGGAGCAAGAGAGTGAGCCAGGCCAGCTCATACAAGCCTGCGCTATCATCTGGGCAAGAGCACAGCACCTAAACCAGTTGTGGCCACAGCCAGGCCTCACATAATGCTAGCTGGTTTTACTTCTCCAGTTACACTCTGGTTAGAATCATTCTTAAGAGGAGAGGGCAGCAGCCCATAGGTGAAGGAGACTTGACCTCAGAGTCAGACCTGGTTCTGTCCTGTCTTAGCTGGGGATATTGAGCAAATGCTTCACTCCTCTGAGCCTGTTTCTTCACCTGTAAAGTGGAGGTGATATTACTGCAGTAGGGTTAGAGGTGCTGGCTCCAAAGTTTTGGACACAGTGTCTGGAATGAGGAATGCATCCTTTCTTAAATGAGTAAACGAATAGGTTGGAGAGGTTGGATAAGGCAGATGAAGCACACATTTAAGGCCCAAACAAGGTTAGGATATTAAAACATTTTTTTTTTTTAAAAATTAGGATGGATGGATAGATAGATACATACATACATACATACATACATACATACATACATACATACATAGACAGAATTTTAATTGAAGATGTCATTATGGGAGAAAACAGAATTTGTGGATTTCATTGCATTTATTGTGCAATTTAGTGTTTTGTTTTGAACTACATGTGCTTAGGCCTCCAAAGGTGTTGTCAGACCCTGCGGAGGGCAGAAATGGGATGACGATGGGTAAAGATGCCTGTTGGGGACTAAATGGTGACTGGGGAAAAGGAGAAGCATAGGGTAAGGGAGATAATCCACCCTACTGAGACCCAACTCAGGAGAAATCCTCTTAAACCACAGGAGATTCAACTAGGATATATTCTCCTGGAAACAGGAGGCCCAGGGAAGCTTGGTGGGATGATCTGGGGATGCTGATAGAAGACTTAGAACCAGGGGTAGTGAAAGTTGCAGGACCCTCAGAAATCAATGGATTTAACACCCCATTTTATAGGCGGAGAGACAGAGCCTCAGTAAGGAAGATATTTGCCCAGGGTCATTCATGGAATTGGTGGCAGAGCAAGGATCAGTTCAAGTCTCTGCTTAAGCCAGTGCCCTTATAACTAGGAGATTCCAAGGGACCCTCCTTCCTGCCTTGCCCCACTGCCCAGTGACCACCAGCTCCTGTTGGCATCATGCCCTCCTCCAAGTATTTTCCCAGTCCCTAAGTACCCACTATGGAGTTCAGAGACCCTAGCACACAGTCCTGCTTTAGGTCCCACTGGCCAAGGGAGAAGTCAGACAGCTACATAAGGGATAAGTCATGACCCAAGGGGGCAAGGAAAGAGTAGAGAAAGCAGCTGGAGATCCTGGGAATGTGAGGTGACTGTTTGGTAGAGACATAAGGTACCCAGCCAAAGGACATAGGTGGGTGGACAGGCAGCCTTCGGTAACCATTTCAGCACCTTGCGAGGTCCCAGGGGCCCTCGGGCACTGCCATTTGATTGTAGGAGCTGTGGAACCCTACCATGGATGAAAGCACTGTGTGGAAAACTTCTGAGCCTACGGCCCCCAGATAATCACTTCCTGTGACCATCTGAAGGCCATAACCTCTGCAAAGCCAAAGTGTTTAGCATTTGCCTCCAGCTCTCCCCTGCCCCCAACCAAGGATAGCCTTAGATAGGAAGTTTGGAATTCTTTTAAACCAGGCTCTGTTGCTATTCCTCTGCAGATACTGGGTGTTTTTCCACTCCTGTGGACACTGGTGCCCAATCGAAATGGGGTAAAAACTCCACCCCTGAGGAATGTTAAAAGTGCCAGCAAGGTGACAGATGTGAATGCCTCAGATCAAACAGTTTGGTTTGTGTCCTCAGGGTGGAGGAGGGCCTTCATGAACAGAACTTCAGTGTGGGGGAGAGAAGGGGGTCCAGAGCTCCTGAACAGAGGCTTGCTTGGGGCTTGTCCAGAGGAGAATGTCCAAAGCTCCACCTTGCCAGCTATCACCCATCACCACTGGTACTGATCGTGCTCAGCCTTGCAGGATTCACATTCAGGTAACCCTCAGGGGTTCTGTGAAAGTAGTAACGACCATAATGGAGAACTGGGGGTACTGAGGCTTTCCTGTGGGTGAAACCACACAAAACTTCTGAGAAGTGGATGCTTCCAGCTGTGTGGAGGACTGAGAGAGGGTGAATGTGAGCAATATTAGAGAGGGCAGGGCGTAGTAGTTAGGTGAGGGGCTTCACGAGAAAGCGCCCTTACAGGCGTAAATGACTGATCATGGTGTCTTCCTGAGACCACCTTTTGGGCGAAGTAAGGACAGTTCCACGAGGACTCTAAGTGATCACAACAGAAAGAAAGGCTCGGGAGGGGAATAGGAACCTCCTTCTCTTCCAAATTGTGGATTCGAAGGGGCTCCCGTGCTCGCGAGCTCCCACAGGGTGTATTGATTATGCTAATTTAAGCCACGCCCCGTCCTCTCCCACAAGCCAAGGCCCTGCTGCCCCGCCCCCTCGAGCCGCCTACTGGGACAAGGGGGCCGGGCGGATGCTAATAAGGACAGTCCGGCCACCAGAACGCGCGAGCGGCTCCACCTAGCTTAGGCGAGGCGGCAGCGACGGCAGCGGCGGCGATGGCCATGGCCAGGGCGCTGGCAGGTTTGGCCACGGGCTTGCAGGGCCCGCGGGTCGTCACCAGCCCGGACTCGGACTCAGACACAGACTCGGAGGACCCGAGTACCCGCCGTAGCGCCGGCGGGCTGCTCCGCTCGCAGGTCATCCACAGCGGTCACTTCATGGTGTCGTCGCCGCACAGCGACTCGCTGACCAGGCGGCGCGACCAGGAAGGGCCCGTGGGTCTCGCCGACTTCGGGCCGCGCAGCATCGATCCCACACTCACCCGCCTCTTCGAGTGCATGAGCTTGGCCTACAGGTGAGGGTAGCTCCAAGTCCCAACGGCCTCGGCACTACATGGTAGGACCGCGCGCTGGAGCTCGGGACACCCCATCCGGCCCCGAGCCTTGGTCCCCTGCTGCTCTTAGAAGCTCCGGCCACATGCTGGACACCCCCTCCCCGCTCCCCGAGCGTCCCCTGACCCTGGCCTAACCTACTGGCGCCCAAAAAGCCGGCACACCTCCTGGTTCCCATGCTTGTGGACCACTTGCCCTCCACCTCGACCTCGGTAGGCCCACCATGGACCCCGGCTCCCCGTCCCCACACTTTTGCCCCCAGAGAAATGCCAGGGCATCCCCTCGTGCTCCCAGGACCCTAGGCCATCCCTGCCATCCCACCCTCCATTTGGAGGCCACTCCACGGGATCACCTGCCGCCTTCCACTCTCTCCCCAGCAGCCCCAGCCCACACCCACTCTGTTTCTGCACCCTCGCGATACTCCTCGCACCAATCGTGTCCCAACTGGTAGCCAACCGTTGATTGAAACCCAGTCTCCCTCCCACCCTGAAACCTCCTCCCAATTGCTCGGACTCTTGTTCTTGACACTCCAAGTCCAAAGTGGTAGGAGGAGGGTGCCGCGGGCGGACCCTGGGGGTGAGCAGCTCGCAGAGTTTCCCAGCGGTGGCCGGGTAGAGTTTACATCACGCCGTGAGGGGCTGGTTCCCAGTAGGCTTGGACTCGCCTACCCGGGTTGCTGTGCGAGGCTGAGCGCCTAATGCTGCCTACGTCCCCTGCTTGGCGCGTCGCGGAGCGCACGGGCCGGGCCGCCGGGCTCCAGCTCCACGCCTGCGTCCCGGGGGAGGGCACGAACCGGTGTCCTGGCCCAGTGCCCTGGAGCAAAGTTCCCTGGAACCGAGGGACCAGGATAAATTATCAACCGAAAACCGTAGGGGATAAAGGAGGATCGGCAGGCCTTGATCTTTTCTCTGCAAATATTCCTTTTCCTCCGTGGCGCTCCTCCCCTTCAGAAAACTACTGGCTACAGACAGGCACTTGCTGCTCTGACCCGGAGCCCGAGCTGGGGTGGGGATTGCGGGGGAGTGTTACCCACCCCCAACGTGACCGCTCAGCCGCGACCCCATTGGCTGGAGGCGGTGTAACCTTGGCCCTCAAGCTCTGGCCCCGGGCCCAGGTCATGTTGCAACCTGATCGTCCCAGGCGCCAGACCAATGTGGAAAGTTCAAATTCCCATCCCCTTTCCCCCGCACGCCCCACCCCCGCAACCTCGGACATCACAGACCGCCTGAGCAGGGCATCTAAGGTCCTGGTATACTGGGTTCAGGCATCCCTCTTCCGCGGGCTCCCCCAGCTTCCTCCTCCCCCCATTTCCTACCCATTCCCAACTTCAGCCTCCTAGTTTATACTACACACCCCTCTACCTGAGCTGGCTAATGCCTACCTCCCCATCACCCACCTCAGACCATGGGTGACCAAAAGGGAAGGTCCAGGGGAGGTGGTAAGGCAGGGGATAGAACACACTCCAAGAACTGCCCCCACTAAGAGGCGGACTGCTGCAGCTGGGGTGGAGAGAGCTACGCTTTCTCCCTAAAGGCTCAGAATATTCACTCTCTCTAGCCTGCCCTGGTTGACCTAAGTGCCAGGAATGGAGGTGGCTCAGTACCAGAGGATTCCTTTGGATTCCTCCATTTGGTAGAGAAAAATAACTGAGGCTCAGACTGGGACAGTGTTTTAGTCCTTAAAAACCCTAATCATAGGGATTCCCTGGAGGAGAGAGGATCCCAAAAGAGTGAGCAGATGGGAAGGGACAGCAAGGCAAGGTGTCCAGAGGTGCTAGGACTAAGTGGCTAGCTTGACCCAGAGGCCAGCTTTCACCCTTGGAAAGGCAGTGTTGGCAGAAGAAAGACTTCTAGGAGGAGCCCATGTTCCATGGTTCTGTGAGTGGAAGCTGCAGGGAGGCAGGTTCTGGAAGTTCCAAGAACCCACTTGTCCGAGGTCAGAGCTGGCTAGAGCTATAATCAGAACTATGGAGAAAATGGCCTCAGGGAAATAAGGGAGCAAGCAAGACCCTGTCAGGAAGACTCTAAAGGAACTACTGCATGGTAGCTATGTGGGGGGTGGGGGTGGGATGGGGGTGGTGGAGAGCTGAATGGAGTTCTGAGTATTCCCTCATCCCATCCCCAAGATTCTCAGATTTTCTACTGGTCATGAGAAGCCCTTGAACTCTGGCCCCAGGCTTTTTGCTCCAGATTGGACACTTCTCCCCTCCCAGCTGTCAGGTCCAGCATAGACCTTTCTTCCTGAGCTTAGATTTTGTCACTGTTTCATCTCCCCTGGCCACAAACACTATAACCTCAGGAAGAGGAAGGGCAGGCAGGCTGTGGGGCACTGGGTGATAAGAGTGGGTTGGGGGGCGTTGCTGGGATACAGGCAAGAGCAATAAACTCAGGAGCCCCCCAAGTGACAAAAAAGAAGCTGTCCCAGGAGATGTCAGAGTGCCCCCCCCCAGGTCCTTGGACAGATGGTGTTTATCTAACTTAGGAGGGAGGGGGCCAGCCAACAGGCCTGGGCGATTGGGCTATGTACCCTATTTGGGTAATGAGGCCTGTTGTGCCTTGGGCTGGCAGTCCTTTCCTCTCTCCACTCCAAACAAATACAGAAGCTTGGAAACCAGAGAGGAGTGGGGACTCAGTGACCCATTTACCCAAGGGGCTGTAGGAGTCAGACTGCCACCCACCCACCCCTCACCCCCAGGATGAGGGGGAGGCCCCTGGAGAGAACAGGCCTGATATTCTGAAAGACTAAGGCTTGAGGCCTCAGCCTTCCATGTAAGTAAGTACTGGAGAAGGTGTACCATAGGGGACTTGTTTACAACCCTGGCTTGTGGACCATGAGGAGGGAGGGACCAGCAGGGGTCTAACACATTGAATATCTTGACCTCCTCCATCAGCTCCCTTTGGGTAGCAGACTTGGCCTGTGCCTAGTAGGACCCTGAGAGTCAAGACTCTCACCTGTGTAGAGAGAGCCTTTTCATCTTGAGAATTTGATTGACTGCTAGGAATAAGGTTAGGGTCCGGGTGTTATCTCTTCACCTCTCACCACTGCACCATCCCAGCTGCCTTCCTTTGGCTAATGCCCACCCCCATCCAGACCATGGGTGACTAAAAGGGGAGGTTCAAGGGAGGTGGCACACCCCTGAGAAAGGGCACACCTTCCAGCTCATTTCAGATTGCCATCCTAGGCTTCTAGGCTGGGCAGACACCAGAAGAGCAATGAAAAGGCAATGGCTGGCTGTTTGGAGGCCATCTCTTGTGGAGTGGGCTTCCTCTCCACTCAGACAAACCTTACCCATCCCATGGTCCTAAGGGGACCAACCAGTGATACTACCAGTGGTAGAGAAAAAGCCAGGGCCTGAATGAGTCTCCGCCACGTGACCTTGGGTATGGTCCTTTCCTTTCCTGACCTTCAGTTTACTTCTATAAGAAATGTATCTGAAAACCAACCCTAGGTGGCCTACAAGACAGATAGGACTGTAAGGCCACTGGGTATTGCTGCTATGAGGACTGAGATGATAAACAGATTCCAGCCCTGGCTTTAGTTCTGGTAGTAGATTAACAAGCGGGTCTCACCAAAAAACACAAGGGCTCCTAGTGGGGACCTGGGGAGGGTATTTTAAAAGTCTGACTCTCAGAGCAGGAATTTCAGGCAGATTAGAGTGAGGGGCAGAATTTGAGAGGGTCCCTCAAATTGCCCACCATAGATGAGTGCCTAGTACATGAGAAGAGTGTGGAACCAGCCCTGCAGAAGCCCTCTCCAACCTTCCCCTTTCTCCGCCACGCCCCTGACCCAGCCCTTTCCCTCTGACAGTGGCAAGCTGGTCTCTCCCAAGTGGAAGAATTTCAAAGGCCTCAAGCTGCTCTGCCGAGACAAGATCCGCCTCAACAACGCCATCTGGAGGGCCTGGTATATCCAGTGTGAGTGGGTGCCATAAGCCTTCCCAGCAGGAGGGCTACACATGGGGGGCTGCCCAGGAATCCCCCAACCAGGACCAGTAGAGTGCTTTGGGGGAGACCCAACCTCCAGCACCAGCACCCCTGAACAGCTTCTGACCCCCAGAGAGTTTTGGGGAATATGTCCCTAATGACTCTGTCCACTGTGAAGCTGGGCACAGCAGAGCTCACCCTTTTGAAGTCCTAAGGTGGGCTGAGATTTGGGGAACAATTCAAGGTTCATTCTGCATCTCATTAGTGTAGTCAGGTGCCTCAAATGTGAAGGTAGCAAGACGTGTTAAACACTATCTGGGCCAATTCTGTCACTTTGCAAATGGGAAAGTGAGGACCCTGCATGGGTTGCCACCAGGCTTTCATTGAAGTCCTTACTGAAGCCCCATTATCATGGAGATTTGCCATGTGGTAGAGTGGAAGGGACTCGGACTTGGAATCACCCACAGCTGGTTTCTCATCCTGTCTCTGCCCCTTGCTGGCTGTATGACTGCAGACAAGTCGTTTAACCTCTCTGAACTTATTTCCTCACCTATAAAATGAGGCCAGTAGTCCTATCTTTCATGGCTGGCATGAGAATAACAGGCATTAACAGGCCTGGCACAAAGTGCTCAATAAATGATGGTTGAATCTGACATACCCCTGAGAAGGTCACAGTCATTCATTTGGGATTACAAGACTCCCCACACTCCCTGCGGCAGAGCAGCAGAGGCTAAGAGGCCTCAGATTAGTTGACCCTATGTTGGGACCTTGTCCAACTCTGTTATGTCCCGCTGCAAGATCAGAAGACTGCACTGAGCAGGGAACACACAGCCCAGGAGGGACCACACATGATATTCTCTGCACTGGCCCCTCTAGATTCTATCTAAGCAGAGAGAAGGAGTGATTTTTTTGGTTTTTGTTCATCTATGTGCCCAGAACTTTCATAAATCATCTTATTTAAGGCTTCCTAGCAACCCTGGGAGATAGGTATTATTATCCCCATCTTATAGATGAGCAAGTGAAGCCCAGAAGGCAAGTGACTTGTTCAGGTCACAGAGCATAAGAGGAGCAGAGCTGTGGCTGGCTGGAAGTCCAGGGCTCTCCAACTGAGCCCAGTGCTCCTTCCCCTGCACCTTGCTGTATGGCTTCCAGACCTTGCCTAAGAACAGGCCTTGCCCAAACCAGGAAGCTGATAGGCCTAGGGAATCAATGTTATTGTCCATCTCCCCCTCCCTGCCACCTTAAGGTTTCATCCTCTACTCCCACCCCCCCCCCCAAAGCTGGGTGAGATACAAACCCTTTTCTTTGCAGAAGAAATTTCTGATGCTACCTGGGGTCTTCACCCAGACAGACTTTGGTCTCCAGCTATTGTACAAGTTGCTGGAAGGAACTCAGGTTCTGAGTCAGACACAGGTGGTTTTGAGTCAAGTTCTAGTATGCCCTAGCTGTGTGACCTTTGCAAAGTTCCTAGCATCCCCGAGCCCAAGCTTGCTCACCTGTAAGTGGGCATAATAATAGGTCCTACTGCTGAATTCTGCTATGAGTTTTCTGTCAGATCACATCTCAGCACCAAGCAGACACACACAAGGGCTCCCTGAGGGTGAACCCTGGGATCTAGCACTACTATATGATAATAGCAACAGCACATGCAAGCAGAGAAAAAATATCAGGGCTCCTCCCCCTCCCTGAGCACCCAAGTTTTGGAGGTGGGCTTCAGGAAAGAAAGAGGGTTGACTAGTGCTGGAGGGCTGTCTTGCTCATCCTCCTGGCATCTGCTACCCCTCTGCAGGCTCCTGTCTACTCTAAGATCCCTTCCTTTCCCACATCCCAACATCGGCTGAGTTTCCTCTGAACTCCCAGAGCACTGTGTCCTCCCATGGGCAGACTCTCTACTTGGCATTAGCTTATGTTATGTTTGTGTTTTCCTCATCTCACCCACTAAGCTGTGAGTGCCCTAAGTCATTTATGGATTCTGTCCCAGCATAGGTGCAAGGGGCTAGGTGGCTATATGAGTAGATTAAATTTTCATTGTTAAATAAAGCCTGCCCAACTCTCAGGAAGCCACATGGTCATTGCTTTTCCATCCAGAGCACAGGGTCCCTAGGCGGGGGAAAGGAGAGTTCCACCAGGCCTGCTCAGCCCTGACTCTCTGGGGACCCTGGGCAGACTTACTCTTTCCTGGTGCTCATTTCCTTATCTGGGAAGCCAGGGGCAGATGCTCTTGAGACTTCCTTAATATAACCCTCTGGGAGTCCACACATGTGAGGGCCTATCCCTTTGTTTTCTGTCAAAGCCATGCTCAGCAACCAGGACAAACCCCAATGGAGATCATTTTAGAGCAGGGGTCCCCAACCCCTAGGCTGTGGATGGGTACATTCTGTGGCCTGTTAGGAACCAGGCCACACAGCAAGAGGTGAGCCGCAGGAGAGTACAGCCAGCCGTTCACCAGAACTAGCATCACTACCTCAGCTCCACCTCAGATCATCAGGAATTAGATTCTCTTTGGTCCCTGGTGCCAAAAAGGTTGGGACCACTGTTTTAGAGAATGACCTTTAGGACAAAACTTTGTAAATGATGCTGACAGTACAAAGAAATTTCATGTTTGGGTGATCCCCCTCCCCTTCTCCTTCAGGTGTCAATTGTTTCAGAGGAAGTTTACTGAGGGCTGTGGTAAGATGGGCCCAATGAATACCCCTGAAATCCTCTTTGTCAAAGACTTTGACTGCCATAAAAAGTCACTTCCTGGGGGTCCCAGAGCTTTGAAGTCCCGTTGTGTGCCAAGTTCTGTGCCAGATGCAGGGATTCTGGGCTGAAGGGTACAGCTCCTTCTTTCACTCCCAGTGGGGAGACCAGCATGCGGAGAAATGGCCAGGCAGGTGGATAGTGAGGCAGACCAGCCCACAGACTTTCAGAGGAGGTAAGGCTTCATGGAAGTGGCACTGCTTGGGGCTCTCCTGGCAGGTGGGCAGATGAGCATGAAGCAGAGGAGGGAAGGGAGAGATGTTCCTTATAAAATAAAGGGTGGGCTGTGCAGCAGGGAACTGTTTGGCTTCAGGGAGCTATGGGGCATATGAAGGAGACAGGCTGGAGAAGCAGTGGGACCCATTGTGGAGGGTTGGGAAGCTGAACTCAGGGCTGTAGTCTTTATTCTGGAGATTTAGAGAACTGAGGAGGGGTTCAGGCCTGAACTGTGCTCTAGGAATAATTGGCCTGGCTGCAGCAGGAAGATGGCTAGAGAGTGTGAGGTTGGAGTCAGGGAGGTTCCCGGTGAGAAATGACATCAGACCAGGGTATGACAAGGAGAATATGGAGGAGAGAGGACACTGAAAGAAGTGTCACCCTTGAGATTAAGATGATTAGTCCATGGATTATATGTGAATGCTGGGAGTTGGAGGGGAGTTTTGGTGACTGAGGGGCAGTGCTGGCAGTCCAGAGGCTGAGGAGAGAATGTCCCAAACATCTGAAATTGACAAGTTTTGGGACATCCTAGTGGAGGGTCCCTAAGCAACAGGGAAATGGGTCTGAAGCTGGAAAGGGGCAGGATGAGAGTGGTTTGGAGCTGGGCATGGGGGCAGATGCTAAGTTACAGGAGGTGAAGATGAGACTGGGAGATGCAGAAGTGGAGGTGGCAAGTGATAGTTATTTCAGAGTGTGGGGGAAAGGCAAAGGGATAAAGAGGAAAGCAAAAGGGTTAGCTTGGTAGGTAACACAGGGAAGGGAAAAGTTTGGGAGGTAAAAAAGAACATGGAATGTGTTACCCACCAAGAAAAAGCCTGGGGAGAGATCAGGATTGGAGACAGGGAAGGGAGGAGAAGAGGTAGAAAAAGGCTCAGGTAAGTCGCTTGTAGTGGACAAGGGGTGGTTCTCTGAGATCAGAGTGGGCAGTGCCCAGGAGCCTGAGGCATGGGACTGAGGGCTCTGGGCCCCTATCCTGTCAGTCTGATCAGGATGTTCTTGGGTCAGCTCACTCCCTGTGGCCCCAAAATCCCATTCAGCAAGCATTGCCCGCACCCCTATTAGGTTGGGTTCTTTTCACAGAGTCATATAGAAGAGGGAGATCTGGTAGGTCTAGAGAAGAATGCAGGAAGGCTTCCTGAAGGAGGTGGCACTTACTATGAGCATTGAAGGCCAGGCAAGATTTAGTAGTGTCTACTTGAGTCCCAGTCCCCTTGGGGTGGGAGATGAGGTAGCTGGGCACCCCTGACCTGGCCCCCTTCTCTCAGATGTGGAGCGGAGGAAGAGCCCCGTGTGTGGCTTCGTGACCCCGCTGCAGGGGCCTGAGGCTGACGAGCACCGGAAACCGGAGGTAGCTGAGACTCAGGGGACCACCGCCTTCCAAACACAGCCCCTGCATCCAGTCTCCCCTGCTGAATGGGAGGGGCCGGCACAGATGCGGATTGGGTGAGGGATGGAGTAAGTGCTACACCTCGCACTGAGCCACCTTCCGGCCCTCCCCAGGCCGTCATCCTGGAGGGAAATTACTGGAAACGGCGCATCGAGGTGGTGATGCGCGAATACCACAAGTGGCGCATCTACTACAAGAAACGGGTCAGTGAGGGACGCGGGGGAAGCCCCAGACCTTTTCCCTGCGGCCGTTGGCCACCGCTTCTCTTGGAAGAGACCTGGAAGCGCTCCCCTGACCCCAACCCTGCCCTTCTTTAAGATCCAGGTTCACAGCGCCACCGTGTGGTCATAGTGTCTCTTCGCAACCTCCTTACCTCCCAGATTGGAGGAGCTCCTGAGGGGAAATAAGGGATCTCTTTGATTTGGGGGACCTTGTGAGTAGGGGAGGCCTTGGTAGGGAGTGATGGAGGAGGGGCAAGGAATCCAGTGTCCACTTCTGTGTGTTCCTGCAGCTCCGTAAGTCCAGCAGGGAAGGGGATCTCCTGGTCCCAAAGCAGGTGGGTGTTCAGGGATGCAGAGTTGACAGCTTCCTTCTGGGTGAATGGGGCAGTGGCAGGTTGGGGGTGGTGAGGGTGTGACAAGAGGGTAGCGGGAGTAGCTCTTGTCCTCTGGTTGATTGGGCCCTTCTTCCCTTGGAACACTAGTCTTCTGGTTGACTGAGCAAGTAGTGGGGAGGCATGGGGGAACAGAGGGCCCTAAAACCTGGGGTCCTGGGCATGAAAAAGTATAGGAGGCAGGAGGGGGACCCTAATCTCCTTGGCAGGCCATCCCTGTCTATCTCCTGAGGGTAGTTGTCAGAGGCCAGAGAGGTGACCCTAGCCTTCCAGTCAGCAAACTGGGTCCGCCAGAGAGAGGTAAGGAGGGAATGCACAGAGGCCCTCTGGCTACTGACCACTTTATCCCGCAGGTGGGAGATGATATGGAAGGACTTGGGGCAATGGCAGACCCTATTTCCTGTCCCCAGGCTGGGGAAGAGTGAGAGCAGCTACTAATGGCTCTGTCTCCCTAGGCGGAAGGGGGGTGGCAGCCACCAGAGAGATGGTGCGAGCAGCTCTTCTCCAGCGTGGTACCTGTGCTGCTGGGGGGCCCAGAGGAGGAGCCTGGAGGGCGGCTTCTGGACCTCGATTGCTTTCTGTCCGACATCTCCGACACTCTCTTCACCATGACTCAACCTAGCCCCACACCTCTGCAGCTGCCCTCCGAGGATGGTGAGGGCCTGCACCTGGGAAAAGAGGCCTATGAGAATCCAGGCAGCCAAAGGAGGATGGCTGGGGACCGGTGACCCCATTCCACCCTGCCTGCTGCTCCTGACATCACCACTGCCCCCTCCAGCCTACGTCAACAATGCTGACATGATCCAGCCAGAACTGACGCCTCTGCAGCCCAGCCTGGATGACTTTATGGAGATCTCAGGTGGGGCAGGCTCCTCCCCTGAGGTGGAACAGCAGGGTTAGTGGGAGGAGAACCCCAGGGTGACCTCAGGCCAGTTCTATACCCTTCTGGGAGGGTAGTTTGTCTGGGTGATTTCTGAGAGATCTTCCTGGTATCCCTTTGTCTGGTCCTGGGATGAAGCTGGTGTGGCCTCAGGTGAGAGCAGGGCCAGACCAAGTACCTAGGCAGGGGACAGAGGACCAGAGGCATTGAAGCTGCAGACTCTGGGAGCTCCCAGGAAAGGAGTGGATATTGAGACTCTCTCAGGGGAAAAAGGGACTGTGATTTGTTTGGGTCTATTTATTTATATAATTCATTTAAAAATCTATTAAGAGAACATTTCAGACATACATGTAAGTAGAGAGAGAACGCTCATGTAGCCATCACCAACCTATGAACCCTCATGTAATCATCACCAACCTGGACATTTACCAACTATTGGCCAGTCTTATTTCAGCTAGAACTCACTCACTTCTCCCCTCCTGTGTTATTTTTAAGAAAATCCCAGGAATTATATCTGGTAAAGCATTTTTTTTTTAAGTAGTATGTTTCCATGCCTCACTGTCCTGACCCCCAGGACCACCAAGTCACTGGTTTCTCATGTCCTTCCTGAGATACATGTCTATATAAAATAAGTGCACATGGACAAATGTCTGTTTTTGTTTTCATAGTAGACTCTTCCCCACATTTCTTTCTTCACTTAGCTGTATATCTTAGAGATTGACCCTGATATTCATACATTTAGGGGACTCCAGAGCCATTCTAGGGGTCAGGTAGACATCAGGGCTCAACCTGTTTTAGCCAAGGCCTAGGGGGTAGAAAAGGGGTTCCTGGGATAAAGGCTTAGATTCAGTGACCCCTTCACTCTTTCCCACAAGATCCTGGGCCTGTCAATCAAGAGGTAGAGGCCTATGGGGCGGGGACTAGCGAATGAGGAACCACCCCCATTCCTGCCTCAGCCCTGGGCAGGGGTTGGGGCTGAGGGGGCAGAAGTGTTGATGGCAGTGCCCTGGGAGCAGACCAGCCTAGGAGGGCAGCTGCCCTGTCTGGGCACACAGACCCCTACCACAGGTAGGATCTCAGCCACCCTTCCCCTGGGCTCTGGGCAAAACCTGGGGCTAGGAAGTGACTTCTCAGCTCAGGGTGGCTGCTGGGATAGGGGGTGAGTGTGGGTGACCTATTTAAAAGAGGTAGCTAGTGTGGCCCCCTCAAGCACACTGCACCGGGAGGGCAGGGAGCACTGGGGCAACCAGGGTTACTGCTTTGCTGCTGCTTTGATTGTTCCCACAAGCTCCTCACTTGAGAGAAAACACAGTGATGGAACTGGTGAGGAGAGGGTTCAGGGAGGGGTAGGGGGTACTCAGAGAAGGGGAGGGAGCTTGGGGCTGAGAAGAGATATTAGATCAGTGGAGAGGGACAGTGACTAGGGGTTACTCAGTGGGTGATTAGGACTAGGAAGCAGCTTCTCTCAAGGCCAGGTGGGGACAAGCCCACAATCTAAGAGAAGGGGATAGTGGTGACTCAGTGATGAGCTGGACTCAATGCTCCATGAGGCCTAACAAGCCCTGGGGAACGGGCAGCAGCAGTGAGCAGGGAGTTGCTCTGTGTCCCTCAGCATCCTGGGGCCAAGCCCAGGATATGGCTGGTTCTATAGCTCACACCTCAAGGGGCCTAGTGAGGAGGCCCGTGGTCCCTGGGGCCTGGAGAATGGAGGCTTGGTGACTGCTCTCCCTCTGCCACCTACTCCCTTTGTTAAAGGAAGGCAGCAAGACAGCAGGAAGATCCCTTCTGATGACGTGGCCAACACACACACACACACACACACACACACACACACACACACACACGGGCATGGCAGACACGCACACTCCAAGTATCTCACATCAGGGCAGGTGCACACAGACTCAAACAGAGCTACAGATAGAGGAACAGACACACAGGGAGGCAGACAGATGCTGCATAAGACCACATGCAAAACCAGCTGTCCAGTGACATGTGATTTCCAGAGTCACATAAGATGTACACACAGGTTTGATCCCATCAGGCTCAAGGTTTGGTGTGTTCTGTCCCACTCCTGGGTCTCCTTCAAGATGGCCCCCCGGGGAGAGGCCTGACCAGCTCCCTTGGCTGGGGCATTGGTGCCCAAGGTGGGTAGGGTTGGGTCTGACCAAACCAAGAGGCCTTGGGAGCTGGTACAGACTGAAGGCTGGTCAGGGTCAGAGAAAGGTGCCCGGAAGGGAGCGGGTAGGCGGGTGGCATCCAGGCTGGGGATGTGGTTAGGCCACAGGCAGCTGCTTCCCAAAACCAGAATAGCCTGGGTCTTACACAACCTGCACCTCAAAAAATCTGGCTGTCCCCTCCCCACAAGCTTTTCCCAGCTTTCCAGTGTCCACCTTACTCTAGTCCCCTCTCTGATCCTATCCTCTGACCCTTGCTATCACCCACTTAGCTCTTTCACCTTACTCCTGGCTCTACCCTTGAGGCTCCAATTGTTGACCTTCCAACAAACCAACTTGTCCCAGACCCACTGACCTACCGACCGCTCTCACCCCTAACTCACTCCTTGAACTCATGTCACCCTGAGGTTCCTCCTCATCTCAGACTTCTTTTCTTGGACTGCACCCATTTCCCTCCCTGGCATACACTGTTACCCTCTCCCCCTTCTACATCCCCAGCAGGGCTGATAACATAAGCAGACAAGGGGAGGTTGCAGTCCTGGGGATAGAGAAGTGGGGCTCATGAGCCAAGTGTGGGGCTAGGTGGGAGAGCCACTTCTGGGGTCCTGCTCACACCCTACACAGTCCCTTGTTGTCTCCCACTCAGGCCTCTTGCTGCTTCCCCTGAGACAGAAACTCTCCCAGTTTCACAATCTCTTGTGGAAGCCCCCCTTCCCAAGCCCAGCCTGTGGACAGGACACAAGGCCTGTTCTCCTCCCACAGCTTCTAGCCATGGCCTTAGCCCTAACTGTTGCCACCCTGTGTGTCTGAATTACAGATTTCTTCACCAACTACCGCTCCCCACAGACTCCCACACCCTCAAACTTCCTGGAGCCCCCCAGCTTTGGCCCCATGGCTGACTCCCTTTTCAACAGTGGGATCCTGGGCTCCGAGGTGCCCCCTGTCTCCTCGGGCATGACCCACCTCCCAGGGCATAACCGCCTGCAGGTGAGCTCACCCCATCCCTCCTAGACTTACCCAGGTCACCTGCCAGGAGGTATCCTGGGCACTTTCTGAATGCCCAGTCCTGTGCTTGGTTCACAGAGAGAGACTGGAGGGGGAGAAAGACCTTATTTCTGCTCTCTAGTAAGGTGCAATTCAGCTGGGGAGGAAAGACACTTGTGAAACAGAACTGACAAGATGGTTGTAAGAGAGTTAGGCTGAGTGCAGGAGGAACATGGAGCAGGCACTACCGAGGGCTGAAGGCTTCTTGGAAGAGGGGGAGTTCTTGTACTTTTTGAAATGGGTCCAGACAGAAGAGACTAGTAGAGGGCAAGTCAGATGGGAGGAGAAGCTAGGAGGAGAAGCTTGAACGAGTGTATGGAGGCAGAAAGCTGAGCATGTGTGTTTAGGAAACAGTGAATCCACCACTTTGGCTCAAGAACTCCCAGACTCAATTTGGATATTGTCTCCTGCTACTAGGTTAGATGCCTTTCCCTTCATCATCAGACTTTTCCGGCACTATTGTAGTTCATTGTTGAGGGGTCTCCAGTAAGTGAGCTCCTTACTGGAAGGGCTATGTTTTGCTCAACACTACATCTTCCATACCCAGCACAGTTCAGGCACTTTAACAGCACTGGGTAAATGCTTGCCCAGTGATTGAGCAAGTGAGTAAATGAATGAGTGAGTATATGGATGGATGGGTATGTTGGTGAATAGACAAATGCGTTGTAGATGGGGGTAGATGCTTATATGAGTTGATGTATCTATACATAGGTGAGTGGTTGGTTGGATGGATGGGCTGATGGGTGAATTCATAGATGAATAGTTTTTCAAACCCATGAATGGTAGGTGGATAAGTGGCTGGTGAATGTACAGATAGTGGATGAATAGAGGAAGTATAGATGGTTGAATGGATTGGTGAATGAGTTAGTATCTGGTGCGCTGGTGGAATGATAAATGAGCTAGTTCATTGGTGAGAGAATAAATAGGTAGGTGGGTGGATGGATGGATGGATGGATAAATTATGTGGTGAATAAATGAATGTGCAGAAAGATTGATGTTCTTTCTCATGCCTAATTTGTGCATAAATGTGTTCTACTCTCTCCCTCCATTAGATTATAATTTCTTTTGTTTGTGTGTTGAAATTCAGGGATCATTTCTCTTATCTCTCCCACTGCCCAGTCCAGAGCTCTTCCAGGGCAGGTGGCTGCAAAGGCCAGCTTTCTCCCCTGCTCTCTCTCTGTCCCCCCAACCAGGCTCGGAGCAGCTGCCCTGGCTCCCTGGACTCCAGTGCCTCCCTGAGCTCTGATTTCCTCCTCCATGAAGACCCTAAGCCCAAGCTCCCACCCTCTCCCCTCCCTCCACCCCTCCTCCAATACCCTGCTCTTGCCAAGGGGTCTGGCCTGGAGCCTTGTCCCCCACCCCTCTTCCCTCCCATGGCTCCGCCCCCTGCTATGGTGCAGGAAGAGCCTCCCAGATTCTCCTTCCCTACTATCCCTACGAGGCGAGTGTCCCCACTGCCCACTCCCTCAGCCTTCCCACCCACCCCACAGCCTGTCCCAGGCCCTGCCCCCACCCACTTCCCCATGGACCTTCTGCCTTTGGGGTATCCAGAGCCCCCATTTGGGCCTCACTTCACAGTACCCCAAGGTGCACGGCCCAGAGGCAAGTCCCCCACCCCATCCACTAGGGGGCGGAAACCCAGCCCTCCCACTTTGGCCCCTGCCACTCCTGGGGGCAACAACCCCTGCCTCACACAGCTGCTCAAAGCAGGTGAGCTGGGAGGGACAGGGTCAACAGAGCGGGTGTTGGGGACAAAATGTGGAAGTAGGGAGCCTATGGCAGTAGAGGGTGAAGGTTAAGGGACAAGCTCAGCTGGGGGCAGAGTGGTGAGGAACTAAAGACATGGGTCCTGAACCTAAAAGGTGTGGGCTATTAGGAGTGGAGGGATGGGGTCTTGGGAGATGCTTGGGTTGGGGCTTTGCCTATTAGCCCTCACAGTTCTTCCTGTGCACAGCCAAGCCTGAGCAAGTCCTGGAGCCACCACTTGTGTCCAGCGCCCTTCTGCGGCCCCCAGAGTCCCCAGTAAGATGGTGGGTACTGGGAGTTGGGGGAGTCTCTGAGCTTCACCCCAACTCTCCACTCTTCTTCACTTCAGCAGGAGATGGCCCCTGAATTCCCTTGCACCTTCTTTCCCCCGACCCTGGCTCCCACACCACCCCGACCACCTCTGGGCCCAGCCACACTGGCCCCTCCCAGGCCCCTGATTGTCCCCAAAGCAGAACGGCTGTCACCCCCAGCACTCAGCGGTAAACAGAGTTTCCAGAGATTGGGGGGACTTTAGGGGATGGAGGGCGGGGAAGGATAAAGGGCAAGGGGACTCTCTCCCCTGTGTCGGTCTGTCTGTGGGTCTGTCTGTCCCTGCCATAGGTGGTGAGCGGCGGCTATCCGGGGAGCTCAACTCCATACCAGGCCCAGGGACTCTGAATGTCCGAGTCTCTCCCCCTCAACCCATCCTAAACCGGAGCCGTGCAGACAACAAGGTGGCACTATCCTGCCATTCCAAGATCTGTTTGCTAACCTGAGGCCCTACCACGCTCCTTCCTATGCTCACCCCCCTTTCTGCCTTCCAAGACTGAGAACCGGCGCATCACACACATCTCTGCAGAGCAGAAGCGGCGCTTCAATATCAAGCTGGGGTTTGACACCCTGCATGGGCTAGTGAGCACACTCAGTGCCCAGCCCAGCCTCAAGGTGAGCCCCAACCTAGGCTGGCACCTCCAGAACCACAGGGCCTTTAGTGGACTTCCATGCCCAAGACCAAATTCTAGGATCCTCCAGACACCCAGTTGCCTCTTCCCACCTCCAAGTGCTTCAGTGGGTCCCAGGCTGGGGTGGCTCCAGCACCTGACCCACAATGACGATGCCCACAGGTCAGCAAAGCAACAACACTGCAGAAGACAGCCGAGTACATCACCATGCTACAGCAGGAGCGGGCAGCCTTGCAGGAGGAGGCCCAGCAGCTACGGGACCAGATTGAGGAGCTCAACACTGCCATTAAGTAGGCAGGGACCTGTGGGCACAGGGGTAAGGGGTCCTGCCACCTGACTCCCAACCCCTGACCTGTCCTATTTCCCTAGCCTGTGCCAGCAGCAGCTGCCAGCTACTGGAGTGCCCATCACACACCAGCGTTTTGACCAGATGCGAGATATGTTTGATGACTATGTCCGGACCCGCACACTGCATAACTGGAAGTTCTGGGTAGTATCCTCACTTGGCCAGGACGGGGTGAGTGCTGCAGCTAGACCAGGCTATGCCTGGCTGCAGGCTCAGCTCCACAGGCCAGGTAGGGTTTCAGAGCTGCTCCCAGGGAGAGGGGTGCCAGTTCCACTCCCTCCTTCTAGACTTTGGCATATTGGCCAGCAATTTGCCCAGTGATGGGCTGGGAGCAGAAGGAAACAGAGGGAGAAGCCCCTGGGTGGGGGGACCACACCCCATCCCACAGAAAGTCCCAAGCACAGTTTGAGAGAACCTAAACTCGGAGTGGCATGAGTGGGTGGGGCACCAGAGAATCACTCACTCCCTTACCTGGTCAAATTCTAGACTAAGCTGGGACAGGAAGCCCAGGGATGGGCCATAGAAGAGCTGGGGAAGGAAGCTTCCAGCTGGTTAGCTGGGGAGGCCTAGGAAGGATGGGAGGGTGGCAGCAGTGGGGGAGTCCTCAGGGTTCGAGACTTCTCAGTAGCCAGGCCTTTCTCATGGTTTGAGCCAGATGTCAGGGCTATAAGTGAGTGGGTGAGGATACTGGCTAGACAACAGGCATGTTCCTTGACCTGGGCTCAGTTCAGCATCCTCATCCGGCCTCTGTTCGAGTCCTTCAACGGGATGGTGTCTACAGCAAGCTTGCAGAGCCTCCGCCAGACCTCATTGGCCTGGCTGGACCAGTACTGCTCCTTGCCCATTCTCCGGCCAAGTACGTGAGCCACCTGCCTGCTCAGTGGAATGTCCATGCCTCAGGGAAGAGGGTTTTACTTTGCTCAGATCCCAGGTTCAGCCTGCCTTCAAAATAGCCAAGGGTTTTGGCCATCTCACCATGCCCCCTGGATGGTCCCCCGGCCACCAGGACATCTACAAATGGAGATGAGGCTGACAGTCTTGCTAACTATATCTCCCCTCACCTCTTTGTCTTTAGCATCCAAGGGCAGGGCCCTGACCCCAGGAAGTGTCTTTCTCTCTTTCCCCAGCTGTCCTGAACTCCCTTCGCCAGCTGAGCACATCTACCAGTATCCTGACGGACCCAGGCTGTATACCCGAGCAAGCCACACGGGCAGTTACAGAGGGCACCTTTGGCAAACCATTATAGTGCCAGGTTCTGTGGCTCACTCAGCTGCCCTGGGTCTACCTTCCTTGGGTTTGGGTATAGGGACAACTTCTGGGCACTCCCCTCCTGCCCCAGGACCTGGCTGTCCTCATTCCTGAGAGTTATGTAGGACCTAAGCCTCTTCCCACCTCCTGGAAGCCAGGAAGCTGAGTTCCAATCCCTGCTCTACCAGTGACTAATACTGTGACCTAGGGATTCATAATCCCTCTTTGGACCTCCATTTCCAGTCAGCAAAATGGCGGGGAAGCTTCAATGAGAAGATGATCCCAAGGCCTGTAGCAGCTGGCAGTTCAGGGAGCTTGAAGGAAGGAAGGGGACAATCCTGTTTCCCTGTCACTCCCACCTGCACTCCCACAGGTGGGGCACAGGTCTCTGTTTCTGTGCAGAGAAGCAAAGAGGATGTTCCCTCTCTCTGCTCCTTCACTGGTAACCTGGGGCAGGAGGGTGCTACAGGATAGTATCCCTGAGTGGATGAGGCCAGGAAGGTCTGATCCCAGGAGAGAGCAGGGCAGGGGTGACCAAACCAGGCCAGGCATCTTGTGTGTGTGTGTGGATTTTGTAAAGAATTCTTGATCAATAAAAACAAAAACTGCCAGGGGCTGTCAGTGTATCTTGCTCTGGGATGGAGAGAGAGTTGGTTGGCAGTGGGAGGTAGCCTTGAAAGGACCTTAGCTTTTCCTCTGAGCTGGAAAGCCACTGGAGGGTTTTGACTAGAAGTGAAACAGGATCAAATGTAACTTTCTGAACAGGACCCCTCTGGGTGCTGAGTTGAGAATAGGCACAGTAGGGCAAGGGCAGAAGCAGGGAGGTCTGTTTCAAGCAGTTGCTATCATCCAGGTGAGTGATGACGCTTGTCCCAGAAATCTTCCATCCACAGCCAGGAGAGGGTTCAGAGAGGCTCACCACCTTCCAAGTTGGAAGAGGGCAGAGCTGGGACCAAGGAATGGAAGTGACAGGGCCATCCATTAGAACCATTCAAAAAGTAAAAGTGCTGCTGCAGGAGGTGATGACATCCCCACTGTGCAAGATGTGCAAGCAAACTGGATGGACACTTGGTTGGAATGTCTTAGAAGGGACTAATACTTCAAATGGAAGTTGGGGTAAAAGGCCTCAATACTTCATTGATCCTTTCACTGACCCATTTAATAAATATTCCCTGAGGGCCTGCTGCAGACCAGGTAATGGTCTGGGCTCTGGGGATTCTGTTTGCTGCTGTACCTCTCTCCTCACAGAGCTGACTGTTCAGGCCTTGCATGTCTGAATCCTCTGACATCTCAGAATTTCTGAAAGCATTTGCAGGAGATAAATACAGTCTTCTGTGGGCTTTCCCTTCCTTCATTCATATAGAATAACAATAATAAGTGTACACCTATCCAGTGTTTACTATGTGCCGACCACTATTCTAAGCACTCTATATACATTAATTCAATCCCTACAATACCAACCCCTTCAGGCCTGTTGTGAGGATTTAAGAGTAAATGTATATAAAGCACACAGTGCCTGGTGAAGGACACTATGTAAGAGTTATCATAATTACTATTATCATCCCCATTTTACAGATGAAAAATTGATGCACAGAGAAGTTAACTAGTTCCAGGTTGCATGGTTAATGAGGTTCCCACCCAGACTGTCTGATAGTAGTCTCTGCTTTTAGCCACTTCTCTTCACTGTGCAGTGACAGGTACACTCAGCCTTTAAGTGCTATTTGCTGCTGCAGACAAAGATTTGAAGTGACACTTTGAAAGGTAAAATCCTGGCAGTTTGTGCTCTTTGTTTTCACCCACTCACACCCAGCCAAGAAGGTCCCCTCCATAAGACAGCCCCTTGACCCTGTGTGCTCCTTTAGATGCTACCTTCCCTTGAGAGAGTGATCTTGCTCTCTCCCTTTTCCCCACTTGCCTCTGGACTCCTTCTCCTGCTTCCACCCCAGCCTCACCCCCGCACTAACTACTCACAGAGGTCTCTTGACTCCCTCATTTCCAAAGAGTGACCTCTTTGCATGTTCTTCTTGTCTTCCCCTGGGTCCTCAGACCATCTTCTTGATCTACTCTTTCCCTTTGAATCCAGGATTCTCACAAAGGTCTCCTTCCTCCACCCTGACAGTGCCTTCCCAGTTCCTGCTGTGAGAGCCTCTTCCTCCATCTGTCCCTTTCCCTGGTCCACTTCCCTCTCATTCCATGGCAAGCTCAGGCAATGCCATCCCCTTTGGCTTCTCTACTGAAGACCCTCTACACTGTATCTGTCCTGTTGTCTCCCCAGAGCCACATAACCACATATCAGATGCCACTCTGTCCCCGCCCTCTGAATGTTCCACAGCTCCCTTCACCTTGAAGGAGTCAAACATAAATCATTTCTGAGACTGTACCCCACAGTCTTCACCATAAAACCTGGTCCTCTCCATGGCTCCCCATACCCAAGAAGAGTTGCCACCATTCACACACTTGTACAAGCTGAAGTCATTTTTGGCTCTACCCCTTACCCCACTATGTTATGGTATCTCTTACTAAAGTCTGACCAAGTGCCCTTGTAAGCATCCATCTCCATGGCCACTACCTTGGCCAACAGAATATTGCCTTTTACATGTACTCCTACATGAGCCTCCTTACAGCTGCCCTTCAAACTTAAATTTGCATTTGAATAACTTGTGGGGGGAGGTTTTTTAAAATCTTCATAACCATGTCCAGTCTGTATCAATTAAATCAGAATCTCTGGCTGTGGGGTTTAGACATCAGCATTTTGTAAGGTGATTTTAATACACAGCCAAGGTTAAGAACCACTGCAATTGAGGCTTTGAGCCTCAAATTATATATTTCTGGTGCTTGTTAGTTTAAAACAGTGGTTCTTAAACTTTAGCATACATCAGAAATCACATAACAGGCTTGTTAAAATACAGATTGTCAGGCCCCCACCTCCATAGTTTCTGAGTAGGTAAGTCTGGGATGGAGTCTAAGAATTTGTATTTCTAGTGATACTGGGTCGAGGACCCAAACTTTGAGAATCGCTGCTTAAAGAATGAGGACATTTATTGTTTCACCTAACACAAGCCAAAGGAAAAGAGGATGCCAATCAATGCAACGGTGTCTCTTCAACTGTAAATTGAAATTGTGCTTCCATTATTTCTTTGGCTTCAGCTTCTCCAATGAGGCCAAGTTTCTCAACAGACGTTCAAGGTGTTTTGTGACTGGGCCCTGCTAACGCTGCAGCTTCACCGCTCTCCACAGCCTCCCTCCCTTCGCATTCCAAGAAGTCTTGAATCTCTAATGTTTCCTGAGATGCAGCATTCTGCTTTGTCTTTGCAAGAACTGACCAGCCCATAAGGCAGGCAGGCAGGCCTAGACTTTTCTGTCTTTCTGCACATGCCCCTTCCCACCACATCCTTCCCTCCGACCCCATCTGCAACACTCACCCAAAGAAGCTGGCATAGTCACTGCCTTTTGCACGGGAATCAGTTACTTCTTCTTCCACATCTGTATTCATACCTTGTTTTCCACCTAATATTCCCTCCTAACTTCTGCTTCACCTGTCTAAATGCCCAACCTGAAGTTATAGCCAGGTTTCACTACCCCTCAAAAATTTATCAGCAGATCTCCCTCTCTGATTTGCCCAGCTTTTACAAATCTTTTGTCATTAGTTGTTCTTCTGTGTGTTAGCCTTCGAATTGTGCTGTATGAAACTTGAAGGTAAGAGTAAGACCTTACTTGTCACAGCCCAGTGGTGCGGTGGGAGTGGACGGATTAGGAGTATAGCAGACCCAAGTTGTACTCTGCTCTATCCCTGGCTTCCATGTTGACCTTGGGTAAGTTGTTTGACCCGAACCTAGTTTTTTTCACATGTTTAAAGTTATTTCATAGCATCATCTGTCTTAAAGATCACTATAAAGATCAACCCAAATCATGGTGTGAAAGAATCTTATCCCCTTGACTGAGTTGTACACAGCTGAGCCCTACTCTTATTTCTCTCTGTCCTCCACATCAATAGATTGAAGTCATAGAGCTGCATGTGTCCCAGGTTCACCTCCACAAAGTCACTTAATGAGCACCTTCTAGAGCATCAGTATCTTCATCTATAGGATGGGAATATGAGAAGAGTAAATGAAATGCAAAGCTTCTGGATCAATAAATATCACATAAAAAATGCTTGATGAATGAAATTCTTCTTAAAAGTACAGTTTGTCTAGGTGGTGGAGAAAAGGGTTCATGGCTGAGCCTGCAATTCTAAATAGCAAATTAGAGAAAAAGCCCCAGGATGCTCTGGACACCCCCTCCAGTCCTCCCCTCCCCACCACCCACAGCTCAGTCACTGTCAGCACCATTTCCCCCTCCTACACACAGATGACAAAAGGGAAGGAAATAAGGCTGCTCAGTTTGCTCTCCGACAGTGGGTGTGTCTGTCTGTCATCTAGTCTGCAGCAGCCTCTCCTCAGAAGGATGGTCCTAAGAGTCTCCCTGGTGGGCATTGAAACATTTGAATTTGGAATTCCCAATCCTGGTACTTCAACTTGCTCTGGGTTGCAGGGCTGGGAGGCCCATGGGACATACCTGTTCTGGGACAATTATTCTCTCCCCAGACAAGTGGGTCTAATCCAAATCCTATCAGTGTTTCAGAATATCTCCTTTTTGGTAAAATTTGAACAAACTTTGTGGATTTTATCAATCCCTATTTCCTTGTTTTGCTATTGTACTATAGTTATGCAAGATGTTACCATTGGAGGAAACAGCGTGAAGGGTACATGAAATGTTCCTGTTCATTTTTTTTCAACTCCCTGTGAATCTATAATTTTTCAAATTAAGAAATTCCTTGTTGAAAGTCTCCTTTTCAACTTCCTTTTCACTTCCCAGGCCACCCTTAGATCCAGGCCCTGACCACCTCCCTCTTGGATCCTAGCAAACAGCTCCTGATTTTCCTTCTGTCATTGGTCTTGGCAAATGCTGATCCATCAAGAGACTCTCCAAGACACCAACTTTGCCTATCTTGCTCTGTAATAGCCAATGGAGGCTCATCTCTGCTTGTTGGATTGAGCCATACTCAAGGCCCTCCAGACTTTTCCAATCTTATCTGCTACATTTTATTTTGCTCATGCCCTGCCTCCCCCACAAGATGCCTCATTCTCAGGTTTTGCTGAGGCTGTCCCATACTCCAATTTCAGAACTATCCCTTCCCTCCATTAACCGTAAAAGCCTATCTGAATTTCCCTTGATACTAAGACTTTCCCACATGTTCAATGGGAGTAATATTCCTGCCTTGACTCCTTAAAAGGATCCAGTGTGGTGACGGTTGGAATTAACACCTTTAATAAACGATTATCAGTAAAGTATTCAAGGGGAGGCCTAAGCAAGGGCCTGTATATTGCCCACCTCACCTTCCCTTCAGGCCGCGAAAACACAATCTCAACGACCAGGCCACACTAACGCCCTAGCCCCGCCCCTTGAGATGCGCTCCAACCGCCAAGCTCTGCCTAACGAGACACTCCAACAGCCAGACCCCGCCCCTCAGGGCGCGCCAACGGCCAGGCCCCGCCCCTCAAAGATATTTTAACAGCCAGACTCCGCCCCGCGTGCGTGCGCGGCCCCGCGGAGACGTACAGGCGTCCGCGTAGCCGGAGGCTGAGGTGGCAGCAGCCTGGCCAACATGGAGCTTCCGCAGATGCCGGAGCTTATGGGGTTTTCGCTATTGCTCGGGCTTCTGGCCTTGATGGCGACGGCGGCGGTAGCGCGGGGGTGGCTGCGAGCGGAGGAGGAGATCTGCAGCCGGTCCGCCGGTTAGTGAGGCTGGGGCGGTTGGGAGCGACCCACGGGGACCTGGCTCCCGGCCTCCCCGTGGTCCTACATGCTGTCTGGGCCTGTGGGAATGCCGGGGTCCCCCTGGGCCTCAGTTTCTCTTCTTGTGGAATGAGCTTCGTTTCCCGACAAGAGGTGCAGCGTCGCCCAGCTGGTCGCACGTCTTAGGGAGGACTAGTTAGAACCTGGGTCCCGCGCTGCTGCTTTCTTGGTGGCCGAGACCAAGCCACTTTCCTTTCTGAGCCTCGGCTTCATCCCGGGATTACTGCGACAGCGCTTCTAAAATCCCTAGCGCGCTATTTGTTGGTTATTTTATGAAAATGAGTGGGGAGTTGGGGGACCGACGGAATAGTTAGTTACCCGTTTTAGTGAGTACCCACTACCTCAATAGGCTTTGGGGTCTTTTGCTTTAGGAAGTCCACCACTGGGTAATGGAGAAGAACATCTAAAAATGTAAGTGAAATATATGGTGTAATAGGTATCCTAGAAGAGGTTAGTACTATAAACAGGAAACCCAGGAATGGGAGTGGTCAGTCCTGCTTTTTGGATGTGTGTGGGCGTGTCACGAAAATCTTCACTGAGAGTAGGGAACACATAAGGTGTGGTCCTGAAGGATAGGTGTGTAAGAGTTTGCCGGAAGGCCGAGGAAGAATATTCCTGGCCATGGCAACATGCACGAAGGCAAGGATCCCAGAACAGCATTCGGTATGACTCGTGTGAGGGGAGAGCGCTGGTAGGCAAGGCTGGAGAAATAAGCAGAGGGCAGATTGTGGCCATCTTTGTATTTGGGCCTCAGGTTCTCATAGGAATTGAGGAGTGTCTGCAGTGATCTAACACATGTCAACTCTGCACCTGGCCTGATTCTCAAATTAACTATTTTATGCTAAAGTGACTGGCACCATTTTTTGTACAGGGTATTGCAATAGTGTTGACTGCATCAAATCCCTCAGTTCTCTATGGGAGTTTTTTGAGCATTTACTGCTTGTGTGGGATACTCTGTTTGTTATTCTCACAATTTCTGTTTAAGGAAACCAAGGTCCAAAGCAAGTGAGTAGCTTACCCAAAGCCAGGGCTACCAGATTCAGTGTGTACATTATTCCTTATGTAGGGACATCTGTCTGGCCAACGATCTACACTCCATTGAGCATGTTGTGTACCTACTGAGCTGTGCCAGCCCAGAGAAGGCACCTTTTCTAATTTGCATTGAGCTGCTATATGGACTCACAGTAAGCGCCTCCTCAAAATCACAATCTAAACCCAGGTCTGATTCCAAAGCCCCTGTTTGTGCCTACATCACTCTTCTTGAGGACAGGAGCCATATCTGGTCATATTTTGCTGCTTCTCTCAGTACCTGGCCAATCACAGGTAGTCAGTAAATGCTTATTGAATGAGTAATGGATGGATAACATGGCTCTTTCTTACAGGCCAAAAAGCAAATGGATTTCCACTTGACAAGTCCTTGAAGTCCAAGAAGCAGAAACAGCAGCAGCGAATTCGCAAGGAGAAGCCTCAACAGCACAACTTCACTCACCGCCTCCTGGCTGCAGCACTGAAGGTACACGGGTGCCATGCATAACACACCCAAAAACATGCCACCATATACTTTTCCTTTGTAATGTTCTGTGAATATTACAGACCCCTCTGCCTCTGACTAAAATCAGTTTGGATGCCTCATCTTCTTTCTCATCACATCCCATCAGCATCTCACTGTTAATCCAGGAAACAGGGTCCTGGAGTTATGGCTGCACATTGGGGTTCCCCATCTGTCCAAGAGGTTCTTGTTTACACTTCCTGCAACCCTTCCCCTAGAGCCACAGTGGGAACATATCTTGCATGGACTTCAGCAGCAATGGCAAGTACCTGGCCACCTGTGCAGATGATCGCACCATCCGCATCTGGAGCACCAAAGACTTCCTGCAACGGGAACACCGTAGCATGAGAGCCAATGTGGAGCTGGACCATGCCACCCTGGTGCGCTTCAGCCCTGACTGCAGGTGGGACAGGATAGAGCCTCAGATTTGCGTGCAGAAGCCCAGCCCCAGGCTATGGCCTTTCTGTACCTGTTTGAAATAGTGAGGGGGGATCCAAGGTCTCCCTTGGGGTAGTATAAAGAGCATCCAGACAGCCTGAGCACTGCCTGGGGCTCCCTAGAATGCTATGCAGCTATACAGCAAGGAAGCAGAGAGGGGAAGATCTGTTCAACTTGGGAAATGCCAAAGTCTGGCTTCTAGATTAGTCTTGGAAGCTATAATGATTTTCTAAGCCATAGAGAAAGTAAAGAAGCCAAAGCTATGAGAGTCCTATCTTCTGAGGAGTTTTAAGAGATTTTTGAACCAAGGGGTTAAATTGTAAGGCTGGACTGTAGGGCATGAGGGGCAATCTTGATTTTCCTCAGAATCTAACCTGGCATACATAGGCTTCCATGTCCAAAAGAGTGAGTGAGTTACTTGTCTGCTATCTGTCTTTAGAGCCTTCATTGTCTGGCTTTCCAGTGGAGACACCCTTCGTGTCTTCAAGATGACCAAGCGAGAGGATGGGGGCTATACCTTCACAGCCACCCCAGAGGACTTTCCTAAAAAGCATAAGGCACCTGTCATCAACATTGGCATTGCAGACACAGGTAAGAGGCAGAGGAGTGGAGTTTGCCCAAGGTAAGAAGCAATGGCCCCAGTTATATGTGCTGAATGAGTTAATGCTGCCGTTCTCAGCATTATGCTAAGCCCCAGCATGATAAAGGGGCTCTGGCTCTGTGTTTTGCTGGAGCCTAGGATTTGTAGCGAATCCCCAAGGAAGGCAGGTAAGAGCCACAGTCTTCAGCAAAGTCCTTATCTGCAGTGACCATTGGCCCAGGAGGGCAGCATGGATCCTTTGGGCAGTAGCGGCCTTCAGAAGTATATCCTTGGAGATTGACAGTGGTCAAGTAATTGACCTCAGCTTATGTCACTTCCTTTAGGAAAGTTCATCATGACTGCTTCCAATGACACCACTATCCTCATCTGGAATCTGAAAGGTCAGGTGTTGTCTACCATTAACACCAACCAGATGAACAATATACATGCTGCTATATCCCCTTGCAGCAGGTGAGGAAAGAGGGAATTTGACATCTGGGGTGGGCAGAGGCTGGGGCTGGGGGCCAGGGACAGAGACAGAGCAGTGAGCCAGCTACAAATAGTGGAAAGAACAAACATTGTTGGAATCAGGACACCTAGATTCAAGTCCTTAGTCTTTATTTCTTCATCTATAGTTTTAAATATTGAGCTAGGGGTACTATATATCTTATAGATTGGCTGTGAAGATGAACTGAGGTTATGTGTAAAAACCACTTATAAAAGTATGTTATTTAGATATAAGATTAACTTTCTCAAGGAAGAGGCTTAGTGGGTTTGTAGAAACAAGACACTCTTAAAATTAAGTTTTTAAGGAACTTGGGTTCTATGGCAGGTTTGTGGCCTCATGTGGCTTCACTCCCGATGTCAAAGTTTGGGAAGTCTGCTTTGGGAAAAAAGGTGACTTCCAGGAGGTTGTACGAGCTTTTGAACTGAAGGGCCACTCTGCAGCTGTGCACTTCTTTGCTTTCTCCAATGATTCCCGGAGGTGAGTGAATCTCCTCTGATTTCTTATCAGTGGCTCTCAGGGTCTTGGCAACCAGGGTCCTTCTGCTTATCTCTGCAGCAGCTCTGAAGCAGGTGGGATGCCTGACTCTAAGTAGAGTTGGCCTCTTAACTGGAAACCTTAGTGTTATTCCAGTGTCCTCCCCTTCAGGGTATGTTAAGGCTAGTGCTATGATTTTTCCATGCTGCAGGATGGCCTCTGTCTCCAAGGATGGTACATGGAAACTGTGGGACACAGATGTGGAATACAAGAAGCAGCAGGACCCCTACTTGCTGAGGACAGGCCGCTTTGAACAGGCTAGCATCATGCCATGCTACCTGGCACTCTCCCCTGATGCCCAGGTCTTGGCCTTGGCTAGTGGCAGCAGTATTCATCTCTACAATACCCGGCGGGGTGAGAAAGAGGAGTGCTTTGAACAGGTCCATGGAGAGTGTATCACTGACTTGTCTTTTGACATCACTGGCCGGTTTCTGGCCTCCTGTGGGGACAGGGCAGTACGACTTTTCCACAACACCCCTGGCCACCGGGCAGTGGTGGAAGAAATGCAGGGCCTCCTGAAGCGGGCCTCCAATGAGAGCACCCGCCAGAGGCTGCAACAGCAGCTGACCCAGGCCCAGGAGGCCCTGAAGAGCCTGGGTGCCTTGAAGAAATGACTCTGGGAGAATGTGGCAGGAAGGATCTGGCCTTCTGCTGCCACTACTGCTGCCACTTTTCTTCCCAGGTACTCCCCAGCTGGAAACCTTTTGAAAGAGACATCTGGATTTTTTTTTTTATATTGGTCCCCTCCTTTTTCTCATTGAAACTGTTCTTGCCTACTTAGATCTCTCTTCTTGCTGGTTTTGACTCCTTTACTTACTTGACCTCCCAGGCTAATGACTAAGGTGCTTCTCTTTCTTCCTGGGCCCCAGGGGTAAACTCTGACTTCATTAGGCACTGAGGAGAGAGGTAAATGGAAGAAAGAGAGAACATGGTCTTTGACCTTGTGACAACACACCCTGACACCCAAAGGAGTTTAATTGTGGAGGCAAAACCTAAAGAATGCTTGAGTGCTAACCAGCAGTATTGCAGGGGTGAGACTGGGATATCTTCCAATTACAGAACTGTGGTATGTTATGGGTCAGGTAAAGGCTAGTCTTAATCCAGGCAAAGCTGCTAACTCCATCAGAAAGTAATTAAGGGATTTCATTCTGTGCATCAGTTTTCTTATTTGTAAAATGAAGAATAATCTCAACCTCCTTACAAAGACATTGTGAGGACGTGAGAGTATAAAGTCCCTAGTTTGGAACAAAAGAGTAGTAATATGTTAACTGTTGTCCAATATCATTTCTTAACTAGGTAAAAGTGGGTCTGAAACACTGTAGTTTGAAACCAGATTAGAAAAAAGAAACACATTTCTTGGGAAGGCGAAGTTTCCGGGATCATACATTTCGTATCTGGTTCTGCTTTGTGTAGAGAAATCAGAATATCAAAATCGAGTCTTCTCTTTCAGGAGATTATAACCTGTTAGAGGAGACCCCTTTTCGTTCATCAAACATTTGAGTGCCTACTCTGCCTAGCACAGCAGTAAGCACCAGAGATAATACATGATTTCTGCCATCAAAGATGGCTGGTGGGAGAGAGGTACATGTGTCTATTAAGTGCTTTTTGTTAGTTTATTCATAGCTATAGAAAGCTATTGTAAAATTCAAGGCAAGAGAGAGTTTGAGGACAGAGGCAGTGGATATGAAGTCGAAGGGATAGATTTGATAGGAGATGATGTATTTAAAAGTTCGAATTTTTGGATTCGAGAGTAGCCTGGATATGGGAGGTAAAGGAAATGAATCTAAGAAAACTTGCATCTAGGCAAAATTTATTTATTCAAAGTCAGATTCTTATTCCATCTCCCTAAAATTAGGACTAACCTTACTTGCCCCCAACTCACATAAATGTTTGAATAAGCTACAGCCTTATAGTTAGTCATAATTACTCCTTTTCATTACTCCCTCCACCCCACTACCACTATCATCCACTCCACTAAAAATTATTTTGGTTATACTTCAGATTATATCTTATTCTGAATTTGCTACTTGCCTCCTTATTTTCTGTTACCATCCTGGTCCTAGCCACTGTCACCTACTGGATTATAATATAGCTTCTTTGTTGGTCTCCCTTCTCTTTCCTATTAAATCACTTTTCTGCATGGCAGAATGCTCTTTTGAAAGTGTAAACCAGATCATGTTATTCCCCAGTTAAAACCCTCCAAAGGCTTTCCATTGCATTTGGGATAAAATCCAAAATTCTCTCCATGGCCCACAAGGTCCTATGTAATCTGGCTTCTTCCTTCCTTAGTGATCTTGTTACCACTCTTATAACCCCAACCTTGCTATTCTTTGACCAAGCCACATTATTTCCAGCCTCAAGGGGAACTTGTGACTATGCTATTTCTTGTTGGAAGCATTTTTCCTTTCTGATGACTGACTTGTCATGCTTATCATAATTCATGTCTCAGTTTCAGTTATACTTCAGAGAGACCCTTCCTAACAACCCAATCTGAAGTAGCCCTTTCCACCAATCATATCACATCCATCCTATTAGCTTAGTTTATTTATTTTCTATTACTTAAAGCTATCTGAACTTGTTTGGATGTTTGTTTGCTTCAGGGGTCTCAGTTTAAATGTTATGATGTCAAGTGGGGAATGTAAATGCATGAATGGGCCAGTATTCTGGATGTAAGACAGCAGGGAATGGTGGGGACTGCAGTGATCTCTAGAGGGCATGTGTCCTGTGTAAAGAGCAGGAGTGGCTGCTACTTATTCAGGAATCCAGCAAAAGTTGCCTATTCTAGAGAAGCTAGAAGTTGGCAGTTTATTATAAAAAAAATAATAATATAGCACTGTATATGCCAAACAAAACACTAAAGTGGGCTGGATGCAGCGCATCAGTCTCTTATTGGCAGCTTCTTGATTGTTCATTAGCCCACTGGAATGTGAGCTCCGCAAGGCAGAATCTTTGTCGATCTTATTTGTTCTGTATCCTAAGCAGAGTACTTGGGACAGAATAAGCCCTCGATAAATGAACTCAGACCAGGGGCAGTTGACAGAAAGTTCAGTACCCTCTGTGTGTATCCTCCCACTCCTGATTTCCACTGTGGTTTTATGTTCCTACTAACAGACTTCTGATTGATAATGCTATGCATATGGTTCCTGCCAAATATTTGCTTTCTGATTGCCAGAAGAATGAGACTAAACATTTTTTTGTGTATTTGCTTAGCTCTGGCTTTACTTTCATTGTATGTCCAGGAGAGGAAGTGACCATAGAATGTTGAGTTACTGAAGTCAGAAGTCTGTTTCCAGTTTCAGCTGAATCACTTACTGACTTGAGACGTTGAGCAGATAGATTGTTTCACCTCTCTGAGTTTGTTTCTTCATCTGTAAAATGGGAATAAATCCTGGCTTGTGTTTCTAATAGAGTGAAACCACTTAAAAAAAATACTACAGAGACTTCCTGAGAACAGAAAGCTCTCACTAAAGATGAAGCTGCTTCTCTTGTGAGCCTGGAGAAGGTATCTGGATATTAACATAGAGGCTGCTATGTGGTTTTTTTTGTATCAAAAATCCTTGTGTGTAAAGGCAGCATTAACATTTTAATATTACTATTTCAACTTCTGTGGGTTTGAAATTTTTTCAAAATAAAAAGTTGGGGAAATATTAAAAATGGTATATAGCCTATTTTAATCAGTTGTGAAAAAAAGAATATTTAAACCACAAAAGTGTACATTGAAGGCCTATTATAGCTTTGGTAAGTTTTCATCCATGTAGTAATACTCATATTTAAAAGTTTGTTTTGTAATTGGAGATTATAGGAGTTGATGAGTTATCAGTGGTAGTAGGTTATTTCATATAGCATTAGATGGATCCAACACTGTCCCAAGTTGGTCCCTTATCTGGAAACTTAATAATTTGAGGATTCATGTACTCTACAAAATTTCAGAAATATGAGTCTTCCTGGTGAGCACAACTTGGTTTCAGCCCACAGTTCTTTAGACTGAGGCTCACTGATGGGCACAGGTTGGCATCAAAACAGCAGCCACAACAACTGAAAGCATGATTCATATACACAAAATTGTGAATGTATTCTGAGATTGTGAATGCATTTCCAAGTCTTCATTTCTTTAAACTTCCAACTTCCAGAGTTCAGTACAGTTGGAGAATGAGTGTGGTTTCCACTTGCTTTTTATTCAGTATACATACCCAGTTTGAGCCCATTTGCATTTTGTTAGTCATATTAATACTGGCTAACATTGAGTGCTAAGCCTTCAATCCCTACCAACTTTACTATTGTTTTTGCCTTAACCATGCTCCCAGTAACCACATCTTAGTTTTTACTGATGAACTACCACTTCCCCGACTCTTGATCCATTTGATTTATAGGGGTAGACCCAGATGCTCCATTGTGGGTGTAATCAGAACATCCCTAGACTTTGCCAGAACTTTACAAAAGTGAAAATATCTTTCATTTTCTGTTGGGATTGTTTAGTAAGTAGGATTTTAGGCTTGTTACTATGTGTAGTGTTTTCCTGAGAATGAAAGTTAACAGGAAAGCAGGGCAGAAGATGTAGAGAGGCCAATGCTGTTTAGACTAGCGGATCCAGACACCACTGGACTTTTCCATTATAAAAGCCAGTACGTTCCAGTTTATGATTAAGGCAATTCAAGTTGGGATTTGCTGGCTTGCAACTGAAAAAGCCTTAACATCAGTATTATTAGAGAGTCTGAATAAATTGCCCAAGGCACATAACCAATAAATGTTGTGCCCAGGTATTTAAATTTAGGTCTCGTACTAAAGTACATACCTTTAACTACCAGGCCCATCTCCAACATTTATAAAGCCAAAGGCAAGAATACAAATGGAGGCCCACATGCCATACCTTAATATTTAAAAGTTATCAATTCAACTGAGCTTAAATGTGCTCTACCCTATTTTGATAGATAAAACATCCTGGAAGGCCAAGTTTGAATTTAGAGTTCTCAGACTCAGATCTGTACCCCAATGTGTCAAATCAGGCCATCCCATGGTTAAGGCTTGTTCC
Source organism: Macroglossus sobrinus (assembly GCA_004027375.1). Taxonomy (NCBI): domain Eukaryota; kingdom Metazoa; phylum Chordata; class Mammalia; order Chiroptera; family Pteropodidae; genus Macroglossus; species Macroglossus sobrinus. The sequence continues at coordinate 1,788,990 of PVKZ01000079.1, read as the reverse complement.
TCTTCCCATCTAGTTCTTTCCCACATTGCAAGGTATACCCTAGCCCCCACCTTTAAGTGCCATCATGTCCCTAAGAACCACCACTTCTTGGCTACCCACCCCTTAGGCCTTTGGGTGTGTGTACCATGAAAGCACTGCCTTTGTGGGAGTGGACCCAGGAGATAGGTTCACATAGGTGCTGGAAGCAGGCTTGGGTCTGTTTTGGCATGGGTTCTAGGGTTGTGGATACCTAGACTGTGGTGTAGTGGGTGAAGTGGAGACAAAGCTCTGAGTGGTCACATATCCCTGGTCCTGCAAGTTCTATGCCTCATGGGGAGGGACATGTCAGGAGGAGGGCTAGGACAAGTTCCTCCAGGAATCCTCTCGCCCATGTCTAACACTTAACCTCTGTGTTAATCACACTTCATTTTTACCCCAAAGTTCCAAATTCACTATTAAGTTTTCCTTAACACATCAGAAGTGAAATACAGTGAGTATTTCCATTCTTACCTTTAAGTTCTTCCAAGTATCCCACACACCAGCTGCAGCCAGGATACCAATGTAGATCATTCCTTCTTCACCTCCCAGGATCAGATAGGTTAGGAAGGAAGCCATGGAGAGTTTCAAACTGCCTACTGGCTTGTGAACGATACTAGCTAATTGAGTAGGGGTTTTTGTTTTTATTTAAAAATTTAAGCTAAACTTCTTATTGAATATCCTGTTTTATCCTCTCATCTCCTTTCCTTTTTTTTCTCCCTTAATAGCACCTTTCTACCACAGCTAAAAGATTTGATAATGGCAAACATTTATGGAGTACTCATTATAGTCCAGACACAGTTCTCAGTACTGTGGTGATGACAACTCATATCTTCCCAGCAGTTCTTTGAGATACGTACTATTATAACTTCCATATAACTAGTGGGGACTCTACAGCAGTGCCCAGGTCACTTACGATGTACATGGCCAAGCTGAGATTCAATCCTACAGAGTTTGGGTCCAGAGTTCAGGTTCCCAACTGTTCTCAAGCTGTAGCAGGTATCACATTCACCTGGGACCTGGGCATAACTACAAAGGCCCAGGTCTTATCTTGCTTCAATAGGCATGGTCCTCTGTGTCTTTATTAGCTCTCAGGTGATTGTGGTACCAAAGTTTGGGAACCACTGCACTGTGCTCTTCTGCCATGATTTTGAATAATTTTCAGATGCTACTGCCCTTCCTGAGAGTGTGTTCCTATCCCAACAAATGTTTCCTGGCTTGTGCCTAGTGGAGGAAAAACTGCAAGGGAGCCATCCAGGGACCCTGTAAGGGGCTGTCCCTCGCCATGCCTGGCACTGGAAACTCTCCAGCTCTTGTCCCTGGTCACACAGCCATCACTTCAGCTGTCTCAGGAGTCTCTTTGGAAGCTGCCTTTCCCCCATTGTTTCAGACTAAATGGCTTCTCAGTGCTTTCATAAGCCTGCACATTCCTTCATCTCTACTTCACACTGTATTGTCATTTATCTGTGCTGTGATGGTATGGAGGGCAGGTGACATGTATGATTAATTTTAGTATCCTTACAGCCTAACATAGGGCCAGACAGTTGAATAAAAGAAACCTCTCTGGAACCTTACCCATTTGCCCTGGGCCTCGCAGTGATTGAGTGCTTTGTTGGATGCTCATTCGGGACACCTCCCTTCTGAAGAGCCCATTTCCAACACCTAACCCAGGGATACTGCAGCCTTTAACCAACACGGGATTTGGGCTACATTCTTTAAACTCCCAGAACCTGTGGATGCTTTAAGATGAGGGTCAGGAACAGACTTGGCTTGTAGGCTTTTAAACCACACAGTAGTACATGAAACAATACACAGAGACTAAGATGGCATTCTCATTCTGACAGTGGGCTGTGGTTACATTCCAGGGACTCTTCCCTTCCTCCTCACTTTCTAACTACTTTCCCACTGCCTGCACCCAGCCCCTCAGGAGCATCAGGGGAAACCAGTTCCTTTATTTGCTGATCTTTCTGTGATATTGAAGTCTTAGATAGTGTTTTGTGTATGGACATTGTTTTCATAATTATAACTAGTCTAACCGGTCAAGTCATGTTTGAGAGACTCATATCTTGGTTTGAAAAATTCTATAAAAATCAGTAAGATCATCTCATGATACACAAAGAATAATAACCTCATTACACACATTTTCTCACTTGCTTCATAGCAGCTCTTGTGAGGGATCAATTATTATTCCAATATTGCAGATGAAAAAACAGGCTTGTGGAGGTTAAGTGGCAAGCAAGATTTCAACCCTGGGATGAGTATAAAGTTCAGGCTTGTTCTTGGTGATACCCTACACAGTCTCTGACCTTGCCATTTGAGGTAAGTTCCTTGAGAGCAGGGACTTTATAATCTTAGGAGTTTGTACTGCACCTCTTTCTGTCTCTAGTGCACTCTCACAAGTGAGCACACAGTAGACACTTCATATTTGTTCATTAATATGATAAACACTTATTGCTCAACAGTAAATGAGCTCACTATGGCTACCCTTTCCTCATCTACCATGCAATTGTACTGCCAGTAGACATTGCAGTACTTTCTGGGGTCACTACCTCTTGTCAGTTCACACACTGAAGTATGATTCTCCCAGGGACTAATAGCTCCCCAAGTAAAGATATCATTAAGGCTGCTGAAATAGAAGGCCAAACCTGGGGTTTGGAGGCTACAGTACCTTCCAGGACTTCAGCTCACCTCCATCAGAACAAGATGATTTGAACTCTCCATTTAGGCAAGAAAAGGCAACAGCTACAAAGATATCTTCATACCCATACTTGAGAGATACAGTGGGGTTATTTGGAGTTTGTCAGACCCCTATTGCTTGCTCCCGTGGTTTCTCTCAAGACTTTCTGGGATCCCTAGAACCCAGAGCCCATTGTCTCCACATATAATGATTACAGGGAATCAGTTGATAGGATCAGTGACAAACATCCAGAGGCCATCATGATGTTGCACGACTCAGCAACCTATACCCTGGTGTTCACCAGACAGCATCATTACTTTTCCCTGTATTCAATAAGAGGCCTCCCTTCTCACCTATCAAATCTTTTAGACCCAGCTAATTTATGAGATCTTAAACAACTGCTAAGTACTCTTCCATGGCATTTACAGGTTATATGTTTAGTCGGGGACTTAGGCATCACACAAATCATCCCTATATAACCAGTAGGTTTGACATCCCAGGTATTGGTTTCAGAAGTTTTGGGAGCCCAGAGGCAGGAAAAACAGCAACCAAAACAACAAACTTAAAATGAAAGAGGTGATGATGATGACTGTGGTGGTTTCCTGTCCTTGAGTGCTTATTTCACCCTAACAGGATGGCCTCTGCCCTGCATACTTCTAAGTCTTTTGTGATCTGATGTCCAGAGCAAATGTGAACTTTTTGATGTATTGCACCCTACATTTCCCCCACCTGTGTTTGTTTATTAATAGTGGCAGGACAGCCAAGCACTTGCCCACTGTGGTAGAGATTGCTGGGGCTCACCAACATCCATGCTTCTCTCTCTCTTGGATACAAGGCTAGACATTTTCCAGCCTCTGCTGAAGCCATGTGATGAGTCCTGGAATTGTTGTGACCGGAATAACCAGACTCAACCTGAGTGCTCTGATATTAGAGGCAGTTTATTAGCCGGCGGCTGTCCTTCCAAAGGAGCAGCCCCGAAACAAAGGTACAAGGGTTTTAAGCCCATAATCTCATTCTTCTTTCTGTCTAAATCACAAAGGTCTAATATTTCTTCTATTCTCTACCTGTCAACCTAAAGGTGGGTTGTGCAAGTGGGGGTACAGAAGCAGAAAGCGTACTGTTAAAATGTTAGGTTCCCATGGGTAACTGTTAGGTTCCCATGGGCAACTGTTAGGTTCCCAGGGGTAATAGTCAAACAATAACTTTTCAAGCAAGCAGGTGTCCAGAAGCGAGACATGGCGATTAGCATGTAGGCTCTTAACCTTAACCCATTACTACATCTTTGTGACCCTTTCAGTAGCACGTCATCACAGAATGTGTGCAGAAGTGATCTGTTTAGTCTGGGGCTACCTCTAGAAACCCTCCATGCTCTTGCTTCTCTTTTCTGCTAGCTAGGAGCAGAGACTTCAGTGGAGATTGCCAAGGCTGTAGATGAATAAGCCAGTAGTAGATGGAGAGAACCTAGGTCCCTGAATGACTACATGGAACAGATCCTCCCTAACACTCCCTAGCATTGTAATAGGACCATGAATAAGACATAAATTTGTATTGTGTTAAAGCCATGGAATGTGGGGTAGGGTTGGGGGGTTGTTTGTTACAGCAGCTACAGAATCTCTTCACTTAACACTGTGAATATTGTTATTTATAAGAAATATATATTTTGGTCTCTCTGTATGGTTTCTGGCTCACAGCTCCCATAACCCTTGTAATTTCTCAAGTGGTTAGAGCAATAGGGGTAACTTTTTGAAAATAATGTTTGATTTTTGTTTTTGGCTCCAGAAATAGTTCCAGAGGTGAAATAAAGGTGAAATGGGTGTGTTTTGTTATCCAAACAAGCCTCTTTAGCCACACCTGAGTTTTATCTTAATGCCATTTTTGGAAAGCCCCTAGATAACCACTGGAAGGAGGCTGGTTGCTAAGGGAACCAGCCAGTGGTTAGAGGGTTGGAACTTTCAGCTTCACCCTCCCCCACCTCCAGGGAGGGGAGAGGGGCTGGAGATGAACTTAATCACCAAGGCCAAAGATTTAATTAACAATGCCTAGATAGTGAAGCCACCATAAAAACTCTGAAAGAGTTCCCAGCACTTCTGGGAGGTTGAGCACGTGGAGATGCTGGAAGGGTGGCTGCATTCAGAGAGGGCGTAGAATCTCTGTACCCCTTTCCCATCCCTTGCACTATGTATCTCTTCCCTCTGGCTGTTCTGAGTTGTATCCATTCATAATAAACTGGTAATCTAGTAAGTAAACTCTTTTTCCAGCATAATATAGTCTTCTAACAAGTTAATAGAACTGGAGGAGGAAATCATGAGAACCTCTGATTTACAACCAGTAAATGAGAAACCTGTGAATGCGGGTGAGAGAGACAGCCTTGTGATACTGAGCCCTTCACCTATGGGATCTGATTTTTACTCCAGGTAGGTAGTGTCAGAACTGAATTGAATTGTAGGACACCCAGCTGGTTTCAGAGAATTGGTCAATATGGGGGAAAGCCCACACATTCAGTGACCAGAATACCAGAGGAAGAAACAAGAGTGTTTTTTCCTAAACAACCCCTGAGTTTGGGGGCACTGGAACTAGTGTGGAAGCCAGCTTTCTGTAAATGTGAAACATGTGTTAACAAAAATTCCAACAGAAATTAAGAGGGTTTTTTATTCATATAAGATTTGCAAACCAGTGATGTAGTTCTTGGTATGAAAATAAGACATGTTCCAAAATGGAGGGGATAGGGCAGGGTTTATAAAGGAAAAAGTTGCAAGGAGCTAATAATCAAAGAGATGGCTTGCTAGGGGAAACAAGACCATGAACTTCATTCGTTCTCTGATTGCTGGGGGTAACTGGATTTTCAATCGTCAGCTGATTCAGTGGTCAAGCAAGTGGGATTGTGAGGTGAGAAGAACTGGTATTATGTAATTTAGCATTTATCAAGTCCTAGTTTCAGCTCAGGCATGCAGAACAAAAAAAGTTGTCTTGATCACACAATTATAGTCCATGGAGTATTATTTAACAACAATTCAAAGAGTACAATTAGTCAAATAGTACAATCAGCACAAGGCGTTTTCAGAGGGCAAAATTATGTTCTATAAGCAGCTTCAGAGCTCAAGCTGTAAAAAAATCCAAATGTTGGACTGCAAGCTACGATATTAAAGTTCTTATAAGTCCTCACATGGGATCTAAACACCTTACTCCACCCCACTTCAATTGTGGTGGTGTTATACCTTCTCTTCCAATTCTATAGGCAGCTAGAATAAGGGAAATACCACAGAACCTGAAGTCAGAAGCCTTGCAACCTTGTAAATGCAACTTTGTTCAACTCATTTAAACTTTCTGGCCTCAACTTCATCTTGAAAAGTAGAAATTATGATAATACCTAAATTGCTTTTAATAATAGTGATAAATAGAAGCACAAGTCAACTAACTGTGAGGTATTAAAAACCTGTTACTTCTCTACACAAAGTTGGCTTCCCATATAGAGAGTAGGGGGCTTGGCAGAGGAGGTCTTATCCAGTCTCTTGGCTGGTACCCTCAGGGAATCAGACTTGCCTCCAGGAATCTCTCCCTTTCCTATGATGTACTTAGTCTGGGATCTTGGGGTGCCTGGGGCCTCCTACTTTGTTCTCAGGGGTGCCCCACAGTTTTATTAACTTTTTAGCCCCTTCCTGCTTTTCACTTTTTGGGGACTCTCACTCTGTGCACACACACATCCCCTTCCCCCCGCCCCCGCAATATATTATGAAAATCTGTTTCTAACCAATAGAATCTGCCAAATGGGGTGGGATGTCACTGGTGGTTACATAATATGACTCCTTGCTAGCAGACTCAATTTTCCCCATTGCGGGCTTATTGTGAGAGGGCTTAAGAAGGTACCATGTGGGCAGCCTTTAGGAATAGATGGCTGAGGCCTTTAGTCTTACAAATGCAAGGAGTTAATTATTCTCACGACCAGAATGAACCTGGAAGTGGGTCCCTTGCCAATTAAGCCTACAGATAAGAACTGGGCCCTGGCCAACACATCAGTTTTAGCCTTGCACAGGACCCAGGTAAGCCAGACCTGGATTCTTGCCCCACAGAAACTGATGTAATAGATATGTGTTATTTGGGCTGCTAAGTTTGTAGCAGTTTATTATGCAGCATAGAAAACTAATACCCCTGTCCTCTGAAATATTGTCCAAACGTTTCCTCTGTCTTGTTTACTCTTCAAGAGCAAGGTTTTATATTTATTGGGATTCCCTTATCCCAGTGCCTGTCACAGAGACTTGATCATGGTCCTTATGGTCCTTATGATTTTAGAAGTCTAAACTCATAATGTGAGTAGAGTAGGGAAAAATTAATTCTATTTTTTTAAATTAGTTATAGGACTTTGCATAGTTCTTTATACCTGAGGGACATTTAACAAATAAGAAACAGAGGTTAAGGGATTTCCCTAAGTGGCAGAATTAGGATTTGAACTTGGCTCCAGTACATGCACTCTTAACCCACTCTGTTATATAGATTTCCAGCTGTGGCTATACCCAGAATACAGTCTAAAACTTGGTTACCTGCCATCAGCAAGGTACAGCCCTGTGCCCAGTACAGTACCTGGCACTCAGAAATGGCAAAATAAGCACATCCAGGGTATTACAGAACTCTTGTGTGGAGGGACTGGAAGTGGCAATGGGGGCTGGAGAAGAAGAGAGAACAGGATCACTCAGAGAGGTAGGCGGGAAGCTGGGTAGACAAGTAAGAAGAACTCCCTCTCCTCCCTCCCTCCTTTTTCCTTCTTTCCATTCTTCTACAAATATTTGCTGAGCACCTTCCATGGGGCATGTGTAGAGTATACAAGATGTTTCCTCCTTGTGGCTTTGAGGAGAAAGCAGGCCTGGCTGCACATGCCTAGGTTACAAAGCTCTCCTGGGTCCCTTTTATAAGTGCACAAATACCATTCATGAGGGGTCCAGCCTCATGACCCAGAGAGAGCCTGTGGGGAAGAATGATGTTCATTTATTTATTCATTTGATAACTCTTTATTAAGTACCTCCTCTGTGCCAAGTGTTGTGCTAGGCATTGAGGATGTGTTGGTGAACCTGACAATGGGTTCCCTGCCCTCACAGGGTTGACATTTCAGAGGATAGCAGCTAATAAAGAGCAAATTAACAAGTAAAAGAACTTTAAATTTGAGATTAAACATATGATCTTCAGGAAAATTCAAGGATATCCGCCCAATGTCATGTGGTCTTCAGGGTGGTTTCTCTTGCCTGCCCTGGAAATCCCTGCCTCTGAGTGTAATGTAGACTGTGTTTAGGGTCCTGTGGTGGAAGGGAGGTTCAGGAGAGGGAGGTGTCCTTCCTCCTATATGAAGTGATTGGGGAAAGGCCACATTGAGGCTGGGCATTCATTCATTAAGCAAATATTTAATGAGCATCTACTTGTGTATCAGGCTCTGTTATAGGTGCTAAGGATAATCAGTGAACAATACAAAATGGATTATGTTGCTACCTTCATAGAACTACTAGGAGGGCAGAAAATAAGCAAGATAGGCAAGTAAAATATTTCAGCTGGTGATGAATGCTCCAGAGAAAAATGTGGGGTGGCTAGGGAAGGCTATATTGAGAAGATAACACTTGACTAAAGACCTGAAGGAGGTGAGACACTGAGCCATGCAGATATATGCAGGATGGGTGTTCCAGGTGGAGGGGCCTACAAAATAAAGACCCTAAGGCAGGAGTTTTATTGGGTGTTTTCAGATGAGCAAGGTGGCCGGTGTAGTTGGAGCACAGATAGCAAAGGGTAGAATTGTAGGTGAAGTAAGAGAATTAATGGGAGGAGATGTGGGAACAGATGGGACGTTAGAGTCCACTGTAGCTTTTACTCTGAGAAGGGAAGCCCCTGCCTCAAATGCAAGTTGCCCAGGGCAGAGGTCTGGCCAGGCTCATCTCTGCATCCCCCTCAGTATCTAGCATAAGGTTATCACCTAGAAATGTCAAGGTATGATTTTTTTTTAAAAAGTATGTCAACAGAGGACATTTGCGTAGCTTGTAGGGCAGAGTTGGTAGGTGCCTACTTTGATCATTGTTTTAAGCAGAGAGAGTTCCAGTGAAAGTAAAGTGGGGAATGTAGGGATAGGTGGGCAGATGTAGGCAGGAAACAGGTGGATCACTGGGTGTTCAGTACAAGGAATAGCCTGAGAAAGATGACCAACTGGCAGGGTGGGCTGGAGGAGGGGTGGATACAGGAGGTTAGTGCAGCCGCGGGGAGCAGAGGACTATGTAGTAGAGAGAAGCTATAGCAAGACACCTCAGCCAAGAGGCTGGCCAAGACATGTAAAAGAATGAGAGAGACTGCCAGTGTTAGGCTGTGTACCTAGAACAGGAGGACCTATGAACCGATTTGAGGTCTAGAGAGCTGGCCTCTCCCACAATACTTAACATGTTACACCTTGTGTTTTATTTTCCTATTGCTTTTTCCTTATTCTCACCTCAAGGGCAGGGAGTATGTCTTACTCATCTTTGTGTCACCCACAGTGTCTACTGCTGTAGGGCATATAGCAGGTGATCGGGCAATGCTTGTATTATTTTGGATCAGTTGAGTTCAAGAAACATATGTGCCTGCCAACTTTGATCCCATTATTTCTAGAATCATCCCTTTCCTCACATGCTGATTCAGCAATTCTTCCTCAGTCAGGCAGACACTATTCCTGGGCCTCTTACTAGCAAGAAGATATATGCTGCTTATCAAGCCATGATGTTGGTCCATCATGAAAGGCTGAATATAGTCAGAGGCTGTGTGAAGTTCAGGGTTAGCTAGGCAATTCTCTGGGGTACGCAAGAATTTTCTTTAGAGGTGAGAGAAGTAGCCACTACCAACCTATATAAATTGTCACCTGCTTCGTTTCCTGAAGAGGCTGCTACAGGACCCTGCCTGCAGGCATCTATAAATACCTGTCTCATGGGAGGTGTACTGACGATTCAATATTCACACAAACACTATTGAGCATCTACAATGTCTGTGAACACAGTTATGCCTTGGGCAATTACACCTACTGTATTTTCAGAAGTCAGCTTCAAGGTCATTTTTTTCCCCAGAAGCCTCTGGACACTGCTCAATTAGATTAGGGTTGTTATAGTACATTGCACTTTCCTTTGCCTAGCATTTATAAAATAGCATTTTAAATCCATTTCCGGTTTGATTGTTCTACTAAACTGAAAGGTTTTTGAAAACAAAAACCAAAACCCAGATTTTGTCCACAGAACTTAGCCTTGAACAACGCACGCATCATTTAATTAACGACTGCTGAATTAAATAAGACAGTAATGTAGAGCGCTAAGTATGAACAAAGTGGAACCCCAGGATATCAAGGGAAGGCTTCTCTGAGTTCAAACTGGATGTTGGAGGAGTAAGTGCTCAATTCATCAAGTGGAGAACAGGTGTGTGCAAGCTCGAAAGGCGTACTGAAGGTGTGTAATTCTCTGTGGGTGGAGAACAGTGGTATGTATCCGAGGGGCTAGGACGCTAGACAGGAAGGGCAGACAGGGACATGCAGAACCGCGGTCCCATTAGGGTTAAGTCCATAACACAGGCGGCAACCCCGACCAAAGAACGAAGCTGCGGACCTCCAAACCCCCTGGGAAAGAAGCAGAGATACCACTGGCAGCACCTCGCACCTCGCGCTGGCCACAGCACATGCCGCCCACACGCTGCGCAACCCGACCTGCCTGTGCACCCAAGGAACTCCTGGGGCACCTATGGAGGGAAGCCTGGGGCGGGGCGCGCAGGCGCGCTGAGACCTCGAGCCCCAAGGGGCGGGCGGGTGCGCGCGCTTCGTCGCGCACGCGCGCACACTGGGGGTGACCGCTGCGGTGACGCTGCTGCTGAGGGCGGGTGGCGGCGCGTGAGGCGCGCGATTCCCCGCGTCTTGGGAGCAGTGCCCCGGCCCCCGCCGCTCCCGCCGCCGCCATGTCAGGCCGGTCCGTCCGGGCCGAGACCCGCAGCCGGGCCAAGGACGACATCAAGAAGGTGATGGCGGCCATTGAGAAAGTGCGGAAATGGTGAGGGGCCGGGTTGAAAGTGCTGGCAGGGGTCACTGGCTCAGGCCCAGAAGAGCGCCGGACTGGCGGGCGCTTGGGGGAGGGGGAGCTGGAGAAGGCAGGAGGAGGGTGCAGCTCGCGTCGGCGTGAGGTCAGAGGGCGCGCCGGCTGCGACCAGTCAGCGGCTCTGCTGGCTCGTGGCCCTGCCCACCTGTGAGTGGGCGGTGCGTCGCTCAGGATCCGCAGGCTTCCGGTCGCGCTGGCCCAAGGGAGTGATCTCACACCAGTTGTGGTGTGGGCTTCGCTCTGGTGTCCGACCGCCTTTGGAGCCTTTTGCTTTGTGAACTGTAGCATATACTAGCTGAAAGCCTGAGTACATCCCGTCCTCCAGAGTGAGCACTGTACGTTTTATTTAACTCGTCTTAAATTTAGTGAGAGGTTCTCAGTACCTGCCACGGGAAGCAAGCGTGATCATCGAAATCAAAACCCTTTCTTTCCCCTAATACCGGCCCGCACGTTGCAAGCTAGGTAGGTGTTGTCTCTTGTTGCTCTGGAAGCTGTTAGTATAGAAGTCGAGACCTACCCGTCGTTTTTAAACGGCTCATATAACGTTCATTGCAGGCGCTGGTTGCCCGCCTCTTTTATATCAGGAACTGCGATATACTATCACAGTAAAGTTTCACAGGCAACTACTTGCGCCAGCTTCCTGAGTGCTTTTCTCTGATTACCAATAATTTTAAAAGCTGGGCCGTTGTCAGCTCCCTCCAGGAAGCCTTCCCCAAGCTCTTCTGCCCCTCACCATCCACCTCCTTTACGGGGCCTCATTACCTTGGACATTGTTTGCGTGTTTATTTGTCCATTTCGCTACAAAATCAAGTTCCATATCTCTTTATATCCAAGGGCTTTGTATATAGTTGGGACCCATTATAAACATTAAATCATGATTTTTCTCCCTCTAAATCTAATCCTCCTAGGTTATTTTGTGAAACATATGAATTGGCACACCATACCAGCCTCTCTGTGATTTCCGTTTCAACACTCTCATTCCCTGGTCAATTTCCTCACATTGCACTCAGAGTGATTTCGTTTTTCTCAAGTGCAAATCTTATAGCACTCCCCTGCTTAGAAAATAATGCTTTAGTGACTTCTTGCTCTTAAAGGACCAAACCAGGTCCTTCCTGCCTTACCTGCCTGACTCAGACTGCCCTCTTTCTCAGCATGCTGGCCACCTCCACTTGGAGCCACACTGCTGTTTCAGCTGCCTGGTATCCTTCCTCTACCCTCACTTCCCCCTTGCCTAGTTAACTCCCAGGTCAGGTCAGAAGTTGTCTCCTTAGGGACACCTTTCAGGATCTCCAGTCTATTAAAGTTCCCTGCATAGAACTTCCCACAATTGTATTAGGTTGAACCATAAGACATTTCTTATATTTGACTTTTTAACCTATAAAAATGGTAGTTTGATAAAGTGACTAACGATAAAGTGACATATTGTGAAATGGGTTCTTTTATATCTGTTTCCTGCTGGAATGCAGGCTCTGTGAGGATAAGGACTGTGTATCTTGTTCTCTGTGTGTCCAGGGCCTAGCACAGGGTCTTGTATATTAAATATTTGTTGAATAAATGAGGAAATGAAGTGTCTTGTCCAGGAATTAAGTTTCAATATCCAATATTTTGTTACATCACAGTCTTTATATTTCTGTGATGTCATTTGCTGAACAGCATCATCAGTACAATAGTAAGAGTTACTTTTTTTGCTTTGTTGTAATCTCAAATTTGGACCTGAAACTTGAGGTCATACTCCAGGCTCCCCACCTCTTAACTGTCTTATTCAAGACTGTCCCTTGCCTTTCTCTGGATATGTGCCCGGGGGTAAAAAAGCTCCTCATTTTTAAGGCTTGTCTCATAAATTACTTTCTGTGTAAAAAAAAACCCAACCAAACAAACAAAAAAAACTTAAAGCAGTCATGCCATGGCTTGGTCTTCACCTGTTCCAGAAGCCAGTGTAAGGCTTGGTTCTTCTGTTCGCTGGAAGCATCCTGTCCTGAAATTATTTTTAAATGGAGTCATATTTTATCCCAGAGTTCTACAGGAGTCAGGAGTTTCCCCCTCCATGGGATATATCATAGTCTTACTTTGTCTTTCAGCCTTCTTCTCAACTTCATTACCTTCATGTGTTACAGTGATTTTCTTATCTTTTTCAGTTCTATGAGCTCCCAAGGTAGGGACCATATCTTAGACATTTTTGTATCCTTCAGGGCTTTGTATAAGTATCGATGAAATTGAAGTTTTGGAAAATAAAGTAGTGATGCCAGGTAGATGCTGGAATTTGAAAATGTGCTGGTACTGTATATTGGTGTAGTCTGTGAGACAGGAGTGGGGGAAAAGGCTTCGGTACACTGTACGTAAGGAAAGGTGGCAAGTAGAGAGTTCAGAGCCAAAAGAATTTATCAGAAGTTTTTCTGGAAAGGATGATTTTGTACTGAAGGGTAAGGTAATTTGATGGAGAAATTTAGAAGGCATTTAAAATTGAAGGAATGATCTGCTGAGAAGTAGGAAGGCACAAGTTATGAACAGAAAATCTATTTTATTCTTTTATCAGTCCTAAGAAGTATCTTTTTTTTTTTTTAGGGAGAAAAAGTGGGTAACTGTGGGTGACACATCCCTTAGGATATTTAAATGGGTTCCTGTGACAGACAACAAGGAGGTAAGTGTGGAAGAAAATCCCAACACAAAAAGGTACCGATGTCTTTCTTTCTTTGATTGTTTCTTAATTATAAAGAAATTTATTTCCCCAGAATCGAGTTGAAAATACTTCAAGGTACCCTCTGTCATTGGTCTACACAAAGTCCCTTTTTATTATTTATTTCCTTTATTCCCTTTCCTGGGTTACATTCCGCTTTTCCAGGGCTCAGGGAACTATAGCCCAGTCCTGCTCCTTGTGGTTGTCAGTATAGCTTTATTGTAAATAAATGCCAATGCCATTGGTTTCCTTACTGTGTGGCTGCTTTTGAGTTACAATAGCATACTTGAGTAGTTGCCATGATACCTAATGGCTAGCAAAGTCTAAAATATTTATCATCTGGCCCTTTAAGAAAATGCCGACTCCTGCTCTTATCCAATTAGCTACCCATTATAGTATATTTTTATATGTTTTACATGTATATATGCCTTTGTAATTTCTCTTCCATGGGTTTATTTGGACACTTGTGTATTCTTTAAAAACACATAAAATTTTTATATTGTTATTTAAAAATTTTACACCTATATATAGCATTGTACTATAATCTCTATTTCTACTCTTGTTCATCCTTGTTTTTGAGAACTTTCCATAATTATAAAGAGTTACTATCTTCACTCTTGCATTATATTCTTTTATATACAGTTACCATATTTATCTACATATTCCCTGGGTAATAAAATACCCACATCGTCTCCAACTTTTTCCCCCTAATTGTTTTGAAAAATCTCAAATATTAGACATACGGAAAAGTATATAAAACATAAATGTGCAATATAATGAATACATATAAAGCTGATACCCTTGTCAAAAGAACCCAGGTCAAAAAATAGAACATTGCCAACTCTCCCAGAGACCTCTGTGCGATTCTTCCCAGCATCCTCTTCCTCTTCTCTAGAGGAAATCATGCTCCTACTTTGGCTTTTCTTACCACTTTTTTTAGTCATTTGTAAACATTTTTAACTTTATATAAAAGCATCATGAAATGTCTGTTTTTTTGTGTCTTGCTTTTTTTGCTTAGCATTATGTTTATAAAATTCATCCATGTTGTCTTTGGAGTTGTTTGATGCTTTTGGTTGCTATATGGGATTTTATTATAGGACTAAACCATAATTTATCTTTCCAATTCTCCTGTACATGGATGTTGGGTTGTTCCCAGTTTGGGATACTAGGAACAATGTTCCTGTAACTCTCCTAATTCATTATGTGGCTTAAAATGTACATGAGTTCTCCTAGAGATATTCCTAGTTGTGGAACTACTGGGTCTTAGGGTCTGTGTATTTTGACCTATACTAGCTAATGAAAGTGAGTGATTGGACTAATATATATCCTAACCAGAAACATGAGAGTTCTCACTGCTCCAAGTCCTCATCAACAGTTAGTATTGTTAGACTTATATGTAAAGATATCTCATTATAGTTTTAATTTGATGACTATGTAATTACTAATGACATTGAGCACCTTCAATGTTTATTAGCCTTTTGGGTTTCCTCTTTTAGGAAGTGCCTGTTTAAGTCTATTTGGTTTTAGTCTTTTATGATTTGTAGGAATTCTCTGTGTTCTGGAAACAAATTCTTTAAATAATATACTACCCATACTTTTTTCCATTCTGTGACTTTCACTTTCTTTATACTGCCTTCAGTAACAGAAGTTTTTAATTTTAATGTAGACAACATAATTAAGATTTTTCTTTATAATTTATAATTTTAAATGTCTTAAGAAATCTCTCTTCTTATAGGAACAGAATTGTGGTATCCAGGATTAGTGTGGTGATTCTGCTCCAAAAGTCCCCAGGGACTCAGGCTCTTCCAACCTTTCTTTCCTTTAAAAAAATTTTTTTTGGAGAGTAATGGCTCTATTGATTGCACTTTATTTTTAATTGTGGTAAAACACACATACCATTAAATATGGTTTTTAAATGTATAGTTCAGTAGTAGTAAGTATATTTACCTATGTTGTACAATTAATCACCAGAACTCTTTATTTAATAAAACTAAAACTAAACCCATTGAACAACTCCCCATTCCTCTGCTCCATTTTTGACCTTGTATCCCAAGGTCAAGCTCCAGCCATTCACTCAGCACATTCAGGTTTGAGGCAGCAGGAGTGGAAGGATGGCAGATGGTATTTTCATGAATTTAAAGAGTTTCCTAGAAGTTGATACATATATATACTTGTAATAGCCTGTGGCATATCTAGTAGCCAGGAAGTCTGGGAAAATGTTACCACCTAAACATTGTATTAATAATGGACAAGAATTTCTCCCATAATACACTTTCTTTTTTTTCTCTCCACCTCATGATGACAATACATTTTCTTCTGATTTGAAAGGTCTACTTTTTTTTTCTATTTACTACCTCTATATTAATAAGACTTATTATTTTCCCCTATAAAGCTTATCAAAATCTGTTTCCCTCTAAACCGTATAACATCCATAATGCATTTTACCCACCTTTGGTCTCCACCCCTCCCCCACTTTCATCCTTTAGTTTTGACTGGAATTTCATATCAGATATTCAGTTCAACTATTTCAGTTTTTACAGAAATTTTTTGTTTTAGTCATTGCTTAATAGACAAAGTAAACGTTATTAATTATTTACTAACCCTTTGCACCTTTTTATTGTTTTTTTCCAGATTCATTTCTCTTCTTCCTGGAATACATCCTTCAAGAGTATTGTCAAAGAGGGCTTTTGTAGAAAAAAACTTTCTGAAAATATCTTTGTTTTATTTGCATGTTTAATTGGACATTTTACCTGTATATGACATTTTGGGTTCAAAATTATTTTCTTTCAGCATTTTGAAACTTATGCAGTTGTGCTTTCTGTGTTGCTATTGAGAAATCTAATGTCAATCTAATTCTTGATTCTTTTTAGGCGATCCTCTTGTATTCCTGGAAACTTTTTCTTTCGTCTTTGTTCTTCTAGGATTTCTGTAAGACTGTCCTGTGATGTTCACATCTAGCTTCTCTATTTTTGAACTTTTCTCTCATTTGTTTCATCTCTTTATCTTTTCCTCATGTATTCTGATTTCTCAACCAGTTTTTTCTTTCAGCTGTATCTGTTTCTGTTATTAAACTTATTTGCTTAATTTTTTTGAACAACTGCATTATTTATACCAAAATTTTCAGTTGGTTCTTCTTCAAAACAATTTTCTAGTGTCACTATCTTTCTGAGCAGACTTACTATGTTTTATTCAAATTTTTCTATTCCATTACCATGCTGGTATAGCTTGTTCTGCTTGTCTTTCACAGTGCTTGTTTTGCTTTGATGTCTGGTAGTTTTTTTCTGCTCACACATTGTTATTCTTTTGGGACTTTGAGCTGCCTTGGCTAATAGTGTGTATCTAAGAGGAATATGTAAGCCTAAGCTCTGTTTTTCCCCTCCTCTAAATGAATTTAAGAGATGGGGTTATAGCCTTAGGATTTAGCCTTTCCCTTTTCCCATATTCCCTGCCTCCCAATACCATTCTCCTTTGTGCTACCTTTATATAGGAGCAGCCATCTTGCCTTGTCATTACCAAGGCCAAGCAGCTGGTAGATGAAAGTTAAGAGGGCTCAGAGCCACATTCTTCATCCGACTTTGGCACTGGTGATGCTATTACCCATAAAGCCCAAAGGTCAGGCAGTTAAATTTCTAGAGTAGTCTGTATATATGGGGAAAGGACACTGATAGAAAGTCTCCTGCCCAGCCTGTTTCTCACATAAGTCCCTGGCCTTTTCCCATTTCATATTTTCCCATAATTTAGTTCCCTTGGACTCTCGCAAAGACTTCTTACAGTGTTTGTATTTGTTTCTAAACTGAGCCCTGAGGTCTATCAGTTGTACCTCCAGTGGGCCATGATTGTTAAATTAAAAATGTGAAGGATACAATGGAATAGGACATTGCTGATGGGAGAGTAAATTGGCACAAACTTTATACGGGTCAAGTTGACTATACACACACACACACACACACACACACACATGTGTATGTAGTTAAAAACTTTCAGTGATGGATGTATTAATTAACTAGATGGTTACACTTTCTTTTTTTTCTTTTTCAGTGATGGATGTATTAATTAACTAGATGGTTACACTTTATTTTTTCTCAAATCACCACAATGTGCACTTAAATATATTACAGTTTTATTTGTCAGTTATAATTCAGTAAAGCTGGATGGGGGAAAGCTTTCAGAATATTTATCCCTTTGATCTAGAAGTTTTTTCTTTAGGAGTTAATCTTCGGGAGATAAACATGATGTGTACAAGGTACATTATAATGTTGAACATTAAGGTATTGTTTATAGTATTAAAAATTGAAAGCAAAATAAAGATCTTATTGTGGAGAATTCATTAAGTTATTGTGCACCCACATCTTGTAAAGCTTTGTAACCATTATAAAAAAGATGTAGAAGATTACTCAGTGGTATAGGAATATGTTTTTAATGTGGTGAATGAGGGAGGGGAAGCAAGTTATAATACTATATCATGATCCATTTTCATACAAATATATGTGTAGCTTATCTCTGGTTGTACAGGTGATTTTCATTTCTGTATTTCCAGAATTTCCTATAGTGAATATGTATTTTACATAAATACAGGATTATTAAAATAAATATAAAGCAGAGATCATAAAAATATAATGATAAAGCCAAATGTTGTCATGGGTGCTGTGAAACTACTACACCAAATATATTGCTGCTATTCCTTTAGAGAGTAGTGTGGTAATACGTGTTTTAAGAAAAATAATGTTTATTTTTCTGATCTAGAAGGAATATTTTTTTATGTGTTTATCTGAATAAAATAATCCAAGAAAAAGTAAAAATTGACCATTGTGGTGTTATTCCTAGTAGCAATAAATACAGTCCTGAATAAGATAATGCTAAATGTCCAGTAGTTGAGAAGTGATTAAATTGTGGCATATGGAATATTATGCAGCTGTTAAAAATCATGTTTATGTAGTTTATGTAATAAAATGGTAAAATGTTATTACACTAAAATTGTGTCTGCATAGGAAAAATGAAGAGTGCATGCATACATGTGTATGATGTGTGAACAAAAACTAAACTATTACTAGTGCAATATATGTATAATAAATAGACATTATAAACAGTTTGAATTAATGAATTTGGGATTACCTAGATTTAAAGTTTTGGCTGTTGGGATGTTCTCATTAGTAACTCTCCTTTTTTGTGGGCTTGTTTGATGCAAGCTAGCTTAACTTACCCCTGTGGTTCCCCAGTACATGTAACTGACATCCTGCTTGAAGGAAATAATATTACAGGCAAAGGTTGATGTGGATGATCACTTTGAATGGATGGGTTCATTGGTCAGGAATAGAGCTAGTAGTGGACTCTTTACCCCATAAGTTCTTGCATATAAGTGACTTCTTTGTCCAGTCAGAGGTCCATTTTTCTTTCACTTATTTTTTCTGCTATTGTTCTAAAATAAGAATCTTTCTAAAATGAGTATTTTGAGTTTCTTGCCCATCCACATAGGAAAGTAGTGGATAGGGCATTCTGATTAGGGCAGAAAGCAGAAGAGTACCATAAGAAACTGGTGGAAGCCTATATATCTGCCTCTTACTTTTGATTCACGATATTAGCGCAAGATAGGTCCATTTTACAAATAGAGATGCTGAGGCTTGGGGACACTTTGTCCAGGATTTTGTTATTACTTGGGCCCTGGATGCTTAACTGCTGTCATTATTCCTGTTCATTCCTAACCCAGAACTCTGTGGTGTCTCAGAGAGTACCATTATCCCTCTCTGTGAGTGTCCTTCTTAGTTCTGTCATATTCCTCTTTTTTTCCTTTTCTAGAAAGAAAAGTCAAAATCGAACGGTTCAGCACCCCGGGAACCTAATGGCTTTCCCTCTGATGCTTCAGCCAATTCTTCTCTCCTTCTTGAATTCCAGGGTGAGTTGCATCCATATGTCTTCCATGCAGGAAAATGAAAACTTAGATGAACCCATTAGTAAGAATAGTTCTGTGTATTATTTCAGTGCCTACTGTTTTGCTGATATCTTGCTAGGCACTTTACACAAGTCTTTTCATTTCCACCTCACAATAACCCTGCAAGATAGATGATAGCATCCTCATTTTCCATTTAAGGAAACTGAGGCTCAGAGAAGTGAAGTTACATATCTAAAGTCACATAACTAGTAATGACAGACCTCATGTGAATTCCTGGTTTTCTGGATCAGAAACTCTTATACTGTATATTTTATGATAGCGCCTTAGAGTAGGTCACCCAAAGCCAGGACATCTGCCTATCCACAATTAGCATAAGTTTGCCTCTAAAACCAATCTTCAGTAAACATCCTGCCTGTGTCAGCACTGCATTCATAATGTTATATTTTACACCTTTCTGGCAGTCACTGTTTACAAAGCACTTTCACTTTAGTTACTCATTTTTATCCTTATGTCAGCCTGTGATAGAAACCAGGCAGTTATCATCATCCCTAGCTAAGGAAACTGATGCTTGGAGAAGAAAAGTATTTGCCTAGGCTCAAAAGTGACAGAGCTTTATTTTTATAATACAGTGCAGCTTCTATTTTAGCATAGAAGATAGTGGTCTTTGTAGAAGTAAAGACTAGAAAGGTATTACGACTTTCTCTTCAAAACTAGACTGGTAATATGCAGGATCTCCTCCCCCCCGGGTCAGTGTGGTATTGGAAGGAGAATACAAGGAAAAGGTTCTAGCTATGTGTGGGGTATTCAATAATCATAGAACTCTAGGAAACATATGAGGCTCCATTTTCTCATTCTGGCCATGATCTCATCTTTTCATTCATTGATAGTTTAATGAACAACTACTATGTGCCAGGTACTATGCACAAGAAATTCAAGGACTGGTAAGCCATAGAGCCTTCCTGCATAGGGTATAATGGAAGAAAACTGGCATGTAAAATAATAAAAATTCAGGAAGGTACAGGATACAACAGGAGCATAAAAGAGAGAGTGGTCATTTCTACCCAAGGGAGCCTGGAACACAGGGCTCCTTGGATGATGTGATGCTTTAGCTCAATGTTGGCTTGTGCAGGGGCTTTCCAGGAAGACTAGCAAGAGCAAGTCCTAACAGGCACCTGTGCATGAAGCAGCTCTTCCGTATGGAGCCAACGGTATATATGGACTAACAACAGGCTGTGAGCCTGGAGATTAGAAAGGATTGTACATTGTGATAGGGCCATTTTGTGCCTGCCCAGAGAAGCACTAGGGTATGAAATTTATCCTTTAGGCCAGGGGTCCCCAACCTTTGGGACACGGACTGGTACTGGTCTATGGCCTGATAGGAATCAAGGTGCACAGTAGGAGGTGAGCAGCAGGTGAGTGAGCGAAGCTTCATCTGTATTTGCAGCTGCTCTCCAGTGCTAGCATCACTGCCACAGCTCCACCTTAGATCATCAGGCATTAGATTATCATAGGAGTACCAGTCTCTGGTGTCAAAAAGGTTGGGGACCACTGCTTTAGGCAGCAGGGGAACCATTGAAGGATTTAGAAAGATCATGCTGGCAGTGGACTGAAGTACAGTTGGGAGTATGTGGGACTGAAGAAAAGGCAGTTAGGTGGCTGTTACTGGAGGCCAGGCCAGAGATAACAAAGACTGAACTAAGGCAGCAAGAGAGGAAGGAATGAATATAAGTGATAGAGCAGAAGGATGTATCAGATTTGGTGACTGGGTGCTAGAAGTGAGGGAGAGGAAGGAGATGACATATATGTCTCAATTAGGTGGTGACTTTAAGCCTTCAAACAGCTTCCCAGATGAGAATCTTTTGGTCTTAGAAGCATGAAATGGAGCCTGGGCCGGTGAAGGGCCTGAGCTAAGTACCTCTAGACTCCCCGTTTTTTTTACAGATAGCCAAGAGTGTCAGAAATATTTTGTCATTTTCTACACATCTTCTATTGTGAGAAAGGATAAAAGGCACTGCTGTTTCTCTCTTCCACTGGACAGTGAATAAATACCAGGTCTAAGCTATAATTGGTGGGTAATAAAGGATTAATATCTATATCCTGACCTTCCTGAAATATACATGTTGTCTAAATCTAAAGATTCCAGCTACATCTGGTGCTTAGAATATGTGTTGTGAAAAGAGAATGCTTAAGTTAATTAACTTAGGCTTTGTTGATAATTTGCCATGCAAAGAAGCCCATGAATGGCTGCCTTCGATTCAGGATGTGTCTGCAGTAGTGATCATTGTACTCGGTGTGTTAATGGCTTCCTGACATATACCAGGGCCTTGGCTCTGTACTGCATTACTCTGGAGTAAAAATGACGACCCTTATCAGCTGTTGCCTTTGTCATATTTGGTTTTTAGATGAAAACAGCAACCAGAGTTCTGTGTCTGATGTCTATCAACTCAAGGTGGATAGCAGCACCAACTCGAGCCCCAGTCCCCAGCAGAGCGAGTCCCTGAGCCCAGCACATACCTCTGACTTCCGCACAGATGACTCCCAGCCCCCTACTCTGGGTCAAGAGATCCTTGAGGGTAAGTGTCAGTTGACCCAAGATGAGGGTCTAGGAGGGACCTTGCTTCTTGCTTTTGACATTTATCTACTTTAGAGTTAAGAGGATAGAGAAAATGCCACAGAACCTGGCAGCCTCAAGCCATTTGATAACAGTTTTGGCTGTTTTGGGGAATGGTGTATTTTCTCCTCTCACAGAATGAAGGAAGAAAATAAGCAACACAAGTGAGTGCCAGGCTCTGTGTGAGATACTTTCCATGGTTAATGCCTGGTATAATTCCCAAGCCTTATGAAATAGCAGCTATTATCTCCATTTTACAGATGAGGAAATGGAGTCTTAGGTTAAATTGCTTGTCCACGATCACATAGCTAGTAACTGCTAGAACTGGGTGTCTTCAGTTTTATTCCTTCTAATTTCCCTTTGTGTTATATCCTGAGAATTTCTTATAATATATATATGGATTTTCTGGCAATGTTACCTCTTCACGAAAGTATCTCTACATAGCTCTTAGGGAAGCTCCCCCAGTTTGAGGACCCTGCTGCTTTTTCAGAGCCCTCCCTGCCTGCCTCAGAAGTTGCTGATGAACCTCCTACCCTCACGAAGGAAGAACCAGTTCCCCTGGAGACACAGGTAAGGAGGCACTTTGGGTTTCCCACTTCCTAAGAAGAAAGGAAGGACTCTGTTGATGTGAATTTCATCTATCCCATTGAATGTGCTATAGTTGGGTGGGAAGGCAGCATGGGAAACTGTTGTCTCTGGGTTATAAAGTAGGGGAAGACATTTTGTTATCTTCAAGAAGGTTGGCATTGGGCTTCTGGGTTAAAATTAGGGTGAATGGGGGAGGTTCTGGTTCAGAGGGATGACCCTATAATTTCATGTTCTGGCTGCTCCTAGATTGCTGAGGAAGAGGAAGACTCAGCTGCTCCACCCCTGAAACGCTTCTGTGTGGACCAACCCGCAGTGCCGCAGACAGCATCAGAAAGCTAGCACTATCCCGGCGCCTTTCGCCTCCTGGCCCCGCCTCTATTTATTGGGTCTGGTTCTGACCATGCTGTGTTGCTGGGGTAAGGGCAAGCACTGGGGTCCAGAGCCTGCACATAGGAGCCTTCTGGGCTGGAAGGCTGACATAGGACTTGGGGTTGTAGCATCATCTCCCTGTCCCTGGCACTTGTGTCTGCTTGCTCCTGAGAAGAGGAGCACTCATGTCCTTTATGCACCCCAAGTAAGCTGGAGCATCAGCCATCCCAAGATTCATCTGTCACCTTCAGGTAGCAGTCTCTGCTCTAGAACCTCTGGACTGAGCTGCTGGTGCTTGTACAAGAGGAAGGAAATGTGGAAGGCACCCTCTAGAGAGGAGAGTGTCTAAAGTTACTTGAACTTGAATGGCGACTAGAAATTCCTGGACTTTCCCATAGGGCTGGGTGCCCTCTAGGCTGCTGATGGAGAATGCCTGGGAAGAGACTTTGGAGGAAGGGGTTTTTCTCCACATGAGGGCAGAAAAGTCCATATAGATTTCTTGCTGTCCTAGCACTTCTGCCCATTCCTGAGGTTATCCTGCCTCTTAGGGACTCTCTAGCAGTTCTTTGTCCCCCACCATAACTATTCCCTTCCCTGCCTTTTAGGGACTCTCTGACAGTTCTTTGTCCTCCACCATAACTATCCCCTTCCCCCAACAAATACATGCAGCTTTCCCTGTTTTCACCTGTACATTTCATTCCAGTATCTCCTGCCTTCTGCCATGGTCTCCAGCACTCATGCCACAAACTGTCCCAGTAAGAATTGAGGTCTGACAACAGTACCTATCCCCCACAGTACTCCTTCAGCTAAGACTTTCTCAAAAGTTCCCTTTTCTTTGAAATCTGCATGTTTAATTGAACTTTGTGATTTTATTTTTTGTTTAAAAAAAGTTTAAGAAATGGAAATGGGCAACAGTGAGTGAAGACATATTTTAGCACTGAATAGAATATTTTTAAAATTAAACTATTTGAAATATGTCTTGTTAATATCTGAATGTTTCATTCTTGAAGGTTATGAGGGTGAGGGCAGGGGATGAGGGTGAGGGCAGGGGAGGGTGGAGGCTGAGTGCTTGTGAAGTCACTGTGGCCTGGGCTCTACCAATTGTCTGACTTCCACAGAGTGTCTTTCTGATGAAAAGATTTGGAGATGCCCTTTGAAGTTGTCATGTAGTTCGAATTATAATTCTGTCCTTGTTTACACTGAATGCAACCAATGATGTGTTTTCTGCATCCAGGTCCTTAGAAGGTATTCATAAGTTTTTAAACTTTTAATTTTGGCAAAATACACATAATATAAAATTGCATTTAAACCATTTTACATTGTACAATTCAGTGGCACTAGGTACATTCATGATATTGTGCAATTATCACTGCTATCTAGCTCTAAACTTTCATTACCTCAAGCAGCAGCTTCCCATTTGCCCCTTCTACAAGGCTCAGACAGTCACAAATCTGCATTCCTTTTTGCGCTTTGTTTCTGAGGGTTGAAAAGAATTCTGCATTCTGTATGTTCAAGAAGTTCATTTTATTATTCCTTAAAGTGATCTTATTTCTCTCAGGGATTTCAGGTATCTGTGGTGAGAACAGAATCCAGGTTCTGCCCTGTTTTGTCATTCCTAGTTTGTTTTTTTCTTAAAAATATTAACAATGCGTACTGTCAAGTTGTTAAACGAATGTCACAGATACTGGAATTGTGTGTGGTACATAAAATAAGTATGTTTTAATGTGTTGAAACAAAGGAAGTTATTGAAAGTATAATGACTATGATCATAAAAAAGACCAGGCAGATTTAGAGAAGAACCAAATGGAGTTTCTGTAAATGAGAAACAGAATTACAGAAAGCAAGTATCACAAAAGGTAAGCAGGAGAGAAAACTAGCAAGGAGAGATAGCAGTTGGAATTTGTGGTTACTTCTAGGTGCTAGGACTGGGAACACAGAAAGGCAGGCATCCTGTCCCTCGGGAGGCTGATAGACTGGCTCAGGACCTGGACCTCTCTAAGGAACTACATAAAGCGTAGTATGATAGGTGATGGAGTAGAGCCCACAAAGGAACATATAGAATCACAAAAAGGTGTAATAGAAACCATCTCTTGTTTTATAGACTTTCACTTAAGCACCATTTCATTGAGAAATTCAGGCTAGCAGTCTCCAGTATCATCCCAGAATCTTAATGTGGTAAAGGTTATGAGGAGGACTAGAAAAAAGAGAAAGGGAAAAGTCAAGGAATGACAAGTTATTTACAAATAACTTGTAAATTCCCTCTTGGTAAGTGGTATGCCCAATGCAGATGCACATTTGAATTAAAAACTCATATGAGCCTGCTAAATTCATTGAATATGAATAAGCACTAATGAGCAATAGAGCTTTATGGATTTTTGCTCAAGAGAACTTTGGAGTATTCAAAAGGTGAGTTCATGGAGCAGATTTACTCATCATCTTGGAAAATGGCATTTCTTTGTTTTACTAATATTTGTCAACAACACATTCTGGGGTCTCTTTAAAGTTCAACTGTTAGACATGTGGCCTCCGCCTTTCAGGATGTTATAGTCTAGCAAGGTAGAAATGCTAGATAGGAGTCTAGGCAAGGGTTGGATTGAGAGGGGTGGGGATGGTGAAGATAATATACTATTAGGGCTCAGAGAACAATCTTGGAGGCTTTGAGAGAGATCATAGAAGTTTTATAGAAGAGGTGGCAGTTGAGGCTGAGCCTTGAGAAATTTGTCTGGATGTGAGGAAAGACTATTCCAGGCAGGTTAGCATGAGCAAGTAAGTGGAGGCCATGAGGCATGGGGTATGTGTAGGGAGTAACCTGGAATTGGTGTCCGTTTTTCTAACTTTATTTTGAGAATTTTCAAAACTACAGAAAGTTGAAAGAATAGTCCAGTAAGCTATGTAAGCCCTTCTTCACCTAGATTTACCGATTATTAACATTTTGCCACATTTGCTGTATCTTTTTTTTCTGAATTGCTTGAAAATAGGTTGCTGTCATTTCTACTCTTTAAACCTAAATTCTTGAACTTATATCTCCTAAGAATAAAGACATTCACCAACATGACCAGAGTATCATTATCATACTCAAGAAATTTAACAATGACATATAATAATATTTAATCTGAACATTCATATTTCCAAAACTGTCCAGATAATGCACTTCATAGTAGTTCCCCACACCCCCAGATCCTGGATCTAATCCAAGGCCACACACAGCATTTAGTTCTCATGTTTCTTTAGTTTCCTTTTAGAACCTTTTTTGGGAGGTAGGTAGATAGGTATTCATGTCAGTGATATTTTTGAAGGGTCCAGGCAGTTATTTGTAGAATGTCCCACAATTAGGATTTGCCTGTCTTATTAGGGTTTCAGGTTAGATGATTTTGGTTAGAATACTACAGAGGCAATGTGTGTGTCTCATTGTCTTATATCAAGAAGCACATATTGTCAGTTTGTCCCATTATTGATGATGCTGAGTTTGATCACTTGGCTAAGGTGGTGTCGTCTACCAGACTTCCACCTGTAGTGTGCTTTTAAATAAGTGTTTTGTAGAAAGTGATAATTTTAGACAGTTCTTCAACAACCTTTTGCCCATGATTTTAGCATCCATTGATGATCTATTTCCGAATCAATTACTTCATTGGAGGTTGCAAAATGGTGATTTTTGTAAATCTACCATTTTTTGTATATTCATTCACTGGCAGCTTTCTGTAAATAACAGATTTCCCTTTCACTTGTTTCTCTTTTTCTGAGTATTATTAAAAGGTCATAAATTACCTTTATATGCAATGTGTATTATATTAGTTATATTAATATATGTATTAACCCATTACTGTCTTTTTTTAAATGTTCAGATTATCTCAGCTTCAGCCAGTTAGATCCCTTAATGCTGGTTCCTGTGTCCTTTTGACATGTTCCCATCATTATTTGAGCAGTTCCTTACTTTCAGGCACAATAAGATGTTCCTCTTGCAACTTGAACTTTGCTAGCCCCAGTCATTTTTTCCAAGGAGCTCTGGATCCTTTTAGTGGGAAATGGTATTTAGAAAATAGATAAACCTAGTTTTGCTGAAGAGTAAGGAGTTTGAGAGATGTAGAAAGATTAGAGGCAGATTGTGGAGGGCCTTGAAGTTCAGGTCAAATAATTTGGTTTTACGCTGTTAGCTTAGAGAGCCAACTATTAGAAGGCAAGAACAGAGGAGTGACATAATGTGCAAGATACAATGGAGAGGAAAGAAGGAGGCAGGGGGACATATTAGAAAGACGTTGCCCACCTGATTGAGAGGAGACTTATAGTTCTGTCAGTTTGGAGACAGAGTGAGCAGTAACAGGTACATAGAAAATGAAATAATAATAGACTGAAGCAAACCAGGGAAAACAAAAGAAGAGGGGAAATGTAATCAGTTCACCATGTAGATCACCTGTGAATAAACCATAATTGTAAGTTGTACACTGAATTTTGATTTAACTGCACTATAATTATTTTGAGAATATTCTTGTACATGTGTTTTTAGGAGAGGACAAGGGCTAAGTCCTCATATTACATCAAAGTAAGTCAGTAGCTAATATTAAAATAGAAAAACTATGACAGCCTTACATAGGTTATTTAGAAATATGGAGGTAAAATATCAGAGGAAACAGCTTAACAAATTGAAAATGGCTGCCTAGCGGGGCAGAAAGTGGATGGGGAGAGTGCCGATGGGCTGCTTTTTGTAGAACTTTTTTGTTTAAACTATATGTTTCCTTTTAAGAACTATGTTCATCTTACCATGAAAAGTATATAATTTTAATGTTTAAAATATTTTAAAGAAAGGAAGTCATAGTAGTAATTTTGGCCAGAAATAATAAAGGCCTGAAGTAGAATGCTGTGGGGATGGCAGGAATGGGATAGTTCAAGATCTTAGGCAGGTAGAATTGATGCTACAGTAGTCCCCCTTATCTGTGGTTTTGCTTTCCATGGTCTCAGTTACCCTATGGCAACCATGGCCTGAAAATATTGGATGGAAAATTCTAGAAATAAACAATTCATTAGTTTTAAATTGCACATTATTTGGAGTAGTGTCTTGAAACTTCGCACTATTTTGCTTTGTCCTGCTCAGGACATAAATTATGCCTTTGTCCAGTGTCTCCACAATGTACTTGCCTATCTGTTAGTTACTTTGTAGCCATTTTTGTTATCAGATAAACTGTTGGCAGAATCAAAGTAACCCTTTTTTTACTTAACAATGGCCCCAAAGTGCAAGAGTAGTGATGCTGGCAATTTGGATATGCCAAAGAAAAGCCACAAAGTGCTTCCTTTAAGTGAAAACGTGTAAGTACAGGGAAAAAAAAATGTAGGATACATTAAACAAACTTTAATGACAGAGAGCTTTTCTAACAGAAAGCGTTTATTGAGCTAAATTCTAGCCAGAAGGAGAACCAAGCCCTGGAGCATGAAGTTTAAATCACCAGCAGCAGGGCTAGTTGAAGACAACATGTCTACTCTTCTGGAGTTGATGAGTTCTTATATGCAATTTGGAAAATAAAGATAAAAGGTGCTTTAAAAAGCATTTACATTGGCTATAGATAAAGTGGGTGGTAGGTGAAGTGGGACTAGTTCCGGGATAGGTGCATAGTCCGTAAGGAAGAAGCTTTTGCCCTTTAGATAGGTTGTGGGCAGCAGTCTGGAGAGTTCATGTATAAGCAAGAAGTGCAACTACCTGGTAGTCAGCTACTCAGCTATTTTCTGGATAATGGAGGAAATAGCCACCTGGAAGTTAATCCAAAGTTTCAACATACATTCAGGAATGTAAGGAGTCTTTTGTTGGTCTTGCCCCCCTGGAGTTAAGCCATTAACCTCTCTTGTCTCCTTCCATCCCCAGGCTTGCTGTAATTTAATTTAGGATTTCAGAATTTTCTGCCTGTCACATATATATAGGATTCGATGCTATTTACAGTTTCAGGCATCCACTGGGGATCTTGGAACGTTTCCCTGGCCATAAGAGGAACTACTGATCCATTTGATTCTATGGCTGTGGAGCTCAAGGGAGGTCAAGGCCAAACCTATGAGGTTGTAAGGAAGGCGAGGCCATTAATAGGAAAAAAAAAACCAAAACACCCAGATAGAGCAGATGATAGAAGAAGATAACAAATTGTGGGTTTGGGATGTTTTGAGTTTGAGGAACCAACAGGACAGGCAGGAAAAGACTAGCCAGAAGCTGGAACTTTCTAAGCATTGGTCTGTGTCTGCATCAGTGAAAGCTGGGTGTGTGGCAGGGCATAGCTCCATATGACACAGACCACAAAAACAGGCCCTGCTGACTAAGCTCATGTCATAAAACTACCCAGGGGAAACCTGCAGAGGGAAATGTGCTCTGCTTCTATTGTGTCATTCCTGCATTTAAGCAATCACAGTTGACTTTGAGCGGTAGAAGCGCACGTTTTAATCTCTGCCCTTTATTGTTTATTCAAATGTTGGGAGAGAAAACACATTGAACAACAAATTTTGCTAAGATTGAGAGTTCAGTGAAAGCAAACGTGGGCTGGAACAATCGTGAAAAGGCATTGGAAGAAAAGTATGTAATTCAGATGCATAGAGGAAAGAGAAGTATACTTACAGCAGTGGGGAATAAACAGTGAATTCTGGGAATTAGGAGGAAGTGGTCCACTTGGGGCTTACTGAGAGGCACTCAAATACTGGACAGAGAGTAAACTCACAAGGGTTTTGTTGGCAACAGGAGTCATTGAAAATATTATAGCAGGAAACTGATAGTTACTTTACTTGTTCCCATTTCCCCCCCATCTTCAGGACAAGATGTTAAAATCTTATTTTAATCAGATTGTTTGTAAATATGAGCCATAGAAATGGAGGACATCTACCATTACATTAAAGTTTATTTATTATATTGTAAAACTAGTACCACAGAAAATGAATTGAAAAACATAAAACCCCAGTAATTCTACCTCTCCAAGGTAAGCGCTGTTCTTTACTTGAGGAGGCCCTTATCACATCCTTATTTTGGGGCTCCAGTTGATAAGCTGTGCATTCAAAGCTTCACCACCAGCTTCCACTCGGGATTCAGAATTCCAATTATGTTCTGGATGGCTCTCCAGGGTGCCTCAGGTTCTCATGGCTGAAACTGATTCTCTCATTCTAGATCTCTACCAATACCAGAGCTAGATTCTAGCCCATATTGGCCCCAAGAGCTTAAACAATCAATGCAGACCATTCTCATGTGCCATTAGATGCTTTTTTTGAAATACCAAGTATTTTCCCAAAATTTGTTTCTTAATGTTTTTGGAGTCTTTACTCTGTATTCTGTTAGCTATCTAGTCATGTAAATGTCTATCCAATTAGTCCATGCCTCTCAAATCTGTCTGCCTGTCTCTACTGATCTTGTTTCATTTGAGGCCCTTGCTATCACTGCCACAAACTGCTGCAGTTTCCTTCAAAGTGGTCACTTTAATTGAACCATCAAATGCTGTGTCCAGGGTGATCACTTCTTTTGCCACTCACATCTCTTAACACTTTCTGCCTCAAAACCCCTGTTTTAGGCACATGTTCTGAATTTACCAAGTCTGTCCTGCTGCTCCCTCTGCCTACGTTTGTCTATCATTTTTGTGCCTAGTCAAGTGCTACTTATCTTTTCACAGTCAACTCAAATGCCATATTTTCTGAGGTTTCTCCTAATTGTTAGAAGAAATGGCTCCTGAAGGAAGATGAGCAGCTACTTTCTCTGGTAAGTAATCAGGGGAGCATTCATAGGGGTGGCCTCTGACCGAAACTTGTTTTACTGGGGGTATACTTCTCACCACAGGGTGAGAAGAAAAAGAGAAAAGGTCTAGTATTGGCATGCTGCATTCAGGGACATCTAGCAGTCTAGCCCTGTTAAGAACAAGCTGGGAAAGTATGTTCTTGTGCCACTGAGGATCTTTGAATTGAGGGAAACACTTTTGTAGGGAGAGAATTACTATGAATGTGTTTCTGATTGCACTGCATACCCAAATAGATTTTGGACTATCTGGTTACAGTCAGCTTGGAGAAGCAGCTTAGATGTCCTCACCCAGGTAGTTATCGCTATTTACTGTGCACTTTGTTCAGCACTTGTCTCATAGAACTGGTTGTCTTATTTTTTTCGGGGCAGTCTTTTTCCCCTATAGCACCTAACAGGGTTATTAACATTGTAGGTGCTAGTAAAGACTATTTGAAGGAATAATCTCTTTAATAGATGGATGCCCTTTAACATATTTTTGTCAAGAAGCTTCTATATTATCCTTTCCAGTCAGCTCCTAGAAACAATCACCATACTAATATCAAGATCTCAACCACACTCTCGTCCAGAAGTTAACTTTGGGATGAACAGGCTGGAGTTCAAGTTGTCCTTCAGTAGGGCCTTTGCTTGGACAAGGTCTTGGGGTTACTTCCCGCCAACCTCTTCTCCCATCTGTTCTACCAGGGCGTGGCCGAGAGCGGCGCCTTTAAGGAGGGGGCGGAGCAAAAGTGAAAGACAAAGCCCCTGGCCGCGCTTCCCCCATCCCCCTCCGGCATGCCACACGGACAGAGGTGCCCGGATGTCGGTGTTGCCGTCAGTGACAGATGGCGCAGTGTCTGTATATGTTAAGGGGCTTCTCTGGCTTGTCCTCCTTGAATTCCCGGCTTTTCTATTCCCCGCTATATCCCACTACCAACTCCGCCACTGGAAGAACGCACACCCGTCACCAGAGCTTACATAACTTGACCTTTCACCTCTTCATACTGCCCTCTGATGCGCTGCAACCCAACTAAGCGGTCGGGGAAGTGAGGCGGGACCCAAGAGCAGAGCGGCAGTTCCTTTGAGCCAATAGGCTGTGAGCGCTGACCAGCTCTCCGCCTATTGGAGCATTCGCCACCGGCGCCACAGGGGAGCAAGTTAGTATGTGAGCTGGCCGGGTGGGGGGTGGAGGGGAATCTCCCGCCATTTTTCAATAATTTCCTCGGGTGCAGCTCAAGAGTCGTGACTGCTGAACGCGGGGACCGGTAGCGAAGGTTGGCTGGAGGCTGCCGGGCGGAGCAGCGGTGTGCGTGGGAGTTCTGCGCCCTTAGGTCCAGTTCCATGGCCCTCGCGCAGCAGCGCCAGCAGTGAGGGAGCCGAGTTCGCGCCGCCCTCTCACCCCTCCCCTCCCCCCATCCCACCCCCGGGAGCCAGGCGCTTGCTCCGGGCCGCGGGGCCTAGTGTTGCGCCGCAGTCTCGTCGAGCAGCTGCCGTCGCCTTCTTTGCAGCCTCCGCCACCGCGATGGCGCCGCTTCTGGGCCGCAAGCCCTTCCCGTTGGTGAAGACGCTTCCCGGCGAGGAGCCGCTCTTCACCATCGCGCACACTCAGGAGGCCTTCCGCACTCGGGAGTATCCTTTTCTAGGGGCGCCAGCCTGGCCGCTCGCGGGGTGGGGCAGAGTGGGTTGGGGGGGGGTCGCTGGGACAGTGGGCCTTGCTGCTCTGCGTCAGGGGCAGATGTCTGTCTGCTCGGCTACGGCGGGCCTGCACTCTGAGCCCGAGGCCGCGGTTCTGGGAGGCAAGCGGGCGGGGGTGCGGGCCGGCACCTCTCAGGGCGCTACGGAGCTCCTCGCTCTCCATCCTTTCCCCGGCTCCGCACTTTGTTCCCATGCCTCGCTGTTGAGAAGAGACCCTCCCCCAACCCCCCGGAGTTGGCTTTAGGCCCTAAGAACCACGGGGAGCAGGTCTTCTTAGCTTTTTTCTTTTAAATTAAGCGTTCAGTGTAAGTTTCTGAAATTGTATTCGCATGGCCTCGTGATCGGCTTGTACAAGCCTCGACTGCGTCGTACCCCGGTCTCTGCGGGGGCATTTGTGTTTTTTCTCTTACCGAGTGGATTTTAGGCTGGTGATGAACTGACAGGATTGTGAGGCACAAAACCAAGAATAAATTTCCAGACTTAGAGGAAAGGGAAGGAAAACAGTTACCTTGTAGGAGCTGATACCCTTCTTCCCTGGGCATGCTCAGGTTTGAAGTTTTGACTGACGATTTAGAAGAAGGTTGGTTTTTTATTTTAAGTGAAATAATAAATAGGTACCATGATAGACTTAAGGTTTTTATGTTGTATTTTAGGAGCACCAGACTAATAATGTTTTAAATACGAAGCATCCTCTATTCTAATCATTGTTTCTTGCACAAGCTTATTAGTCTTTGGGTTAAAAGTTGTACGACTTTTATTTACTTTTTTTTTATCGGTGCCAGTTGAGTCCTTTTTGAAGCTTAAGTGTAAAAATGGTTTCTGAATCAAGCTTT
This sequence comes from Macroglossus sobrinus, assembly GCA_004027375.1. Lineage (NCBI taxonomy): Eukaryota > Metazoa > Chordata > Mammalia > Chiroptera > Pteropodidae > Macroglossus > Macroglossus sobrinus. The sequence goes on along the minus strand of PVKZ01000079.1, from coordinate 1,755,858 downwards.
AATGTACTGAAAACTTAAAGAGTGAAGGCTAATGTATTACTCAGTTTTACTTAATGTATGATTTTAGCCCTTTCCCTTTGGAAGGACTTGATTTCTTGTGGTTTCTGCTAAGTTATTATGTATAGAGAAGAAAGTGCCCATGTGAACGATATTTTATTTTAATGTAATACTTTATAGAATAATCTCATTCTTGTTTGAGTGCAGTTTGTGATTGTTGGATGTTTACATACAAGGAGACCTGGAAAGTGAGTCCGTGCTGGAAGAAGGCTCTTGAAATATAATTATAGCATCTCAGAGCTGAATTGATCTAGATGGTCAGATATTCCTTTCTGTTTTGTCAGGTGGGCCCAGAGAATTGAGGTTGACTTGTTAAAGGTCACACACACTGTAAATGAGAGTCAGGCTTAGAATTCTTTGTTTTTTTTTTTCTTACCTCAGCCCTGTAAGTAAATCAAAAGAACCGTGGAATGATCCTCCTCCTTTTTGATGTTAGTCCACTTTTGTGTCAGTTTGTGATATAAGATAAAGATGTATTTAAGGGAGGGATGGGAGTGGTAATTGGTTCTTTTCCTTGTCCTGTTAGGACTTTTGGATTGCTCTGGAGAAGTATACTAGCTCTACTAAATGTAGCGTTATTCTAAAGATGCCCTACTTTTTTTTTTTTTTAATAACATTCCAAACATTGGTGGAGCAAAAAATTACTTGTGGGAATCTGCCATATCCTTTTAAAATGTTATTCAGATGTCATTTTTTTGAGCAGTTATGGTTACTCACACTATTATCAGGTGTTAATTTTTCAGGTCTGGTTCTAATGGAGCATAAGAAACATACAATTGAGAACAGACAGGTTCTAAGTCTGATGGGTACTGAGCCATGTAAAAAATGGCTTAGATAGCTAATTTTGAACTGGCAGCACAGGCTTTTTCATATTTACTGAAATCATTGAAATATAATATATATTAGGAGTTACTCTTTAATGATTACAGTTGAAACTTGAAACTTCTAAAATAGTATGTATTTAATAAAAATCTTCATTTAAAATATTTCTGATACCAGTATTTAGAACCCTTTTAAAGGAGTTCTTAAATGGGTTATATATTGGGGTGAAATTGCTCACTTGAGAATTCCTACAAATGTAAGCACTTTAAGGATGGGTTTTAAACAGTTGTATTGTGCGGTTGGTAGGTTGGCATATTTCTGTATTAGACTATTAGGGATTTTGTAGATGAGAACAAATATGTGTTTGGGTAACAGCTGCATTTGAAGTAGTTATTTCCAGTTCTTAATTTATATTTATAATTATGTTTTTAATAGGATTTGATACTTTAATTTTCTCCTAATGCTTGCCTTTTGACTGTGTATATTCTGTAGCAAATTTTGTGTTTTATTGACTTAAAGCTGTGAGTATTGGTATGTTCTGGAAACATCATTGTACATCTTCATTAAACTTAATAGTGGTCATTGTGAATCATGCACACATTAATGAGTGGGTGTTATATTATCCATGATTGTGTTTATTGTAATGTGTCTTTGAATGTGGTACATTATTCTAGGGTAGTACTACAGGCAAGACACTAGAACTTAGTTGGAAAAATTTATCGGAATCAATTCTTGATGTGATTATTTGACAATAAAGTGGTAACATTAAGTCAAGGAGGAACTGAACCTACAAGCAGTCTGTAGAAGATTAATATTTTTGTTGTATTGCTTTATTCTCATTTCTAAAGCGTAACAGCTAGTTACCTTTATGGCATCAATATTTGAGAAATTTTAGCTGGTGTAATGAGGAGGGGCTGTTAGAATATTGCCAGAATTACTTGACGTGCTTAGGAAAACATGACTAGAGCACATTTTAAGAGTCGAGTAAAGTTGTGGTTACAGGACAGGATCTTATTGGACCGTCGGAATACTGAACTCTTAACATCATTTTTATAATTTAATTTCTTTAAAGTAACAAGTCATATCAGATTAGAGTTATTTTTAACTTAACGACAAACTGATCCAAAGAGAGAAAATAGGATAAAAAGCAAATCTTGTTTTGACACTTTGTCGTCTCACTTAGAACTCTTAGGGTTTTAGTTGTGCTTATTTTCATGGGCCACTTTCTTTCAGGCAATCAAGTACTTTATTGAAAGAAACAATCCTTACAAGGCTAAAGAGAACAAAGAAGTATCATTTTGTGGTGAGGAGGTAACTCTTGAACTAACTAAAAAGTAGATAGGTTGATGAGATAGTCTAGGATTTGAAAATATCTTATCATTTATAGCTTACACAACCTTTGGAGAATTGCTTTGACATTTTGTCCTCAGTTATATATGCCACAGTGGCTGGAACATAAAAACCTCAATTAGCATTTGCTCTGAGTGGTTATTTGAGAGTGAGCAATTTATTTTGGTAATCTAAAATCTGGAGTAGGATTTAGAGGCAGCTGACTTAGTAGCCTTCTAGTGGACTTTTCCTTCTTTCATTTTCACTTTTTTCTCTTTTAACTTAAGTCAAAGTAATAATCAGAACAAAGTTACATAAACTTAATATCCAGTGTTAAGGGTTGTAGGAATTTTAGTTTTGGACTTTTGAAATTAATGTAATTTTGATGACTAGTCAATTAAAAATTTTGTGTTTTTGTCAGAGGCATTTATTCTTAGATATAAACCTTAGGTTATAGTGTTGTCCAATAGAAATAGAATGTGAGCAACATAGAATTAAAATTTTTCTTGTAGTCTCATTTAAAAAAGAAAAAAGTACTTTAAAAAAGGGAGAGACAGATTTTTCTTATTCTAAGGCCCAGGCTGAAGGAGTGATCTCGGTCTGCAGTGGCAGAAACAGCTGGACAAACCATGATAGCTTTTATTAAGAAGCTTCTTCCTAGAGGTGGCATCTATCATACCTGCTCAGGTCTGTTGGTCAAAGCAAGTCCTATGGCCAAGCCCCATATCAGTGGGATGAGGATATTTTTCTTCTTCACCGGAGTCATTACAAGTCACATGGCAGTGGGTGATAATAGAAAATCTACTTATGGAAGGGAGGTGAATATTTGGAAAGAACACTACAATCTACTGTATTTCAGGTTTTCAGAGAATGTTTTCTGGGGAAAGTTACTTTTAAGTTGAGATCTAAAAGATGATTAGAATTTAGTTAGATGACGAATAGAGGACTCTGTTCTTTGAACAGTTTATGAGTTTGAAAGCTTCTTGATTTTTAAAATTGAAAGAAGTTTTATATAGCTGGAGTGAAGTGGGAATGGAGATGCTTAGGTGAGAGATACAGAAAAATGTTGCATCACACAGGTCCTTGTGAGCTAGGTTGGGGAGTTTGAACTTTGCCTTAAGTTTAGTAGAGGCTGTTGAAAACTTTGAACAGGAAAGAAGCAGGCTTAGGTTAGGATGATCACTGGCTGCAGTGTTGAGAATAGATTTGCAGCCTTGAGACTTGGGGCAGCTATACTTAGTGAAGTGGTTCTTAAATAATTTAGGCAATGTGGTCTGACTAAATTTATTTTTTCTTGAGGTAGAGAGAAGTACAATAGGTGGATCTCAGAAATAAATTAAGTAGATTGGACAGAATTCGGTGATTGATTGGGGAGGAGTTAAGGATAATGTTTTGGTTGTCACTTGGTTAGTGGTGTCATTGTCTGATATAGAGAACCCAGAATGAGGAGCAAGTGTTATTTCTTTCTGTTTTGATTAGGAATGGGGAGGATAGGAATGTTTAGTTTGGATGTTCTTGTATTGAGTTTCTGTGGATAACCAAATGGAGATGTCTATATTACTACTGTTTATATGGGCCTGGAGTTCAGAGAAAGGAGACTGAGCTAGTGATAGAAATTATTAGCATATAGATTGTAATCAAAGTTATGGAAATGGGTGAGGTCACCCAAACCGAGAATGCTAAACGGATAGCAGTGATTTTCAAAGGAGAGTGGGAAAGATACATATCAGAGTAGAAAGGACTTTCATTCTTTGAGAAATCATAATCAATAAACGTTTGGTATTTAAATATATATTGTTTGAAAAAAGTTTCCTTTTTCTTTTCAAAATAATAAAAATTACAGAAAGTAAACTATAATAAAATGTGGATTGGTGGGGTGATTTTTCAGTACCGTGGGTTAGAGGATTGCTTCCCTGTGTGAATTTATTTTTATTTTAGGGGACTTGTGGGCAAATAACATTTTTAAACTAATCAGAAGAAGAAATGAGTTTAGAAACAAACAAGATTGAGAAAAAAGGATGTTATGATGAGAAGCACAGAGGACTAGATAGAAGAGGATTGCCATGGAGGTCAGTTAAAATGTTTTAAAATGTTATAGCTGGATGAGAAATGAGGATCAGAGGCTGGATTTAGATAATGACTGTTAGTGGAGAAAAATGACTGAATTGAGAAATAAGTGATTGTAGTTAGGGGCTGGAGAGATGAGGATGATTTCTGATTTGGGCATTAGGGCCTTTCGGTGAGATTGGGAATATCTGTTAAGCAAATTTGGGCAGGATGAGATATAGATATCACTGAGGCACTAGGCGATACCGGTATTGTATGTTGTTGACAATATGGGTCTAGAGCAAGGTGAATCAACTGAGCACATTATTTCTACTTTTTAAAATAACTATAAAAACTTAATGTTCTCTCTTTAGGACATATTTGCTGATGTCATTTGCACTCTCCCTAATTACCCAGTGAATTTCTTTAATGTAGTTAACAAATATATTAGAATGTTAAGTTTTTTTGTATGTTTAAATTAATCCACTTACTGATTATTTTACTTCCCTTCTCTCAGTGCAAACAGCCACACAAAAACAGAAAACAAATCCATCTTGTTGATTGGTTAGTTATGATAATGGACGCCACACTATTTCTTTTTCTCTATATAAGTAGCTCTCCCTCCCCCTATCCACAGGGGATTCATTCTAAGACCCTCAGTAGATGCATGCCTTGAAATAGTACTGAAACACTGAAATAGTGCTGAACTCTCTCTATATTTTTTCCTATACATACATATCTATGATAAAGTTTAAGTCTTCTCTTTGATATATTTGAATTGTCAGCAACACTACTCTTGCACTTTGGGGTCATTATTAAATAGAGTAAAAGTTACTTGAACACAGCACTTCAACAACCAGACAATGTGATAACAGATGGCTACTAAGTGACTAATGAGTGGGCACCTTATATAGCTGGATACTCTGGACTAAAGGATGATTCAGGGAGCGGGATGGAACAAACTTTCATCACACTAAGAATGGTGTGCAATTAAAACAATAAATTATTTCTGGAATTTTCCATTTAATATTTTTGGACCACATTTGATTGGATAACAAACTGGAAGGCGAAACTGCAGATAAGGAGGACCATATAGATTTTTATAAATTATCAATAATTGGATTTACATAGCTTTATATGGAAGTCTGACTCTGGTTTTTACTGTTAACTCTCTTTTGTTTACTCTTTTAAATTTTAACACCACCTTTGATGAGGAAAATAGACTTATTGCATTGTTTTTATTAGATCCAGAGAATGAAGTAGTGACGAAAGTTGCTTTTACTGTTGGCTAAAACTATTTTGGAATGCCTATGGATTTGTCTCTGTTCTGTTTTTCACTGATCATGACCCTGGAAAAACAACAATCTCCATATATTAAAAATGAATTATTGTGAAGTAATATTATGGAGAGGAGCTGTTTAAATACTGTTATTTCAACCAGTATAAAAAGTATCATTTGGAAAGTAGGGAGATGGACAGCTAATTCTCTTGTGGTGTCAGTTTATTTTATTGCATAGCATCTGTTGCTATGCTAAAAGTAAATTGTTACTTGTCATTTGAATTTGAATATGGCTGGCTGATAGTGAATTCCAGTTGGGATGTTGTGGAAAGTTACCATATATAGGGCTCTAATTTATGAAGTTCTCTTCCTCCTCTTTCAGGAACAACAACTGGTAAATGACTTGTGAATGTATTATTATTGGAGACAACGTAAGGGCTGGATAAATATATCAAAATTATTTTTAGGACTTTATGGAATTTTTTTAAGACCCTACTAATGAATCAACAAGTGTTTCTAAGGTAGACTGGAAGGCTTTTAGTAAATGGATCATTAGCGATACACCAGGTTTATTTCAAACTGCATGTGAGATGACTGTTCTCTCATCTTACTGTGGAACTGAGTTTTAGACTTGCTAACCATCTGAGTTGTGTAACAATTCCACATACCTTAAATTCTTATTCCTTAAGACTTATATCGCCTTTATTTTTTCTTATGAATATTTAGTACTGTCTTTTGAAATGAAATGGGTGAATTGAAGAAATCACATTTATAATAAAATATTAATATTTTATTTGTAAAACATGACAAACCATTCTAATCATAGTTTAGTCTTAATTATCTTGTTTGGATTTGCCAATTAAAAACTGATTTTATCTTCTCATCCTATACATCATAGAAAGGATAGTATAGGTTTTTTTCTATATATGGTAAGAATTTTATGGATATGGATTAGATATCTCTGTTGCTTGAATATTGTTTTCCTGAGCCACTGCTCAAACAGAGAATATGAAGCCCGCTTGGAAAGGTATAGTGAGCGCATTTGGACATGTAAGAGTACCGGAAGTAGTCAGCTAACACACAAGGAGGCCTGGGAGGAGGAACAGGAAGTCGCTGAACTGTAAGTAATAGAAGCATTGCTCTTCTAGCACCATCTTCATAGTATTAGGAAAAGGGGAATAGTAACTGTAAAGCATATTTGTATTTAAATTTATGGGGCATCAATTGAAATACATTATATTAGTATAATGGTGTCTGAGTGCCTTTGCCTAGTGGCATTTTGTTAGTAACAAAATGTGTGGAAATGTAGTTGTGTGTATACTTATTTAGATATTTACCAGGCTCTTGAATGTTCTTGCTCTGTACTTTTACCTTGTTAATATTCTGGAAATGTAGTTCTAAGCAATGGAAGTAAATATGATCTAGAAGTAGTTTGGAGGCAGCAGATGAGCAGAAAGTTTTATTTTGTGATTATTTGAAGTTTAAGATAGTATTTACAGCAGCTATCAAAAATAAATACTCAATTTGAAGATTATTTAAGTGGGCTGGTTGAATGATAACGTTTTAAAAATCCTGTCTGTATTCAAAGTGCCTAGTAATCTGGGTCTTTTCTTAAAACACTCAGAGTTTGGGCAGATGTAAAAGATAACTAGAAACTAGGGATGATAAAATCACTCTTGGTAATTTGGAATAGAAGCTTCTTCTATGGACTTCTCATTGGTTTTCTTGATATCAGACAAGCAGAGAGCATATAGTTTAGTAATCTAATACTATTCTGCTCTTTTGCTGGTATAACAGAGCACTGGGTTCAATTGAGACCTGGTTTCTAGTCATGGTTCTATCATTGACTGATAATTACTAAAATCTGTTAACCTGGCTGGCAACTGTTTTCTCTTTTGCTTGAGTCACTTATATCAGGGGTCCCCAAACCCTGAGCCGAGAACCATTACCGGGTCAGTGGCCTGTTAGGAACCTGGCCTCAGAGCAGGAGATGAGCAGCGATCGAGCTAGTGAAACTTCATCTGTATTTGCAGCCATTCCCCAGCCCTAGCATCACCGCCTCAGCTGCACCTCAGATCATCAGGCATTAGATTCTCATAGGAGCACCAATCCCTGGTACCAAAAAGGTTGGGGACCACTGACTTACATCATTCCATTTTTGATTAGTGTATTTATGTATATGGCTTATTTAGTCTACTAGACCAGGGATTGGCCAGCCTTTTCTATAAAGTGCCATTTATTAAATATTTTAAGGTTTATGGCTATGTGGTCTTTGTCTCAACTTTCAACTCAGGTTGTACAGTAATAACAGCCATAGATAATATATAAACGAGTGACTGTGCTTCTAATAAAATTTTATTTACAAAAACTGATAGCAGGCTAGATTTGGCCCATGGGCTGTTGCTGCTCTCTGTATTAGCCAGTAAACTTCTTGAGGGCTGGCCTCATATTTTACTTATTCTTGAATTGGTTACTGTACCTAGGCACAGTCCTTTGCACTATATATATAGGCACATACTGTTTGCTCTTTGCAAATAGAGATAGTGCTACTTTCTCTGAGTGTGTTTTTGGGAAAAAAGGAAACTAACCTGGAGTTGTTAGAGAAAAGTACATGAAGACTGTGATGTTTGAAGATAAGATGAGACATTTGTATTCATTCAGTGAACAGTGTGAGGACGGCAATAATTTTTGAACAGAAAAGATACATATGGTACAGTGATAATCGAATTTGGGCTTCTCTAACTCATCCTACACACTGGAAGCAGTGTGTAGGATGAGTTAAAGAAGAGGCAGGTGTGAAGTCTGTAGGCTAGCTAGGATAGTGTTTAAGTAGTGAGTCATGGAATTATTGGGAATAGAAAGAATGAGATGGATTCCCTTAATTCTTCCTGAAAAGAGGGTTTTGGCCATAACTTTGTTTTTGAAAAGCCATAACACACATTAACATATTAAAGATTTTCAGAAGACCTGTAGTAAAGGAACTTAAGCTTGGTTTAATCTTGTGGGTTTCAAATTTAATTGACGTCAGAACTGATCACATCAAAATGAAGTTCTGAAGAACACACTTGGGAAATGTTTTATGTGATTTGATAGCTAACAAAATATAGAGGGTGATAGGAAGAATTACTGAAAAAGACAAATTTTACAATTTTTATTCGAAGTAAAAATCTTTTTCTGTTATAAGAATATAAATACAGAGTTAGTAAAAGAATCTGAACATCATTGTCCAGTCTCACTCAGAAATAACAATGAAATTTAAGTTGAGTGACTGTTAGGTTTAATGAGTGAGTTAATAGGGGCCAAGAAAGGCCTTATGAAATTGGGGACATCTCGGAAGGATGATTAAAGCTATAAGGGAGGACAGTGGAGAGAGAACAAAGGTAACAGCCTTAACCAAGGCAGGGAGATGAGAAACTTATGGATTGTGATTAGGGAATAGCAGATAACTCAGTGAGTTAATTGTAAGGAAGTATGATAAGAGATTTTCAGTCTAGCAGTCAATCAGTGGGACATTGTAGTTATAAACGGTACAGAAAGGGATTGAGAATATTGTAATATGACAATGAGCCTAATACTTGCATTTACGTAAATTTTCATGCCCGATGCTCCCCTTCACCCACCGCACAGATATTACACTCTGGTCAGAATTGAATATCTAACAACTAATCATTTAGGTTGCTTCCTGTTTTCTGCTACCATCAAGAATCCAGCAGTGAATATCTTTGTGCATGTATAACAGTTTTTGATAATTGTCAGACTGCTTTCTAAGAGTTGAAACATAGGCTAACAGCAGTATATGAGTGTTATTTTGCACTATTCACTTTCCCATATTGGATATAATTAAAATTTTTTTTTGCTAGTTTAATAAGTGAAAAGTGGTACATCATAGTTTTACTTTGCAAGGGCTTTGGAGTTCAAGTCATGGTTCCAACATGTTAACTCTTCCTGATGTATTTTCCTTTATCCATAAAATGAAAATTCTAGGTACCTCATAAGGTATTATGAGAACTGAATGAATACAATGAATTCACACCTAAAAAGGGAGTCTACTGTAAAAATAAACTTGGGAAAATAATCAACCTTATTAATGATATGCCTATTATTTTCATTTTATAGATGAGAAAATTAACCTGGATAGGTCAGTCTGACAAAGCTACTTAAAAGTTCTTTCTTTTTCCTGTGTACCACGTGGTTTTTAATATTTATTACCCAAAATTTTGCATATATTTGCTAAAGAAATGTTTGAATTGACCTGAACTAAAGCTCTGGATAGGTTTTTCTGCATATTCTTGGAAATTAATAACATACTTGTTTAGTTTGAAGGAAGAGTTTCCTGCCTGGTATGAGAAACTTGTTCTGGAAATGGTTCACCATAACACAGCCTCTTTAGAAAAGTTAGTAGATACTGCTTGGTTGGAGATCATGACCAAATATGCTGTGGGAGAAGAGTGTGACTTTGAGGTAAGAACCTTCTTTTTTTTAAAAATGTGATTTGACTCACTAACCGTATGTCAGGATTGGAGTGTCTAGTATAGATATAGAATGCATTTTTGTGTTTATAAAATTGTATTAACATGAAGTTTGCTTTACTTTATATCAAATGTAAGGACCACATTTTGGAACCGTATTTCTTATTAGAAATGTTTAATTTTATAATTGTTACACTGCGTACTCTTGTTTTCTTTGTGTTATCCCTTTTTAATAACTATGCTATCTTGGCTTTTATTATTATTTTTTTGTAATTTTTTTTTTTAGACTTTGTTTAAAAGATTTTCAGAAATCTATGGTACCAACATGCAAACAATCTCATTTCACTACAATAATGATTGAGTTAACTTTTCTCTTTTTCAACTTAAATTTGTTATTTAATTTTCTAGTTCAGATAGCTCAAGGATAACTTACTAAAGTGATACCTAACACTAAAACAATCTTTGTATAATCCTTTGAAAGCTTAAAGTAAGAATCCAGAGGAAGGCAACTCAAATTTGTTAAATACCTGTATTTACTGGATACTGGGCTAATCTTTCTACATAATATAATGTCTTGCAGAATCTGCACAGAAACATTGAGATAGGAAACAGGCTCAAATATTTAAGTAGGTTGTTTACATTGTTAACTCATATGAGTTATGAGTGATTTCAGCTGTATGCGATGGAAGACCTAACAGTAGCCAGTACTTTTCAAACTTTAGTCTAAATAAAATCACTTATTTTTAAAGTTATATCAAAAAATAAAATTGAAGGAATACTTCCAAACTCATTTTATGAAGTCAGCATTACCCTGATACCAAAACCAGACAAAAAAGAAAAAATTACAAGCCTACTGGCTTGATGAACATAGATGCAAAAATTCTCAACAAAGTTTCAGCAAACCGGATTCAGCAATGTGTTAAAGGGATTTTACACAATGACCAAATGGGAGTCATCCCAAGGGTGGTCCACCATCCATAAATCAATCAATTGATATATCACTTTAACACGGTAAAGTATAAAAACCATATGATCTTCTCAATATGTGCAGAAAAAGCATTTGACAAAACCAGCATCCCTTTATGATAAAAACTCTCAACAAAAAAGGTTTAGAAGGAACATATTTCAACATAATAAAGGCCATATATGACAAACCCACAGTTACTATCAATGGTGAAAAGCTGGAAGACTTTCCTCAAAGATAAGGAACAAGACAAGGATACCAGCTATCGCCATTTCTGTTCAACATAGTAGTGGAAGTTCTAGCCACAGCAGTCAGACAAGAGTTTAAAAAGATAAAAAGCATCTAAATTGGAAAGGAAGCGGTAAAACTCTTATTATTTGCAGATGGCATGATATTATATATGGAAAACTCCCTAAAGGCCACCAGAAAACTATTTGAACTTATAAATGATTTCAGTGAAGTTGCAGGATACAGAATCAGTATACAGAAAATCCAATAATGATCAATCAGAAGAAAAAATTAAAAAGCAATCCCATTTACAATTACATCATAAAATATAAAATACCTACGAATAAATTTAACCAGAAAGGTGAAAAACCTGTACACTGAAAACTGTAAGATAATGAGGAAATTAAACAAGATGTAGCCAAATGGAAGGATATCCTGTCTCATGGATGGGAAGTATTAATATTGTTAAAATATTCTTACTACTTAAAGTTATATACCAATTCAGTGCAGTCCCTATTAAAATGTCAATGGCATTCTTCTCAGAATGAGAACAACTAATCCTAAAATTTATGTGAAACCGCAAAAGACACCTGATAGCCAAAGAGATCTTAAGAGAGAACAAAGCGGGACTCATGCTCCATAATAGCAAAGTATACTACAAAGCTATAATAATTAAAGTAGTGTGGTACTGGCAGAAAAACAGATGTGTAGATCAGTGGAATAGGATAGAGAGCCCAGAAATAAATCCTCACTTATATGGTCAGTTAATCTATAGCAACGAAAGAGGCAAGGATCTACCGTTGTGTAAAGACAGTCTCTTCAGTAAATGGTATTGGCAAAACTCGACAGATAACATGCAAAAAAATGAAATTGGACTATTTTATAGCATATACAAAAGTAAATTTAAAATGGATTAAAGACTTAAATGTTAGACCTGAAACAGTAAAACTCTTGGAAGATAACAAAGGTGGTAAACTTTTTTGACCTGATTCTTAGCAATTCTTTTTTGGATATATCTCCTCGAACAAGGGAAACAAACAATAGGACTACATCAAACTAAAGTTTTTGCACAGCAAAGGAAACAACAAAATGAAAATACAGTCTACTGAATGAGAGAAGGTATTTGCAAATGATACATTGATAAAGGGGTTAATATTCAAAATATACAAGGAAGTCATACAACTTAACAGCAAAGCCCAAGCAGTCCAATTAAAAAATGGGCAGAGGACTAAATAGACATTTCTCCCAAAAGGACATGCAGATGGCCAGCAGACATGAAGAGATGCTCAATATCAAGAATCATCATGGAAATGCAAATTAAAACCACAGTAAGATATTACCTCACACCCGTCAAAATGGGTATCATCAATGAATCAACAAATAAGTATTGGTGATGATGTGGAGAAAAGGGAACCCTCATACACCATTGGTGGGATTATAAATTAGTGCAGCCACTACGGAAAATAGTATGGAGATTCCTTAAAAATTAAAAATAGAGCTGTGATACAATCCAGCAATTACATTTCTGGGTATTTATCCAAAGAAAACAAAACAATAATTCAAAAAGATATATGCACTTCTATGTTCATTGCTGTATTACTAGTAATAGTCAAGATATGGAAACAATCTATATGTTCATTAGTAGATGATGAATGGAAGCAACCTACATGTCCATCAATAGATGAATAGATAAAGATGTTATGGTAAATATATACGATGGAATATTATTCAGCAATTAAAAATTAAAGCTTGCCATTTGCAGACATCATGGAAGGACATAGAGGATATTATGCTAAGTGAAATAAATGAGACAGAGAGAGACAAATACCACGTGATCTCACTTATATGTAGACTCTAAAAACAAACAAAAACAGACCCATAGATAAAGAGAACAAGCTGATGGTTGTCAAAAGCGAGGGGGTAGGGAAATGGGAATTTTAAAAAAGGAAGATGCAAAATAAGTGAGTTGCTTAAAAGAAGTAGGGAGGGTTACTATTTTCCTATTGTAGATAAGGGTTTTATTTTCACAAGGTTGGTGTGACCACATAGATTAAGAATCTCACACACATAGACATAAAATGGACACAGACACACTCAAATAGTATTCACAAGCCCACCAAATGAAAACGAGAGGCAAAGAGAAAAAAGAAAACAGACATACACAGACATGAAGAAGATACAGAGATAAAACAAATTGAGAAAGAGATGTACATAGATGTACACATTTTTCTTACAAACTCATCAACCTGGCCAGTCTGCCCCTCTTGGCAACTAATATAGCTGGTTCAGTCAACAGGGAACGGCTGAATAATTGGCCTTGAAAGATTCCTTGTCTAAATGGCTTAAATATATGACCACTGCCCCAGGCAAGGAGATAAAAAAACCTCATGTCAGGTGCCAATTTGTGGGTCCAGTTAATCCTACTCACTGGTGAATGCTATCAAATATTTAAGGAAGAAATAATACCAATTCTATATAAACTCTTCCAGAAAATAGAAGAGGACAGAATTCTTTGTGATTTCATTTTTTGAGATTAGCATTACACTGACACCAAAACCACATAAACACGGTACAAGAAAAAACTTCATAGTAAGAAAAAAACATCTTTGTTCCCAAAACACCTTTATGAATGTAGATGTAAACATTCTAATCAGAATTTTAGCAAATGAAATTCAACATTTTATTAAAAAGGTTAATACGTTATGAGTAAATAGGGTTTATCCTAGGAATATGAGGTTTTAAATTCGTAGTTCTTATTGAGATAAAAACCATCTGATCATGTCAGTTTACACAAAAAGCATTTGAGAAAATCCAATATCAATTATTAATTCTCAGCAAACTGCCTATAGAAACTCATTCAACCTTATTATAGAGGATGTTTACAGAATAACATGCAGCTAACATCATACGTAATGGTAAAGGATTAAATGTCTTCTCTTCTACTCTATTTAACACTCTATTGGAGTTTCTAGCTAGAATAGTATGTTAAAAAGAAATGAAAGGCATCCAAATTGGAAAACAAGAAGTAAAATTATCTTTATTCCAGAAAACATGATTGTCTGTCTAGCAATTCTCATGGAATCATAAAAGCTGCTAGAACTAATAAATGAGTTTAGCAAGGTAGCAAGATATAAGATAAATATGCAAAAAAACAATTTGTTTCTCCACATGTTAGCAACAAATAATTGGAAATTGAAATTTTAAAAAAGCAATACTATTTCAATGACATTAAAAATACGAAATACTCTGGGAGTAAATCTGACAAAAGAGATGCATGACTTCCACCTAAAAAGTATAAACCATTGCTAAGAGAAAGAAGACAGTAAATAATGGAGAGAGATAACTTGTTCATGGGTCAGAAAAATTAATATTAACATGTCAGTTCTTCTCAGATTCAGTACAATTGCAGTAAAATCCCAGCAACTTTTTTGTAGCAGTTGCCAAGTTGATTATAAAATTTATTTGGAAATGCAAAGAATCTATACAAAACAACTTTGCAGAACAGCAGAGTTAGAGACCTAATACTATCTGATATAGTGCCTTTAAATTTTAAAGTATTAAGATGTTGTGAAATTGGTATAAAGGTAGACAAATAGATCAGTGGAACGGAATAGCATCCAGAAATAGACTTACGTATATATGTATACATATACACGCACACTACTGATTTTTGGTAGAGGTAGAAAAATAATTAAGTGAAATAAAGATAGTCTTTTCAATAGGTGGTGCTGGAATAATTGGATATCTGTATGTATCATTGGTATTATATAAAGTGGAAATTCTTGAACTATAATCACACAGCTCTTTTAAGATATCACATTTAACCTAGAAGTCTGGGAAATAAAATTGGAAAAATTGCTATACTTGGCTACTTTGGAGTTTAAGTGAATTTTTGTCAGGTAAGGTGAAATTTATATTGAATAATATATTGTAAGTATTATCTTTAGATTTCTAGTTCTTATTTTATTATCTCTGATTCTCTCTCCTGTCTCCTTTATAGGTTGGGAAGGAAAAAATGCTCAAGGTGAGGATTGTGAAGATTCATCCTTTGGAGAAAGTGGATGAAGAGGCCACTGAGAAGAAATCTGATGGTGCCTGTGATTCTCCTTCAAGTGACAAAGAGAATTCTGGCCAGATCGCTCAGGAGCATCAGAAGAAGGAGGCAATTAAAAAAGAGGATGAAGGAAGGAGAGAGAGTATTAGTATGTATAATGCCAGCTTTCCTATGTGACTCTGTTTATTTTATTATACACAAATCTTTTTGCATTCTCTGGCGACTAAACTTGTAATTGAGTATTGTAGATAGATAGATAGACTTGCTTTTGTTCATTATGAGTCAGAAAACAACTAAAATATCCACAACGCTTTGTAAATCTTCCTATATAGTTAAGACCCTTGGAAAGTCATTTCCTCTAGTTGCTTAGTAATCTATGTGTACATACTTAGCTACTCAAGATGGTAAAGAAAGTTTGCTTTCTTTTTCTCTTTAGGTTGGAAATATGTATATATATGTGTGTGGTGGGGGGTCAGAGTAGGAGGGACAAATTCTAATCTCATCTCTTCATATTGCAAGCCAGTGTGGTGGTTTTAAGATACTTCTTTTATCTATATTCTATAACTTAAGTCCCTCTATGATGGAAGCTGCCAAAAATTTGAAACACTGATATCTAAAAAAAAATTTTAGTGACTTGGCTATTCTAACAATACTGTTTTGAAAGTTGAGGAACTGAGACATAGCCCATAGAGAAAATTATTCGACCTTGGAAGCCTTCATTTAAAAAAAAAAAAAATCGGTAAATAAGGAATTTGACTGGAATAGATTTCTTTTGTCTCAAAGTATTAGTACACAAAGGATTTATGTACTTTGATCCCTCTCCCCATGACCGTTAGAGGATCAGATAATTTATCTCATATTTAAGTGTTACAGAGTTTGAATTAGAATGTTACATCAGAGTGTTACGTTGTTTGTTTTCTATTCTATTTTGTGTCTTTCAGATGTTTTGGATATGTGCAAATGGTTTTAGAGGGGGACATCCTTAGGAAAACTTTAGATAACTGTTGTTGTAGCTGGTCCACTCGTTGTTGATAACTTCACTTTATATATTTCACTTTTTTTAAAAAATAATTTTTTAATTTTTAGTTATAGTTGACATACAGTATTATATTAGTTTCAGGTTAATGGATACTTTAGTTTTGTTTTTCACTATGTATTATGAATGCTAATACCTTAACGTTTTCCAGTTTTTCTCTTTTTTATCCTGAAGTTCTCTAATATGTACATTACTTAAAATTCCCAAGGCTTGACATTGATAAAATGTTTTGGTGAGGTGATGGGTGATGCTATGTCTTCTAACACTTCTTTTCTTATAGAATCAGATCATTAGACTACCAATGATGTATTACAATTGTTAATTTCATGCTTTCAGCATTATGTACCAGGAACCCCTAGTTTTAGGCTTTAGCTTCTTTTTGAGTGTTGTGTGCCTTAGTTTAGTTTTTAATTATTGAGATACAATGTTATTGCTAATATGTAGAAAGCGTGGAGGACAGGCTAAGAATTAGTGTTACGATGTCCTCTGAATGTTTTCAGGAGAAAAATTGAGTAGAATTTTCATAGAAATGATAAACAAGTTCTAGTATACAAAATGTTTTCTCACCAAGTGACCTGCCTTTTACTTTATGGGGAAAAATATATGTATATTAGGCAGGAACTTTTCAGCTCTGTGTTCTTAACCTCCCTGTTATAAATTTCTATATTCTTCCTCCATCTTAGAAGGGAGCTATTTTTCCTCCTGGCCAAGATACTTGTGCTTTGAATCCCATTCTCTCCTACTTTCTCAAGGGTTGGATTAACTTTTATTATTCTACTCTACAGTGTTTTTTTAACCTTTTTAATTATTCATTTTGATTTATGAAGCCCCATTTTCTTAAAAAAATTATATCCTCCCTTGATTCCCTTCTGTTTCTATCTTATTTATTCAAACCAAGATTCTTAAGACTCTCCATTTTCTGACCATCACTTTATTTCTTATTCTATTACAGTCTAACTTTGGCTTTTTTACTCTTGAAACTATTCCTAATATGATTATAGGTGACCCCCTAATTGCCAAATCCACTGAGTTTTTAGTCTTTGTTTTACTTTTCTGTTACATTTAATTAACACTGTTGGTCTCAATCATATCTTCGATTTATTTGATACCACAGTCTTTTAGTTCTCCAACTACTTTTCTGTTTTTTTGTTGTTGTTGTCGTCGTTGTTTTTTACCTTTTCCCCCTTGCTTGCTGTTCCTTAAATTTTTTTCCATAGGGTTTTGTTTCTGCCTTTTTATTTTTTTAATACAAATCTGTTGTATTTCATTCATGCCCTCAGTTTTAAATTATTCATCTGTCAGGGCTGATGATTCCTAAACCTAGATCAGTTTAATTTTTTAACTTTAGATCTAGTTTTCACTTGTTTGTCTCAGGCAATTAAAATTTAACACATGTAAAGCTAAATTGATCATCTCTTTATGTTGTCTCTCCAAGGCAAGTAAACAAGAACCCTGCTATTTTTTAACTTTCTTATTCAGTTAATGACATCATTAACTGAATGGTCCCGAAGGCAGAAAACTTGGAAACCTTTAACATTCCCACATCTAATTGGTTACCAAATCTGTCCCTATAGATACCTCTTAGCTCTTTCATTCTCCATTCCAGGAGCATTCATTCAGATATTTAGCATTGTATCTTCTGATTTCCTGATCTTCAGCCTTACCATTTTATTCATTTTCTAACTTCTGAAAGTATTTTCTTAATTTTTTACACTAGTGATTTTTCCAAAATGTATATCTGGTTAATTAGACCAAAAATCCTTTCTTTCCCTAGTGTCCACAAGACAAATTCCAATCTCTTTAAAAGGTATACGAAGTTCTTTATAATTTGTTCCCTACTTCTCTTTAGTCTGATTTTTTTTTCTTTAATTAGATCGTATTCACCCATACTTTATTACTGCAGTCTTTGAACAAGTCATATTCTTTCTAGGACTTTCCTGCTTGTTTTCCGACCTGTTAGACATTGCTTCTCTCTCCTCATAATATTTTTCTTAACCAACCTCTATTACAGTATTTACCACATTGCATTATAATTGTTGATTCCTCCCATAGAGTTTAGCTTTTAGCTAGTCAAGGTAAGGATTTTATGATTCACCTTGGTGCACCATTATTCAGTGCCTGGTACAGAGTAGGTATTCAGTAAAATAGTTATTAATGAATAAGTGGATAGAATTAAAAGAACTATGTTTTTCACTGATTTCTATTGATTTTCTATTGATAGATGACAGAGCACGTAGATCTCCAAGAAAACTGCCTACTTCCTTAAAAAAAGGAGAAAGGAAATGGGTTCCTCCAAAATTTCTGCCTCACAAATATGATGTGAAACTACAAAATGAAGATAAGGTTAGTTGGTACTTTATATTTATCTTTTACATGTAGTACATTTTTTTTATTTTTTTATTTTATTTTTTTATGTTTTAGGCAAGGCAACCCTTGGTTGACCTCCCAGATTACAAGGTCTTTCTCAGTTTACAATCCCTTATTTTTTTATTTTTTATGCTCACAGCACCTGGTCTTCCTAGGTGGTCTTCCATCCAAGTACTAACTAGGTCCAACTCTCTTTAGCTTCCAAGATCAGGCTTGTTCAGGGTTAGCATGGCCACAGAAAGTAGATGTTTTTTAAGAAAATATTATAGGGCTAGTTTTCTCAGAAAACGTACTAAAAAATGTAAATGAATGTGTTTCTGCAACAAATTCTGAGTGGTTTTCTAGTCTTAGTAATTATGACTTTAAGTTGAATCATTTTTTTCTTTACTAGGAGATTACATGCCTTGTTTTTTAAAAAATAGGAATTATTAGGGTTAAGAATAATTTGCATTTGAGCTACAAACTTAGTTTGTTTGAAAGATAAGAATCTGTTCCCAGAAGTTACACACTTCCTGAGGTAGTAGCTCTTCCCAGTTAAAAGTAGAGCAATTTTAATTTAGTTAAATACAGAAAATGAGTCAACACTAATCTCTGCTTTTACAAGGAATCTGTGGAGATTCACTAATCTAAAATAGTAAATACCCTTAAAATAAGCAAGTACTGTGTTTTATTGATTCTAAAATGTTTGTCTTTCATATTTAAAAGTCTTACCATGTATCTTAAAATCAGTTGGCAAGAATTTTTTTCTTAATGGTATATAAAATGATGTCTTTTATGAATAAGATCTCATATTCCATGAAATAATGGCATATTACTTTTATATACTCACATACCTGTATGTAAAATCTTATAATTAAAAAGAAGCAGGATGGACAGTTGGGTATGGAAAGCAGCTGCACATTTTTCTTCATGTTTAATTATTTTGTAGAAGAAGCAGGTAAGGCCTGAGAAATTAATAATTCTGTCAAAGATCCTAATTTAGTAAACAAGATTGGGAAGGATTATAACCCAGATGTTTTGCTGCTTTAGAGTGTTATTTTTTTTTCACCTCACAGTGTTGACAAGTCTTATTCCATTTTGGCTCACTAGTTTCATAGTTAGTGATCTGAAGACATAGCTGGATTGTTTGGATATCTTTATATTTGAAAATTAGACGTTAAATACAATTTTTTACTAAGTTTCTTAACCTTTCATTCAGCAAGGTAGCTATTTAAAACATTATTTCTAGGGAGTCTCAACCATTTCTTTAGTTAGCATTTATATGCTTATTGAATATAAATTGTTTTGTTTCACATGTATTAAATAGTGTTTATAGGAAGATAGAAAATACAAATAAGAAAAAAATGCCTCTAACCTCATACTCAGAGATAATTGATCAATATAGATGTAGTTCATGGTGGTTAGCTTTTAAGGAATATTCATATTATTTTGTAGTTTGCTTTTTTCATTTGCTATATGGTGAGCATCTGTGTTGTCATTACATTTTCTTCCAAAATAATATTTTCGAGTTGTAGTGTATATGATAGTCACTAAGGGAGTTTATTAAAAATGTAGATTTCCAGGTTTTACTGCCAGAGATGATCCTTCTGATTTGATAAGTTTGGGGCCCATGCATTTGCATTTTAATAGCACTGTAGATTATTCTGATAATTTGTCTTGATTGAGAAATGTTTTTTCTCCATGGCTACACTTTAAAAATGAATCTCTTAATGATATGCTTTTATATAGTCCCCCCCGACCCTTTTTGCTTTTGTAAGTAGTTGATGATGACTGTCCATTTACTAAATTTTAACAAGGGGAATTGCTGGTTCGATGAGTATACACATTTTTAGGGCTTTGATACATATTGACAAATTGCTTAGGGATACCTTTAACATTCTGTCTCTGAAAATTATTTTACTTTTCCTTTCATCTGGTTTATAGCCCTATTTTATAGAAGGAATTATGGTTTTTCTGGAGAGAATATAAATCTTTGTTTTCATTGGTTAAATGTTTTTTACCCAGTGATGAGTTACTTATATTTGTTAACGTAGATCATCAGTAATGTGCCAGCGGAGAGCTTGATTCGTACAGAACGCCCACCAAATAAGGAGATACTTCGGTATTTTATACGGCATAATGCCTTACGGGCTGGCACTGGTGAAAATGCACCTTGGGTGGTAGAAGATGAATTGGTGAAGAAATATTCCCTGCCCAGCAAGTTCAGTGACTTTTTACTTGATCCATACAAGGTAAGGTCACTGTTAATTTTTGGACAGCCGGATAGAGCACTATATTAGATGAATTTATTTTCTTAGGTGGCTCCAATAAGATTAGATTTATAGCAGATTTTGAACTCTCACATCGCATAATACATTAAAAAATTTTTAGGTTTATCTCACATAGGTTATGATGTATGGGGGTTTGTATGGGAGAGGCCACATTGACAATTTCCCCTATATGGTTGCATAATTAGAAAAAAAAAATTACCACGTGCATATGCTTTTTTGCCTCAGATCTTTCTTGGAATGAGGTATGGTATAAATACAAAAAATATTTTGAATATTGATTTCTAAACATAAAAACTGATTTTGTGAATCAGAAAAGGTGATTAAATGTACTGGCATCCTTGGAAAGGACTTAGAATGAGTATTACTTTGTGTGAGAGGTTATGAGAAAATCTAGAAAGTCTAAATTTCCCTCTTAAAAACGTGTTTTTTTTCTTTATCTCATTTGATCTTCAAAACATTCTTCTGAAGTTACATGGGGTGTGTGTGTTGGTGCGTGCGTGCGTGTAAATCTTACTTACCAAATGGGAAATGGAGGTTAGTCTAATTAGAAGCAACAGAAAATGAATGACAAAAGCCAAGACATTGGCCTTGGATTCCCTTTTTAATTCCCACCCCCACTTCCACCCCTGACCTACAGATGTTGCCATCTCCCCTTAAGAACTGTATCTCTGAAGGCGGGGCATCTCATCCCACACACCTGGCACCCCAGGGGCCTGGTGCACCTGGGTTTTGGTCCATGGCTCCACCTGGGTCATGAACCCAGGACTTTTTGCATGTAAAGCAGATGTGTTAACCACTTAGTATGCAGCCAACCCCTGGCCTCAGATTTCTAATTGTCTTTTTCTATCTCAGGATTTCTCTAGTAAGATTTTTCTATGTAGGTTATGAGGTGGTAAATTTACTTGTTTTTGTATACTGATGTTTTTATCTTGATCTCTGGGCCAGAATGGGACCAGAGAGGGCTACTGATCCATTAAAACTAAGAGTTCCAGCACTCCCCCCACCCCTTTTTAATTGTGAAATACTAAGGCTATTTTGAGTCATGTAATTAAATCACCTCAGATATCTTAAATTGATTTTGATGACAAAAGTAATATTGAGAAATTATTTTATTTCTGCAAATATTGATAAAGACCTCTAACCATAGTTGAGCATTTAACATGTTTTTTTATTTGAGATCAGCATGATCAAGCATTATCTTTCATTATACTCTTTAAATTCTTATTAGTTGTATAAAAAGAAAAACTCAGGAATTGTTTTTTTCTAAATCCGGACTAAATTTTCCATGGCACTTTAGTAAATCTAAATTTGTTCCTTAATATTTTCATTTACTGAGAGGAAATTTAGTTCATTGTTATTTCATTGCTATAGTTTTTGAATTGATACAGCTTTTGGTAGTTTTAACTTGAGATAACTGTCTTTATTGTATGAAAATTCTATATAAAATCATTTTTGATGGGGTTTTAGACTTGTTATCATTTGAGCCCTTTAATTTTCTTTTTAAATTTTATAGTTGTCTTTTAATGTATTTTAGTTTAGTGATTCAAGTGTGTTAAATGAAAGAAAGATTAAAAATTTATGGATAAAAAGTCTTTGGGGTTTATAAGAATAAAAAAGCTGATCTGTACTTTTTGTAGGAGCCAGAGACTACAGTTCCAAGAAATATCTTGAAAAGCAATTTCTGAAAATGGCTATTCAGATTTCCTATTGAGGGCCTAAAATACTAACTTAATGAAATTTGGCTGTAATTCAGATTGAGGCTTGAACATGTAAGCTGTGTAGACTAAACTGCTGTAAGAAGACAGTGGTTCTACCTAGTAAGAGAAATTGAGACTCTTGTAAAATACTAATCTACAAAATTAAGAGCACATACTTATCTTTTTATTTATTTTTTTCTACCTTAAACAATGATTTTTTATTCCCCAATACTATTTGATATTTTACTGATTTTTGTCTTCTGAGTTTTACATAAGTGTTTTTTTTGTTTATTCGTAAAATTAGTTTTCTTAAAGACCTTTTGGTATCAGCCAGGACAATATAGTAAAGGCATAGATAAATAAACCATAAAACAGTGCTTTGGATTCTTTCCTCAGCTAAAGGAAATTTTAAATAATGCATTAATATGCATAAATAATGCAATAATCCCTCAGTTTTTCTTTGTCTTCTGAAAACCTTGACCTTTTTAAATTGAAAATTAGAGCTGATCACATATGATTTGCCTATTTCCAAATCAATAGGTTAAAACATTTTTTTGTCTCTTTGTCTTCTTTTTGTTTTTTGTAGAATTTAATGTTCTACTAGGCTTCTGAATACAACTGTTGAGAGATGAGCTCTAGAGAGATGAAATCTGGAGAGAGTATTAAGCAAGTTCTGAGTAATAGTTTTAGGAAAGGCCTGATGAGGAGAGCTTAGGTATGAGAGAAGAGAGGTATAGAATTTTGGAATGTTACCTAAATAGGATGTAGTGCAATGATGAAGGTGTGTTTGTGGTCTAGTAAACTCTAGAGTATAAATTATAGGTACTCTTACTCATTTTATGTCCTGTGATGTTTCGCATAGCTATAATAGGAACATACCTAGTGAATTTATTTAAGTTCTGTCTTTAAGAAAAATGCAACTGTGGTTGATTTTAGGGATAACAATTTTTTGTAGGCCTAATTAATGACTTGGAGAAATGATTTATAGGGTAATTGAGTGATAACTGTCATGTAAGATGAAATCAGCTATCTTACTCGTTTTCTATTCTAATACATATACCTATAGTGTTTTGTTATTCTCTTGGTAATATTTAAACTCTTATTTTATCCTAGTGAGGAAGCTTTTGAATAGAGACGTAACAAGAAAATAAGACTTTTGTTTGACATTTGGAATCCTGAAATAATTTGGAGTGATTTAATTTGGTTCTTAATACATTTTAAGATTTTATTTTGAAATAATTTTATATAGAAAAGTTGACAAAAATATAAAGAATTTCCTTTCAAGTAGATTGTACTCTTTCAGTTGATTCCTCAAATGTTAACATTTACATTTGTTTTGTTATTTTCTCTATATATACACATACACAAATAATTTTTTTCTGATGTATTTGAAAGTAGATAATAAGACAGGACACCCTTTTACAAAATACTTGAATATTTTGCCATTTATCGAAATAAATCCTTTAAAAATTTTTTGTTTTGGTTTTAGTAGGATCAAATATAGTATTATATATTTACATGTTGTCTCTTGAGTATCTTCTGATCCCTCTAATCTGGAATAATCCCTCAGTTTTTCTTTGTCTTCTGAAAACCTTGACCTTTTTTAAGAGTACAAACCAATTTTTGCAAAATGCCCCTAAATTTGGGTTTATTTCTTCATGATTCAATTTAGGCTATGAATTTTTGGTAGAAATACCACAGAAATGATGTTATATTCTTCTCAGTGACATCAGAAAGGCACGTGATGTAATTTTGTGTCATTACTCGTGGTAATTATATGTTTTTAGAGATGTTTCTTCTAATAACTGATGTTGCAAATGTTGAGAGCCCTAAGATTTTTTTTTTAAATTTTGACTGAAGTTTGTTTATATGAGTTAGAGACAAGAGCAGAAGTGCTTTAAAAAATTAACTTTCAAAACACTGAAAAATATTTTATGGTAACATATTTCACAAATTTGCTGATAAAGGCATGTAGACTGAGAAAAATTCACTATATGAATGTTGCCTTGAGACTCCTAACATGATTCCTTGGGCAATCAATAACAGTGAATGAAGAATCAATATAGATAGCCAAAAATTTCTAATTTAGGGTTCTTGCTGTTTACTACTAAGTTAAATTTAGCATTTTAATGAGCTACTATAAATAAAATTTTTTATTTTTATATTATTTATTAGATTTTCTTATATGTGGTGACAGTTTGTTCCAAGTGACAAGGAACAAGTATAGAAGAAGGGCTTGTTAAGTGTAAGCCGATTTATTCATTGTAGACCCTGTTTATACCTCTTACACTGCCTTGGTTCTCTGAGTTTGTTTCTCTGATTATATATTATTTTTCTTACAGCCTCTCATATTGCTGAGACAGGTATTTTTTACCTTTTTAGCAGTTAGGAAGGGCTTTTGCCAAAAACTATAATACTGCTAATCCAGATGTCTGTTCTTTACTCCCTTCCTATGGACTACTCTAGTAGATTACTTATGCTGAATAGGGATAGGGGAGATCCTTAGCATATAAGTGGTTTTATACTTTTTCAGATCCCCCTGAGTCCAGCCATGCTGGCTCCCATTTGGCTGTGACTGCCCAGCATGCCCTATGCTGAGATGATCCAGTTACTGAAGGACTGCTCACGCTGGGAGCTGGCCTGTTGGGAGGGGGTTGGGTGAGTTAATTTATTTCATTTTTAAGAGAAAAAGAATTACACAGTGTGGTTTGGCAAAAACTACACCTTATAAATAAATAAAAAAGAGTAGCCAGACCCTCTCATGGTTAAACCATCCCAGTTCTTTCTTGTATCATTTTGCATAATGCAGCTTCTAAGTAGCAGAAATTTGAAGAAACTTAAGCTAAATTTTAGTGACTTTTAAAATAGAAACATAATTACTAAATTAAGAAGTGGCCCAATTATAATAGACCCTATTAAAACATATCTATTTAAAATGGTAAAAATGAAACTCAGCTTTATTTAGTGAAATTTAGTGATAAATTTCATTTTAGAATGACTTAAGTATAACTGTTATCCTGAGCATTAGAAAAAGTATCAGTCTATTTTGTCTGTATTTTGAAGATTTTCTAAGACTAGCTAAAGAGGATGGTTAACTCTTGGGAGGTACATATTTGTCTTTAATTCTTACCTGGGTTGTGTTGGGTCTTACCCTATGATTTGTAGGCTCATTTTGAAATATGGTTTTCTTTGGTACTCTTACTGTCCTTGAATCTTAATAAGTTATTTTTGCTTATTCTTTTTAATCTTTTGAAATTTGTTTCTGGGGAATGAGAACTGGGAAATTCTGCTTCTTCTGGGAGATGGTATCCCCTGAGTCATTGATAATGTTTAAGTCTGTAAATTATGAAACCTGTTTGCCAACCCATACTGAGGATGATAATTGAGGAACAACCCAAAAACAGCCAGCAAGAAGAACAGTAACTGGCAATTGCCTGTAATTCTTAAAGGGCAGTTTGGCCTTTAAAGTTAGCGAACTTAGCCAGAAGGACTTGTTAAGTGTAAGTCAACTTATTCATTGTAGACCTTGTTTATACCTCTTATACTGCCTTGGTTCTCTGAATTTCTTTCTCTGATTATATCCTTAATGTTTAAATGTTCTTTGGTATTGCAATACAGCTTATTAAATTTTACTATACCTGTTTATTTATTTCAAACAAGAGCATAAGTATTCTGTATCATCCCTGGGATTTATTTCACAATAACCATTTACCTATTGCCTTTTTAAAGGGGCTCATAATTTCATATTCTCTAGTCTTTAGCTGTTTCCTTGTCTCATTCCATGGTAACCTGTCTTATCCACTGCCTCTAGATTACTTCTTTACATGTTGCTCTTATCAAGTTAGTTCCTTCCACTCAAAAAACCTGAAGTTTTTAGAATTAAGTGTTCTAGAGGTTATCTAGTCTTTTCTCCTAATCACTTGAACAAATACTTTTTTTGAAATCAGTTGTACTTTTTCATTGCTGGTTTTTATTTCATGTGTTTTAGCTGCCAGTTTTTTTTTCTTTGTAATTATATTCTTTAAAGCATGCAAATCAAGTATTTGTTTGTTTTTAATACACATTTAAACAAACAATATTTTCATGACCGGTTGACTGGTTCTAACGTAGTAACATTCTGTATGGTGGGGATAAGGTTGATGTTTGAGGAGACAGGAGAGGAAGTGTGTCTTAGGAAAGTGAGAAAGTGAATGGACTAAGATAATATACTTTGATTACTGAGTGCAATTCAGGACCCCTTTGAGGAACCTGGTTATTAATTTAAGAACACACACACTGTCATTGTATCTTTTATTCTAGTCATATTTAATCCAAACATGGGCAGGCCAGGAGTAACTAGGTATAATAGAGCAAGGGAGACAAGGGAACTGTAGCTTTTTGCAAGATTGCTTACAATGATTGACTGTGGGATTTAATCTGGGTAAGGACAAGGAAGTGAGCATGGTGAAAATGTGATAGAATTAAAATATTTAAGTCTTGGTTGGTTTGAAGGATTGCAGAGTTGGGGTGCTAGAGGGTATGACTTAGAAAGATGTGAGGGAATGATCAAAAAGAATTACATGAAATTGAGAATTTAGAGGGCTTGTAGTTAATGTATTTATGGGAATGAGTTTCTGAGGTGTAGGTAGAGGACAAAAGGGAGTTTGAGGAACTAGGAGGCCAGGGTCACTAGGTAGGGCACCTTATTTGTTTTTGTTTGCTTGCAGTGCTTTTTGTTGTTGGTATACTCACTGATACTTCTGAATTTAGACAAACATGCTTAAACAATAAACTTTCTTCTTTAAAGCATTAAACACCCCCAGTGAGAACAAAGGCTAAAAGATAAAAATCTGATCCTGTCTCAAGAACAGTGTTGCTGTTATCTAAATCTACTATCCTGAAACTGGGATCCATGGATGGACTCTGAAATTGTATGCTTAGTTTTGTATGTTTTTGAGGAAAGGGTTCATAGTTCTTTGAAGTATTTAAGAACTGCTAATCTGTATATAAACAGAAAGCTAGGCACATAGAAAAAATGTCTAATATTAGAGTATAGATTTTTAAGGATGGTATCAAGAAAATTTTGGTATGGCTAAAACATTAACATTTATATTTTTGTTTTTTCAGGGACATAGTATCTATGAAAAAAAATGAATATATAGTTTTACCTGAATAGCAGATATAGGGCCTCTAGAATGCTAAAATATTGCTTCTTTAAATTAGTTTTTAAAATTAATTTTGCTTCTCTTCTTAAATTCTAGTACATGACTCTCAACCCGTCTACTAAGAGGAAAAATACTGGATCCCCAGACAGGAAGCCCTCAAAGAAATCCAAGATGGACAACTCTTCTCTGAGTTCACCACTGAATCCTAAGTTATGGTGTCATGTACACTTGAAGAAATCCTTGAATGGCTCACCACTCAAAGTGAAGAACTCAAAGAATTCCAAATCTCCAGAAGAGCATCTGGAAGAAGTGATGAAGATGATGTCACCCAACAAGTTACATGCTAACTTTCACATTCCTAAGAAAGGCCCACATGCCAAGAAACCAGGGAAGCACAATGACAAACCCTTGAAAGCAAAGGGCAGAAGCAAGGGCATCCTGAATGGACAGAAATCCACAGGGAATTCCAAATCTCCAAAAAAGGGCCTGAAGACTCCTAAAACTAAAATGAAGCAAATGACTTTGTTGGATATGGCTAAAGGCACTCAGAAGATGACACGAGCCCCACGGAATTCTGGGGGTACACCCAGGTCCTCTGGTAAACCTCATAAACATCTGCCTCCTGCTGCCCTACACCTTATTGCCTACTACAAAGAAAACAAAGACAGGGAGGACAAGAAGAGTGCTCTGTCCTGTGTTATCTCCAAAACAGCTCGTCTTCTCTCTAGTGAAGATAGAGCTCGTCTCCCGGAAGAATTGCGAAGTATTGTTCAAAAACGCTTTGAGCTTCTAGAACACAAAAAGAGGTGGGCCTCTATGTCTGAAGAGCAACGCAAAGAATATTTGAAAAAGAAACGAGAGGAACTGAAAGAAAAGTTAAAAGAGAAAGCCAAAGAGCGCAGAGAGAAAGAAATGCTTGAGAAACTAGAAAAACAGAAGCGGTACGAGGACCAAGAGTTAACTGGCAAAAACCTTCCAACATTTAGATTGGTGGATACCCCTGAAGGGCTGCCCAACACGCTCTTTGGGGATGTGGCCATGGTGGTGGAGTTCTTGAGCTGTTACTCTGGGCTGCTCTTACCAGATGCTCAGTATCCTATTACTGCTGTGTCCCTTATGGAAGCCTTGAGTGCAGAAAAGGGTGGCTTTTTATACCTAAATAGAGTGTTGGTCATCCTCTTACAGACCTTATTACAAGATGAAATAGCAGAAGATTATGGTGAATTGGGAATGAAGCTTTCGGAAATCCCTCTGACTCTTCATTCTGTTTCAGAGCTGGTGCGGCTTTGCTTACGCAAATCTGATGTTCAGGAGGAAAGTGAGGGCTCAGACACAGATGATAATAAAGATTCAGCACCATTTGAGGACAATGAGGTACAAGATGAGTTCCTAGAGAAGTTGGAAACTTCTGAATTTTTTGAACTAACATCAGAAGAGAAGCTACAGATCTTAACAGCACTCTGCCACCGGATTCTCATGACATACTCAGTGCAAGACCATATGGAAACAAGGCAGCAGATGTCCGCAGAGTTGTGGAAGGAACGGCTTGCTGTGTTAAAGGAAGAAAATGATAAGAAGAGAGCAGAGAAACAGAAACGGAAAGAAATGGAAGCCAGAAATAAAGAAAATGGAAAAGAGGAGAATGGGTTAGGCAAAACTGATAGGAAAAAAGAAGTTGTGAAGTTTGAGCCCCAGGTAGATATGGAAGCTGAAGACATGATTAGTGCTGTGAAGAGCAGACGGCTACTTGCCATTCAGGCAAAGAAGGAAAGGGAAATCCAGGAGAGAGAAATGAAAGGTAAAAGCTCATATTGAGAGAAAAAGGGAAGACTTTAGAAGGTAGTAAAAGTAAGGAAATTACTGAGGTAATGGTAGAGTCTCTTATTTGTCATAAATATTTAGTTGTTTATGTAATACCGCAGACCTTACTATGTATGTAATATTCTAGCATGAGTGTTCAGCCTGACATTCTATAATTAATGATAGTTTGGTTTAGATTCATGTGATAACATCTTTTCCAGGTTTTCTGGTTTGGACCAAATTCACAAGTAGGCATAGTGAAAATAATGTATGACTTGGGAGTTGCTAATATGGGCTAAAACCCTGCCTTGACGAGCTGTATTCCTCTGGGCAAGTTACTTATCCATGCCTCAGTTTATCATATGCTTGTAAAGACTGTTGTAAACAATTGAGTGACAGGGTATTTGAAGCCTTCAGCACAGTTACCAGTTAATTTTTCCCCTATTCAGAGGAACATAAAAATTTTGGGCTTTGATAGCACTATGATATCTGAACTTTAAATAACAGCTTTATTAAATAATTCATATACCATGCAATTCTTCAATTTCTGATAAACATTTTAGTATTTTTTGATACTGTTACAGATATGTGTAACCTTCACCACAATTTTAGAACATTTTTATCACTTTAAAAAGAAGCCCCATACCCTTTATCTGTCATCACTCCACCTATCCCTCCTCCCTAGCCCTAAGCAGCCACCAGTCTACTACCATGACTTTAAATTTGCCTGTGCTGACTGTTATGATTGGTTTCTTTTGCTTACAATGTCTTCAAGGTTCATCTATATTATAGCATGTTTCAATAGTACTTCATTCTTTTTAATAGCCAAATAATATTCTATTGTTTGGATATACCACATTTTGTTCATTCATCAGTGATGGACATTTAGTTTGTTTCCACCGTTTTGGCTATTATGAATAATGCTGCTATTGGTATACAAGTTTTTGTGTGGATATATATTTTCATTTCTCTTGGGATTCCTAATAATGTAATTGCTTGGTCTTATTGTAACTCTGTTTAACTGAGGAACTGTCAGACTATTTTTCAAAGTGACTGCACAATTTTACATTCCTATGAGTAATATATGAAGGTTCATTCTCATTTCTCCACTTGTCTACATCCTTACTAACACTTGTTATTATATGACTTGTGGATTATAACCATTCTAGTGGTTGCTAATTGGTATCTCATTGTGGTTTTGATATGCATTTCCTTGATGAGTAATGATTCCTAGCATCTTTTCATGTGCCTAGTGGTTATTTGTATATCTTCTTTGGAGAAATGTTAATTCAGATCTTTTGCACATTTTCAAATAGGATGGTCTTGTTTTATTGAGGTAAGTTTCTTTATATAACCTAGATGCAAACAAAACCCTTTCCTATCAGATATATGACCTGCAAATATTTTCACCTATTTAATGCACTGTCTTTTACTTTTCTGATAGTGTCCACTGAAGCACAAGTTTTTAAACTTTGATGAAGTCCAGTTTATCTGTTTTTCTTTGGTTGCTAGTGGTTTTGTCGTCATATCTAGGAATCCATTGCCAAATCCAAGGTCATAAAGATTTACTCCTATGTTTTCTTTTAAAAGTCTTATAGTTTTAGCTCTTACCTTTAGGTTTTTGATTCATTTTGAGTTAATTTTTATATATGGTATGAGGTAACGGTCTAACCTCAATCTTTTGCTTGTCGCTATCCAGTGATATTCCAGTATCATTTGTTGAAAAGATTATTCTTTCCCCTGTTGAATGATCTTGACTATAGACGTATCGATATATTTCTGGACTCTCAATTCTATTCTACTATCCATATGTCTATTCTTATACCATATTACAGTGTCTTGATGACTGTTACTCTGTAATAGTTTTTGAAGTTGGGAAATTTAACTTATTCTTTGTAAAGATTGATTTGGGTGTTTGGGTCCATTGCAATTCCAAAGAAGCCACATGGGATTCTGATAGAGGTTGTTTTGAATCTATAGATTAATTTTGGGATCTGTAGGTGAGATCTATAGATATAATAGATCTATTGCCATCTTAATGATATTTTGTCTTCTGATCCATGAATACGAGATGTTTTCCATTTATTTAGATTTTTAAATTCTTTGAACAGTAGTTTGTAGTTTTCAGGATATAAAGTTGGTACTTCTGTTAAATTTATTCTAAATAGAGCTTGACACCCAAGGGTTCTACTTAGCTGGTCTTTATTCTATGTTTGTATCTCTCTTCTAGTATCGTGAGAACCCTGGCATTCATCCATATCAATATTTACTTATTTGGTCAGTCTTACAATGTACACAACATTACTTTCAGAATTGCTATTACCTTACAGTAAACCTACAAAGTATATTATTTTTTAAAGCTGTAAACTATTTTGATCACTGTTACAGTTTCCAACTTTATGAAAGTTACTAGTATATGAAATGAAGATGGTAAAAACCATTTACTTGTCAAAGTTAAATGCTAAGGATTTGACATATCTAGAAATAGTCTTAAATTATGTGTGAGAGGTTTTAAGTCAAACAACTTTACAAGTAGTTCTTTCATTAGGAAGTATGTAATATTTCTTTTAAAACAGACTTCAGGTTATACCACTTAGGGTCATTGAAATGTTTTTACATATGGAGGCACACTGTATTTGTATATATGTACTTACCATTTTGAAAGACAGTATAATTGTATTCTATAAAAAAAGCATGGAGGTTAACTTTATTTATATCATACTTCAGCTGTGTTTTACCTGAAATACAATGATTTCTTCTTGAGTTTCTGAAGTGTGACTCTGTATTATACTTAACATAGAGCAAGGCAAGGTAGACGATATTCTATTGATAAAGAGAAACGAGGCAAAGAATATTAATATTTTGTCAATATCAATATTTGAATTAGAGTTTAGAGCTTTCATATCTAGTTTAGTGCTGTAACTTCTGCATTAAATTTGGTCTTTTAATGACTTGCCCTAGTTTGTTTGTAGTTGCAGGAGAAGGAGCTTTTTCTTTACTGTGATTCAGCCATTATTTACCTTTGTGTACCGATCTCTACTGAAATCATTATTGTGAGTATAGTTTCATTCAGGCTAGAAAATTGTTTATTATAGGTGACATGCCATGTTGGGTATAAATAAATGAAATTTGTCTTAACTTTTTTAAAGTAATATTGTTAGACTGTTACATTTTCCAGAGTTTCATCATATTGTAGATGTTTAATTCAGTTTTTTTTGTTCAGGGAAATTTCTGTTGGGTTAGAATAAATTCATTCAATAAATGATTAAAAATAAATTGATCAAAACTTTAAAAAATATTAACAGTAGTAGTCCACAGCCATGCCACCCTAAACAAGCCTGATCCCATATGATCTTGGAAGCTTACAGGGTTGGGCCTGGTTAGTACTAGATGGGAGACCACCTAAGAAGACTGCTGTAGGCATAAAAATAAAAAATAAGAGATTGTAAGTTGATAAGGTCCTTGCAATCTGTGAGGTCATCCAAGGGTTGCCTCGCCTAAAAAACAAACAAGCAAAAAAGTAGTAACTTGCTAAATAACTTGAAAAATAGTATTTAATAGGCAGTAATTATTATTCACAAGTTTTTCCCTGCCTTTGCTTTCTCAATTCTTTTTTCTTGTTACCAGGGATGATAAGCTGAATTACTATCAAGTTTCTCAAGGCTGAAATTTATTTTATTTTGAAATGACTATTTTGGTTTTATCCATCCTGAGCATTTTGCGGATCCTATGACTAGTCCTATTATAAAATATTTCAATTAATTCTGCTTAAGATTACATTTAAAATTAATTACAAATAAAATAAAATCAACTTAATTATTTAAACTAATAAATTACATTTTGGAGAGAAAGATTTTTACATTGATTGATGGCTGTGATATCATTAAAATTCAAAACAGAGGAGGACCAGATGGAAATTGCTAGCTTTACATGTCATTTATTATATAACAAATTAGAATTAGGAGAAAAACTAAGGTTTGGTGGAAATTTATACTAGGCACTTTTCACTTCATATCTTATTTAATTTGTAAGAATGGAATTTACTAGAAAAAAAATCTAGTTGATTTTTTTTATCTTTAACAGTGAAACTTGAACGCGAAGCTGAAGAAGAACGTATACGAAAACACAAAGCAGCTGCTGAGAAGGCATTCCAGGAGGGAATTGCCAAAGCTAAACTTGTCATGCGTAGGACTCCTATTGGTACAGATCGAAACCATAATAGGTAAGTAATTAAATTTATTTTTTGTCATCTTGTAGGGCCTTTATATTTTAATTAGTTATGAAACTGTTTAAAGTACTAAGAATAGACAAATTTTTCTGTTTATGGATTTTGGAAACAAGTGCTGATCACATTTATTGAATATTTACTATCTAAATGCTAGGGTTATAAAGATAAATAGGACATGATTCTGTCCTTGAAGATACCACAAATATGAAACTTAAATTACAGTGATAGGTGTAACAGAAACCAAATAGAGGTCTTTAAAAATGGCAATGCATTTAATTTTATTTATTTTTTAGTTTTTTTTTTAGGTGAGGCAATCCTTGGTTGACCTCACAGATTGCGAGGACCTTGCAGTCTGTCAACTTACAACCCCTTAATTAATTAATTAATTTTTTTGTTCCTATAGCACCTAGTCTTTCTAGGTGGTCTCCCATCCAAGTACTAACCAGGCCTGACCCTGCTTAGCTTCCGAGATTAGACGGGTTCAGGCTTATTCAGGTTGGCATGGTTGTGGAAAGCAATGCATTTTAAATACATACATTGTATGGAAGATGAAGTAGAGAAATATTAGAAGGTATAAAAATTACAGATATTAAACAAGTCTCAAATGTCAAAAATTGTAGTGTTCTTTGCTTAAATTTATAATTTGTATATTTCTGAATATTTCGTAATATTCTGTAATCATCTTCCCAAACAGTAAAGTCATTCTCTGCTCATGATGTGTTATTATGTTATTAATATGTGGTTGTGATTTGTAGATACTGGCTCTTCTCAGATGAAGTTCCAGGATTGTTCATTGAAAAAGGCTGGGTGCATGACAGCATTGACTACCGATTCAGCCATCACCGCAAAGACCATGTTGACTCTCCAGATGAAGATTACTGTCCTCGCAGTATGTATATCTGTTAGTTATTTTACCCTGCTCAAGTAAGGTAAATGTTAGAACTGTCTTTCCTCCTTTCACCTTTTCCATTTGCAGAATTTCTTTATTGCCTTCTTAGGTAGATGTATTCGAGTTGGGTGGATGGGTGTGAAATGTACAGAAAGAAGGGAGGAAACTAACATTTTGATTACCAACTTTATTCCAGTCATACTGTGAAAAAATAAAGAGCTTGAAAACTACTCTTATAAAATTTTAATACCCAAACATCTCTAATACTTGTATTAGATTTTACATGTGTAGTTTTCAAACTGTGTCCCTCAGAAATCTCTTTGTAGGTTCCTGAAGGGCTAGATGTGAGGTAGGGGGGCCATTAAGACAGTTATATGTCTTCTTTTCCCCCTTTTACAATTCATTTATTCAGTATTTATGGAGCATCTCTATGTGCCTACCAATTTTTCATGTTCAAGATAGCAAACAAGACAGATACGGTTCTAAATGTCATTTACCTCAAATTCTAGTGAGGCAAAACAAATATCTAACTAAAAAATAACTGAGAAAGGGGTCATGAAGGGGCACTGCTGTCCTGTTTCTTGATCTGGATTCTGGTTTCATGGATGTGCTCAATTGGTAAAATAAATGCAGAAATAGACTTTTCTAAATGTATATGTGTAAATATTTTATCTTGTATATGGAGAGAGAGAGAGAGAGAGTGTGAGTGTGTGAGTGTGTGAGTGTGTGTGTGTGTGTGTGTGTTGAACTTTGAACAACATGGGTTTGAACCGTACAAGTCCACCTATGTGTGGACTTTTTTTTTTTCAGTAAATACCTTTGGTATTTCCATCCCATGGTTGGGATTCCACAGATGTGGAAGATAAACTATGCCATTTCATATAAGATACTTGAGCATCCTTGGATTTTGGTATCTAAGAGGGGTCCTGGAATCAATCCCTCATGGATACTGAGGGGAGTTAAGTTTTAGGGGAGTCAAAGTTATGTGCAGATTTTTGACTGCATAGGGGTTGGCACCTCTAACCTTTGTTGTTCAAATGTCAACTGTGTAATACTGCAAGGAAGAAATTGAAATAAAAGTTTTTAATTAAATGGTTAGGTTAGATCAGGTTTTCTCAACCTCAGTTTTGACATTTTCAGGCAGGTAATTCTTTGTTATCCTTGAACAAAGGTGGTCCTCTGCGTTATAGGATATTTAGCAGCATCCCTGGCTTCTACCCTCTAGAGAGCAATAGTGACAACCAAATATGTCTCCAGACATTGCCATATATCCCAGGGGAAGCAACATGGCTACCAGTTGAGAACCACTGAGGTTAGATGATCTATAAACTTCCTTCCAGCTCTACTTCATACAACCTAAGAAAAATTGCTTCTCAAATATTAGATTATTATTTTTTTGAGAAATCTTTTTTAAAACTTAGTTTTCCTTTATTTAGAGGAACTCATAATTCATATTTCAAACTCACAATATTGTTAGTTAGATAAGGATATTAACATACAGCCCTAAACTTCAATTTAAGGGTTTTTTTGTTGAATTAGATTAAATGTTAGATTGTAATACTTAGAAAAATCTAGTTCTGGTAGGCGTTGTAAATACCCAGGTGAAGCCAGTTATGTTGAAGAGCAATAAATAGAAGTCAACGTCTTCAGACATAGAGCTTCCAATGAAATGAGAGACTGTGTTTCTTGGCATCCAAATCCCTTCACTTGTAGAACATCTGGTTTATGTTTTTGCTTCATGTTTTCTAGTTCCAACATGGCAGGGTCTCTTTAAAATGACCTGACTGAAAAGGCTAAAAAAAAGATTATATGTTAGTATTGCAGGGGAGAGAATGAGAGTAGGAGAGCAAACACATTGTATTAGCTAAGGCTTCAAGTAAAAGCCTAAGGTCTATCTATATTAATGCCATATATTAGTATATAGGAACTGGTTTACAAAAAAGTTAATCATATATGATATTTGAAGCTTCCAGGGATAACCTTATAGTAGTTATTCATTGTTGGATTTGGTGCTGTGTACTGCTTAGGTTTGAAACTAGGAATTTGATATTTACTATATTCAGTCTAATTATAAATTTTTCTTAGGTAAGAAAGCAAACCTAGGCAAAAATGTAGGCATGAATACACAGCATGGACAAGCAACAGAAATCTGTGCTGTGGAGACCACCATACCCAAACAAGGACAGAACCTATGGTAATGTGAGCATTCATCTGGTTGCTCTTTCTTTTTCCTTTTCAGTATTGAGAAAGTATTTAATATAATACCCGTGAGTTAATGATTTATCTCTTAAAATCATTTTGTATGACTTGATTTCTTGGATAAGTAAACTTATTGCTTAAAAGCAGGCTGGATTTTTTTGTTAAGGAAATACTTGTTTGTTCAAAGGTTTGCATTTTTTTTTTTTTGCCTTGTAATTTAACTTTGCATATTATATGATAGATCATACAGCATTGGGAATAGTTTTCAGTCTGTTTGATAATGGAAGTATTTAGGGTTTTCATTTTCATTAATTAAAGAATAAAAGTTATTTACGTAGCTATTAATCTTCCTTTGTGTCAATTCTGCTTTGTAGGCAGGGAGCTAGATTTTGAAAGGCCCTTTCTGCTTTGTGACTAAATTAACTGCTTTAGATCACCTTTGGTGTAATGACCATTTATCTTTTATTGTTGGATATAAGTTTATACTTTGAAGGTGTATGGACAAGTGTGCCTATTAACCCATTTCCTGTTTGCCCCGAGAATACTGGCCAATGGCACTAGCAGCTATAGCATTTACCCCAAGATAATTTGCGGATTATAGTCCTAACCTTAACCCCCAAAGTTTGCTGTGAAATATCTTGCTTTTATTATTTTCTCATTGCTCTGGTATATTGATAGTCTTTGGAAACAAATGATGTTGTTCTATTTATAGCATTCTGTTTTTAGTAGTACTTTTTCGTTTATAAAATATAGTAATTCTTGATTGGTGAAAATGTCAAATCCTAGAAAATGTAGCATTCCTATGCGTGATGTTAACATCATTCTTAAGCAGTTGTTAGTTGAAGATTGATTTGATGGATCTGATTTATATATACATTTCTTTTACATTAGGATTGGAGACAAGTTCTGTTTAGAAATAACTTCAAGAACAGTTTTTATATTTTATTTTTACATTGAAAACTGGTCAGATTTGCTTTAGCTTCAAAACGTGTTTATATAAAATTAAATTAACACTGTCAGTAAACTGCACTTTTTTCTAAACGGGAAATGGGTTAACTTCATAAAATTTGTCTCATTATATTTTACTAAAAAACATTCATTCCACTGTCCAAGGATAAAGTAAATGTTAGATCTCAGAGAAATAGTAAATTAGTTCTTGTGAGCAGGTTTGGGATCCTGTTCTCCCAACTCCCCCAACTACCCTTGATCCTTTTTAGTGTTTGTTTCCCTGTGCCCCCTCCCCCCCAATTATTTAGGAATGTTTTGCCTCTACAGGTTTTTGTGTGATAGTCAGAAGGAACTGGATGAGTTATTAAACTGCCTTCACCCTCAGGGAATAAGAGAAAGTCAGCTTAAGGAGAGACTAGAAAAGAGGTAAGGATTTTTATCTTGCTCCTTACATCTGTCCTCTCTTCAGCATTAGATATTATAACTATCTTAAGTGGGCTTTTTTTTTGCTATCTGTAAAATCTATTAAATTTTAAAAAATGTCTGTAAGCCTTTAATATTCCTTTTGCTTGTTATTTGCCAAGGCACATCATGTTTATTTGGGAAAATGT
Organism: Macroglossus sobrinus; assembly: GCA_004027375.1. Lineage (NCBI taxonomy): Eukaryota > Metazoa > Chordata > Mammalia > Chiroptera > Pteropodidae > Macroglossus > Macroglossus sobrinus. Next base: position 1,717,421 of record PVKZ01000079.1, on the reverse strand, counting down.
GCTTTTAAACCACAGGGTAGCAGAATTAGTCATTGAATAATGCATGCCATGTACCTCACTGAAAGCCTCTTGTAGTTAGGCTGTCTTGCAAATGCAGTTCCACATTAGTTTGAAAGTATTCCGTCAGTATTCAAAGTAGCCAAAAAATAAAAACAACCTAAATATCCATTAGTGGATGGATGGATAAACAAAATGTGGTTCGTATGTCCATAAATTCAACCATAAAAAGGAATGAAGTACTGACACATGGTCGCTGAAACTAGAAAATATAAGGCTGAGTCAAAGAAGCTAGACATAAAAGACCACATATTGTATCATTTCATTTACATGAGACATCCAGAAAAGGCACATCCATTGACAAAATATATTAGTGGTTGTCAAAGGATGGGGGAAGGGGAGAATTGGGAATGATTGCTTAACATGTATGGGGTTTCTTTACAGGATGATGAAAATGTTTTGGAATTAGGTAGTTTTGATGGTTGCACAACATAAAAACCACTGCAAATGTATGCTTTAATATGGTGAGTTTAATGTTACATGAATTGCATCTTAAAAAAAAAAAAATCCCAAAATAAAACTATTCTCTACAACATTAGCATCAGCTCCATTTAGATTTGCTAATGTCTTTCCTGTTCTAGCCATTATTTCTGTCAAAGCCAGAACAAAGTTTTGGCTTAAGGCCATGTTTAATTTCTGACTGTACTTTTATGGTTAAATTTAGATATGATTAAAGAGAGAAGGAAAATATCATTCAGTATGTATTCGGGCAACTTTGCCCAGCTTTTGTGAGTGATAATGCATGTATCTGTGGTAATGATTTTAGCCCACTGTTTAATATGTAAAATTATATTCAGAATAATGCTATGTTAATACATACATGACTAGGCAAATTAAGAAAGGCAAGGAAAAGTTTCAGTAAACAGAACCACAAAGGAATTTAGTTTACAGTATTCCTTCTGTTTAAATTATTTGCTAGGCACAATGTGTTAGATTGAAAGGATTTGTTCCATTCACTAAATGTGAACAGATCAAATCTTTCCATTAAAAGGTTTGGGATCGTCAGGATTGAAAACAAAACTTATACTATTTTCTTTGGTTTTGTTGAACATTAAAAAAAAAACCTACCTTGTTTTGGTTTTGAACTTTTTAAAAACTGTCAAATAGTATTTACCCTTTGGGACTTATTACTCTTTACTCAGCACTAAAGAGCCATTCATTTTTTAAAATTGAATTCCATTATTTTCCTTTATACTATTCCATAACTCTAATATTTGTGAATCTGCCCCCAATTTATTTATCTACTCTCTTAGTGGTGGTTATTTGAGTTGCTTCCCCTAGGAGAGGACAAAGGGATAAATAACATAATGTGTCACCATTTGAGGTTCAGATTCATAAACATATACTCTTTTAAGAAAATACATAAAGTGATGAAGGATATAAATTAAAGGGTATACAGTCAGTTATAGCTCATTTTAAAAAAGAATTTTTTAAAAAGTACAAAAATATAACTAGGCCAATCGGAAGCATAAATAATTTTTTTTGTTTGGCCCGTTGGACATTTATAGAAGTTTATCATATACTTAGCCACAGAAACAAAATCAGCAGATTTTAAAAGTAGAACACTGCAGAATATATTCTCTGATCAGATTACAATAAAATTAGAAATAAATTATTTAAAGATGGCTAAAAAGATCTTAACTGGTAGTAAGTTAAATATTTTCCTAAGTAACAGATCAAAGAAGAAATTAAAAAGGAAATTATGTTGTATCTAGAAAACAACGAAAGGAAAATTCTTTATAAGAAAACCAGTGAAACACAATGAAGTTGTATTCAGAGGAAAATAATATTAAAAACGCTTATTATTTAGAAAGAATAGGGAACTTAATAGTCAGATGGCCTTTGAGCTTTAGTTTTAATTTTGGTGTAGGAAGCCAACAGTAAAGCTTATGGCCCAGCCCACTCAGGGTGGAGAGTCTTATTGGAGTCTTTCCTGGGACCTCAGAGGGTAAATCTTTAGTCTGAGAGTGAACTTAAAGGTCCTTGTTTAGGTTTTCAGTTGAATCATGTATCTACTGTGTTGTGAAGAATTTCAGGCAGATGATTTAAACTTGTCTTGGGTTGGTAGCAGTTTTTGGCAGCTGACATAAGCAAATGCACATTCTCTCTGGAAGAGCACAGCTTCAAACCAGGCCTCAAAGAATTCCCACAGATAAAATTCCAAGTACTCATGGTAAAAATGTTAAAAAATTTACAAACCCCAGGTACCACTTCATATACTGGAATTTATCAAATATAGAGTAAAATGTGTTTTTAAAATGAATCAAGAATAAGAGAAATTTGAAAATGTGTGCAAGAAACATGAGATATTAAAAAACACCAGAGAGATTAAAAAGATCTAAATATGTCATGTGGAAATGAAACATGCCATTCAGGTAATTGAAATTTATAGACCAACTTCAAAAGTTTATTTATTCACCCTCCCCCTTGCCTCGACTTTTCTAGGTATCAGGACATTATTCATTCTATTCATCTGGCCCGGAAGCCAAATTTGGGTCTAAAATCTTGCGATGGCAACCAGGAGCTCTTAAACTTTCTTCGTAGTGATCTCATTGAAGTTGCAACAAGGTTACAAAAGGGGGGTCTTGGTTATGTGGAAGAAACATCAGAATTTGAAGCTCGGGTAAGAACATAAAAAAACACCCTTTGAAATCTGTTGCTCATGGAAACCCAATTTGGAATTGTTCTTTGATATTGTTTTTGACTTCCCCAAATGATCCTGGAAATCATATGTTTGGGTCTGTTTTGAAAGAGATGTGTAGAACTATAACTTCTCTATGTACTTAAGATATTTTTCCTTTGTCATCTTCAGGTATCCAGAAAAATCTAATAGTTGGCTCAGAATCTTTGTTTAAAAAGAGGTTTTCTATTAAGTTGAATGAAAACCAGTATTGGAGCCATAGTCCCATAACATTATTTAGTATGTCTATTCCTATGTGGTGCCTGTGTTTTAAAGTAGGAAACATGTTTGTGTATCCTGTTTTTGTCCATTCTTAACACCTGATGTGCTCAGTACAGTTATGCTTATGTTGGGCAACACTCCTGCAGTTTGATGAGTCCATTTCAAGGCCTGTTTATAGTCCTGTTGTTTCACTGCTCAGTAGGACCCATAAGAGACTCAGTGTTCCACTTTAGATAGGTTTAGATGTCAAAGCTAGAGAGAAGATTGGAGAATTCTATCCATCAATTATTATTGCAAAGTGTTTTTTTACTGATTTTAAATTAAATAATAAAGTTCATATCAACTTTACATAATATTTATGAGTCTTTTAAAATTATTCATATGCATTATAGCAGATATTAATTATAGTTGTGTGATTTTTATGAGCAGTTACATCTTTCCCCCCATTTTTTTCTAATTTATAAACACTTTTTACTTATTTTAGTCTGTATCGTTTTAGGGTTCATAATAACCCATGGAGTTGATACGATTTTAAATCTTTTACTGTTAGGGTTTATATTTTTTTGCTATTAGAATTAGCAAATTATATACGCATCTTATATATACATATTTTTTCTTTTAAATTGGTCGGGTTATGAATTCTTGGTACATTTCATGGGGAAAATAATTTAAACATCTTAATGTTTTTTACATGATTTTTTGAAATTATTAAACTCAAAGCATTGCTGTTTTCAGATACTATATTTACTTTTTTATTTAGCAAATAATTGCTTACTTTGTGCCAAACCAGGCCTATATCTTCCTAACACTGGATTATCATCATTCTTTGTTTCTCTTTGTGGTCATAAAATGGTATCTTTTAATTGGCAAGTCTTATGTGACTGAGAAGGTAGTGTTTGGTGTTTAAGAGCATGATTTGGATCAAAATGATTTAGCTTCTGTTTCCTCATTCATAAAATAATGTGAGGCTTAGATGAGGTAAAGTATGTAAAGCATATTACTTGGCTTGTAGTTTATAAGCCAAAAGGTCAGAAAATTTTTATTTTCTTTCTCAGTTTTTCTTTGCGTTGTGAATATAACTTGCAAATAATAGATACTCAGTTACTGAGTGAATGGATGAGTTGCCTAACATCTTAACTTAAGAAGGGCAAGTTTCAGCATCTTGTGGATCCCTTCATTGAGGAGATGGAAGTAATCAGCTACTTTTAAATGCATTAGCCATCCACTGAACTGAAGAATCCAGATAAATTAATGTTATATGACCCGTTGTGGTCTAGGTTGACTTGAATGTAGTCAAGGATAGTCTCCTTTTGTTTTTCTCTTTGCCTTTCTCTCAATCTGGTTTTTAAACCAATTCCTGTAGGTGATCTCATTGGAGAAACTGAAGGATTTTGGTGAGTGTGTAATTGCTCTTCAAGCCAGTGTCATAAAGAAATTTCTGCAAGGTTTCATGGCTCCCAAGCAAAAGAGAAGAAAACTCCAAAGTGAAGATTCAGCAAAGACTGAAGAGGTGGATGAAGAGAAAAAAATGGCAGAGGAAGCAAAGGTATCTAGTTAATGAAGATATAGTTTTATAACTGTTGAGAAGAATGTGATTTCTTTTTAAATAGTCTGACCCTATACTACTGTAAGCACTGTTCCCTGAGCCAGTGTTCCATTTTTGTTACTTTCACTAAACTTTGTGGTTTGCAGACTGGTCTGTGGAGCATAGCCCTGCCTCTAGGGCTGGGTAATAGAATAGGTCAGAGTGCTCCCCTTCCACTTTACCAGAGCTGATTCCTTTTTAAAAAGGTATTAGTAGTTCTTAAATTTTTAAAAAGTATATACATAACTAACAATCTATCATTTTATTCTTTTTAAAGAATAAAGAATGACAGGTCTATATCATTAGGTACATTCACATAGTTCTGCTACTGTCACCACCATCCATCTCTAGAACTTTTTCATCTTCCCAAACTGAAACTATGTTCATTATAAACAGATTATACCTGTTTTGTCCCCACCCCCAACCCCTGGCAACCACCATTTTCTTACTGTATCTGTATATTTCACTATTCTAGGCACCTCATATAAGTGGAATCAACAATATTTGTCTTTTTGTGACTGTCTTTAAGTTGGCTTAAAGTCTTCAGAGTTCATCTATGTTGTAGCATGTGCCAAAATTTTCTTCGTTCTTAAGACTGAATAATGTTCTATTGTGTGTATATACCACATTTTTTTTATTTGTCTGTGGATGGACACTTGGGTCACTTTCACTATTTGGCTATTGTGAATGATGCTGCTGTGAACATGGATGTACAAATATCTGTTCCAGTCCCTACTTTCAGTTCTTTCAGGTATATATGTACCCAGAAGTAGAATTACTGGATTAAATAGGAATTCTGTTCAATTACTTTTTTATGCCTCCAATTTTAATAAGATCCCTATACACACATTTATTTGCTACTAAAAATTGAAGTAGCACATCAAAAAAAATTTGTTGCAATGCAATTTTTTGAAAACCAGAGAATCTAGTTAATGCACCCTGTTCTAATTATGCTCTAGCCAAACCACCCAGTGTTTTCTTTCTTACATTCCTTCCACATGAGTTTCTTGCTTTTAATTCTCGATGCTGGGTTTCATCTTACTAACTTGAGGCTTCTAAAACACACTAGCAGTGTTCAAGATCTATTTACTGCTTCTTTGGGTCAAATAAAGTAGAACTGAAGTGTATTGAAGTCATTCAAAGCATACTACAAGATTCCTTATAAGTTAACTGGTATCAAGGTAGACAGAGATGCAAGACAAAAGACATCACAGAATTTACAGGTTATCAAAATAATGATAAACAGTCAATTTTAGAATAGATTAGCTTTCTATTTCTCAAGGAACTGCCATAATGTCTTCCATAGTGGTTGCACTATTTTAAATTCCTACCAGCAATGCCCGAGGCTTCCAATTTTTCCATATCCTTGCCCACATTTGTTATGTTCTTTTTCTTTTGACAGTAGCCTAGGGTGCCTAGGGTGCGGAGTGGTATCTCATGGATTTGATTTGCATTTCCCAAATGATAGAGATGTTGAGCATCTTTTCTAGTGCTTCTTGGCTATTTTCTATCTTTGGGTAAATGTCTATTCTAGTTCTTTGGCTATTTTTTAATTGGGTTGTTTGGGTTTTTGTTGTTGAGTTGTATGGTTCTTTACATTATCTGGGTAGTAATCCTTTATCAGATATATGATTTGCAAATAAATTCTTCCATTCCCTGAGCTGCCTTTTCATTTTGTTGTACACTGTCTTCTGATGCCCAAGAGTTTTAAATTTCAATGAAGTTCACCTAATCTCTTTTGTTGCCTTTGCTTTTGGTGTCATAGTCAAGAAATTAGTGTCAAATCCAATGTCATGAAGATTTTCCCCTATGTTTTCTTCAAAGAGATTTATAATTTTAGCTTGAACATTTAGATCTTTGATCTATTTTGAGTTAATTTTTGTAGGTAGTAAAAGATGAGAGTCAAACTTCATTTTTTTGTATCTAGATATCCAGTTTTTTGTTTTTTTTTTTAATTTAAAAAATAGCATACTCATTGTAAGTAAACCAAACGAGAGAGGTAAGTAAAATATGAAACAACTTCCATTCTAACTTTACACCCTAAGAATATCACTCTCTAATAGTTTGATTTATTTTCTATATACATACAAAGATGAGTTTGTTGAATTTTTACAGAATGGAATCCTCTGCATAAAGTTCTACGGTTTTTCTACTCATCAACATATCCTGAGCATCTGTCCCCTCTCCCCGTGAGTTCATGTAGAGCTACCTGATTGTGTGTTTGTTTTTCTAACATCTTAAATTCCTTACCGATGAATATTATGTTAATGTTGTCTCTGGTTTTTCATTATTAGCAGCTCTGTGGTGGTTTTTTTTTTGTTTTTGTTTTTGTTTTTTGGTATTAGATTTCTGCTAAAGATTACTTAAGAAATTGAAAACACTACACTGAGAGGTCCCAACCATTAGCCAAGGGAATACTTTCCCCTATTTTTTATTTCTCTCTCCTTTTCTTCCTCTTTTCTTCTTTGACAAACAACTTGTAAAGGTTTGCCTGTGCCAGTCACTGTAATAATAAGTCTGGAGATTATAGTCTATCCTCAAGGAACTCAGTTTGAGTGTGAGAGATGGTTATAGTAGTGTGACAAGTACTGATGATGAAAGAGCAGCACTTGGCTCACCTGTGAGGGAGGGATACCTAGGGCAGATTAGAAAACTTCCCAGAGGTGAGAACATATCAGCTAGGTTTTGAAGGATAAATTGGAGTTAATCAGTTCATGGCCAGGGGCATAGGCTTTGATAGATTGAGCTGAACTTGGCCTTCTTGTTATTGACAGCTGCCCTCCCAGTTTACACAGACTAATAAGTCTACTCTCCAAAGCTCCTCAGTTATTTGAAACATGGTTGTCATGTTCCCCTAAGTTTCTTCTTCCTGGAGTCAAGGGTAATATATAATATAAAGAAGATCGTTTTGGGGAAGAGGTTAGCAAAGAATTTAGACTCAGATAAAAGTTTAACTATTAATTCATAGCAACCTCAGAGACTTCACACATGTCATTGTGAAGGATTTGGTTCTCACTTTAATGTGTTCTTTTTAATGACTATATGGCATCCAAGTAATTTTCTAGATGAAATCTTGAGGCATTAGTTGCTTAAGTCTCCTTGCTAAATCTCTTCTCATTAGGCATAATTTCTGGCCTCGATGAGTACGATGTGGGTTTTATTTTTAACTCAGTTTTATACAGAAGAGTCTTTCTTGATGTGACCTTTCTTTGCCATTTCTTTACCTATAAAGCTTTCTTATTGAGAACTAATAGATATAGAATTCTGATTGTTTGGTTTTTTGTTTGTTTTAGTATTCAACCCCATAGTGAAGTAATCTCTTCTTAGCTTGTCATATGAAACTTTATTCTTAGTTTGATTGGGGAAGAAAATACGAGCACTTTTTTGCAGGTTTAACCTTGAGGCTCAGACAGACACTACACAAATGAAAAACATGGGAGAGTTTCTTGGAAAATCAATTAGGTCACCTTTTGAGTAGTTCAGCAGTGTTCTTCCTTAAAATGGCATAAAGCCCTTTAGTTCTCCACCGAAGGTCGGCTTTGCCATAGCTAAGAAATTTTCCACTGCTTTTGCTTTGAAGGTTTCCACATCACATGAGGCCAGGATTTTTTCATCTGGCACTACCTTCTTGCATGAGCTAATATTTATCTCTAAACTGGACATTAGTTTCCTTGTGTATAAAAGTAGATTCTCTTTGAAATCTCTTTTTATAATAGTTGATGATTTCAAATATTTACGGCTTATTTCTTTTTATTGTGTAAAATGGGAAAGACATTGGATAATTTGGCAAAATCCTGGATTCTGTTATGTTCTTGATGAATTTGTCCTGACAACCTGATTATCTGTTTTTCAATTTTATATATTCTTTTGTGAAAGAATATAGTCTGAAGCCTCATATTTTTGCCAAGATATGATGCGGCCTTTTTATTGTTAAGCAAAGGGGTTAACAGTGACTTGCATATAAACTGGTATCTTCTTGATTCTGTTACACCCACTTCTAACTTGGGACCACCTTTATTTAAACATACTAGAGAATTTGGATTTTTTCACCAGAGTAATGTATCTAGCCTCCTAGTAGCACAGCACAACAGAGAGTATTTACTGGGTGCCACCAGTGTTGAATGTCAGAACTTTATCTGTTGTTGATCTGTTTTTAAAAACGCTGTCTTGAATATGGTAGGTTTTTTGTGTTTTTTGTTGTTGTTGTTTTTAATGTGTTGGCCTGTTTGGAATTTTATGCAATGGAGAAGACCAGGATGTTCTATCAAATCATGTGCCTAATGTTTTTACCCTCATAATTCAAGGCTGGTTGGAGTCTAAGCTGGTCTAGATGTATAACTCAGTGGGTATAACAGGATAGGGTTGGGGATAAATTGGCCCTAAATTGCTTTGAGACATTAGACAAGCTTTCTTTCCACAAAAAAAAAGTAATAAGCAGACATTACACAAATGTGCACAGACATAGCCAAAAATGGAAACAACCCAAGTGTCTATCCTGATTAATGGATAAACTAAATGTGATATATCCAAACAATGGCTATTCCTCAGTAATTAAAATGAAATGAACTATTGTTACATGTTGTGATATCGGTGAACCTAGAAAACATTATGCTCAATAAAAAAATCAGTCACAAAAGCCTACATGTTATATGAAATGGCCAGAATAGAGAGATCTATAGACTGAAAGTAGATTAGTAGTTGCCTAGGGCTGGGGGCGTGGTGGGTTAAAGTAGGGAATGGGAAATGACTAATGGGTACAGTTTTCTTTTTGGGGAGATGAAAATGTTCTAAAGTTAAGATTATCTTGATAGTTGCACAACTCTGTAAATATAGGAAAAACCATTGACCTGTACACTTTAATATTCACATTTTATCTCATGTTTTAAAAATGAAATTAAATAAGTTTATTTCCAAGATCTCTTCTGGGTAATAAGGCCAGGTAAGCTATTGAGAACTCAGATTTATAACTTAATAGGAAATAATTTCGGGAAGTAAAAAGCAGTGCTGTAAGCTGATATGACTTTTCTTGAATACTTATGTACATCTGACTGTCCACTAGATGACAGCAAAGCCCATTTTAGTCACTTCCTGCCTTTTTTCATTTGTACTTTTTTTAAGAACTGAACCTAAAATCTTAAAATTTATATTTTCATTGAAGAGATTTGGGTTATTACATTAAGAGAGTCTTGGTAACATATGGTAGCTCTATTACATTAGGAGAAGAAGACCAGTGAGACAGCTGTCATAATGGACTTCACATCTTACTGAGGAGCTCTGGACAGGGAAGGAAGGAAATTATTCCGTATTTTAAAGGCAGATGTTGAAATATCTGTATTTGGAGGTTGGAGTAAGGAACAAGTCAGTTTCCACTACAACTTTAGCACCCTCTTAAATAGAGTTTTTTGGTGTGTTTATATTATTATTGTTATTCATAAATTTATACCTGAAAGACTCCGATTCTCTATTTTTTTAGAAAAGAGAAAGGACAGCATTAGTGTTTTTCCTCAGTCTTCACACCACAGCTTCAGAAGTGGCTCAAGTATCTTTGTCACTTGCTGCTTTATTTTAAAGCCTATGGCCTTCCAGGTTAACTGACCTTTCATGTAGGAGGAAGACTGTTCTACTTATAGATCTTTTTGTTTGGGTCAGGGGAGTGAAATCCAACACTTGTGGTGTCTGCTGAATGGTAAAAGCAAGCAAGGGTTGCTAACCTCATTCATGACTGAGGTTAAGCAATATAACCTAACCTCTCTGTTTTTCGTGAATTGCCTTAGTTTTACCTTGTTCATCTCTGTTGTGTTTTCTGACTATCTGAGAATTGTATCCCCCACATTAGCATTTGTTTACAAGGATGCTCACCTAATCATTTAGGCTGAAACATCCAAAACACTACCTTTTGACTAATAAAACAGTAATAAAATTAAATGTGTTATCCTAAAATGATACTTCCATTTCTCCTTAGAATATATATTTTATAGGCAAGAAGGTTGTGTTTATCATCAAAATTCTTGATTATATGTTCTACCATCCTGACTACGTTTTGCTTGGCAAATTCTGAATTAATTGCGTTTTCTGATGATTGAACGTGGCAGTGCAGGTTATACTGAGAGTAGCTACTCAGAATGAAGTCAGGCTAACCCCCGGGACTTTACATTTTTCACGTCAAGTTAGAACTTGGTGATAAAGCCAAGATGGGTGTTTTATATCAGTATTTAATACTTTTTTTAGGGCTGTAGAATACTTTATAGATATTATTTATTATTTCTAGGCCCTGTAATCTGGGAGTATGTCGTGTTAGTGTAGAAACTGATTCCTGTTAACCAAAATTCTATTAGCTATGTGACATTGTTGCATACTAGCATTTAAACAAGTGTTCTTGCTTTTAAATGACACTGACTCCTTAAGGTGTTTTCACTAGAAGAGACCTGTCTCTAGTCATTTATCTCCCCTCACCCCCTTTAATTCTTTGTGTGACCTTTGGCAAGTTTTTTTTTTTTTTTATAACCCTTCAGAGCAGTGATTTCTTCTGTAAATGAGTTAGACTGGAGGAGCTCTAGGAGGTAAACATACTCAGAATGCTCTTGTATCGTTACCTGTTCCTACTCCTCTTTCAGTGTACTCTTGTCAGTATTATGTGAAAAAGTCATGTCTTTGAGGTCATTGTAGTAATGCTGGCCTGATTTGGTTTCTGTTTAGGTTGCATCTGCTCTGGAAAAATGGAAGACAGCAATACGTGAAGCTCAGACTTTTTCCAGAATGCATGTTCTACTCGGGATGCTTGATGCCTGTATAAAGTGGGATATGTCAGCAGAAAATGCTAGATGCAAAGTTTGTCGAAAGAAAGGTATATTTAGATTAAAGTTGCTTATCTGAGTATATTTGGGACTAGGACTTGCATTCTTTTCTTCCCTAAAAAATTCTGTGTACACAGAAATTAAATGCGAGACAGATTTTATTTTCTGGGCTATAAAGTGCTAGTCTTTGAAATCACATGACAGCAAGTCAAACCAGGCCTTTTGTTACTCAATATTGAATATAAAATAAGAGTAGTTGATCTCTCTAATCTTTAAATTTTCTCCAGGTAGCAAAATAGCTAACCTAGACATTTTAATTCCTTTTATCATCTATGAAATTTAGTTATTTGTGAAGTAAGAGGGTGCTACCAACAGAGGGCAGTACTTGTACATTGTGAAGAATACTCAGGTTTGGGCTTTCCAGCACTGAGTCCTCCAAAGCAAGGCATTTGGGACTATATAATGCTGACAACTTTCAGAACCCATAATGTATAAAAGGAATTTCACGGCTAAAAGCCTTCCCCAGTGATTGACTCTCCAGTGGCTGAAATTATCTTGTGAATTAGGCTAGAAATTAATTTCCAGGACTGAAAAGCCCTGTATAAAATTATTCAGTTGCTTTAAAAACTGACTTATAATTACAGTTGGAGAGGGGAAAGGATCAGATATGAGTTGGGAAGTGTTTAGGGAGTCCAGGAGGAGGAAGGGCAGAAAATATAATACTTCATGGTGGATTCATTTTAGTGCCAAAGGAGCAGCAAAATTTCCTGCCAGCACTTGGTTTCTGCTACTACTTAGTAAATATTAACTGCCCTGTCCTAGCCCTGGATAGATTTTGGGATATGAGTCAGAAGACCTAGGCCCTAAATTACATACAGTCTAATTCATGCTGTATTTCTTTTCCAGAAAATGACTGCATTTAAAAAAAAAAAAATGGACTAGCACTATTACTAGAACGTTTTTTTCTTCATTGGTGTTGAAGGTGAATGGCTCTTTCTTAACAACAACTTGAATATTGCTATGCTCCTTACAATGCTATATAATTTTATCTCCTTGCAGGTGAGGATGACAAACTGATCTTGTGTGACGAATGTAATAAAGCTTTCCACCTGTTTTGTCTGAGGCCGGCCCTCTATGAAGTACCAGATGGTGAGTGGCAGTGCCCAGCTTGCCAGCCTGCTACTGCCAGGCGCAACTCCCGTGGCAGGTGAGAATTTCTTCTTTTAAAAATGAATAAGTAGCTGTTATAATTAGCTTCAGTTATGCAAATGGAATGATTCTAAGGACCTTTAAGTTCATCTTTGGATATAGAGCCTGCTCATTAAGGTATTACAATAGGAGATCAAAGGGCTCTGGTTTAATTTTAGTTTAATGTTGACATTTCTGCTTTTTACTACCAGCCATGTTCTCTGTCTTCTTGACCATGGCTTCTAAAATAACCTTTCCTCTGCTTTGCTTTCACTGTCTGTTTTTTAATTTGTTATTACTTCTACAACCACCCATTGCTAAAAATCCTGCTAAAATTATTTTTCTTATCCATTCCTATTATTTCCCTTCCTTAATCATGATTAGAACTTTGGTGTCAACTTAGACATCTTTCTCTCCCTTTTCTGTAGTCATATTCGTTTGCCAGATGTTATCAAGTCAGTGTCCAGGTGTCTAATGAATAAATCTCCTGCTGTCCATTTTCCAAGATCGCTGTTATCATTTGGTCCTCCTGCATCTCTCACCTGGGCTTCTTCATTGGCTTCTCAACTCTTTACCTAATATCTTTCTCCCTTTTATCCTTCCAGCTTTTGTGGTGGTACCAGAATGGTTTACATAAAGCAAAGAAGGATCTGCTTATGTCACTTTCTTGTTCAAAAAGGTTAATCTTTCCATTGCTTCATCAATAAAGTCCAAACTCCCTAGCCTAACGTTTGAGACTCTTGTTATATAATACTGACATATGTTTTTATGAGCCTTTGTTCCCATATTTGTGTGCCTGTTACAGACTGTTCATTGTATATCCTTGCTTCTTGTGCTTTCCTCCCAACTGGGAATGTTCCCTCTTCTAAGAACTCCCACCTGGGTAAACTGCCCATGACCTACCGAAAATTTCACTGCTCTTTTGAAATATCCTTACATCCTTAGAATTAATTGTTCCTCCTCTGTGTTCCCACTGAATTTTTGATCTCTAAAACAATGTTTTGTTGCATCTTGCCTTTATGATTAGTTTTATACACAATTGTCTTCTCATGAGATTGTTAGTGCCCTGAGAGTAGAGGTGGTGCTTTGTTCTTCTCCCTAATTCCAATAAGGCCAAACACAGGGCCTTGTAATGAGGAGGTACCTAATACTTGCCAAGTTAATACTGTTGTTTTTCACGTTGAAATTTAAGGTTGTAAAAGGGCAGCTTATAGGCACTCTGGCTTGGTTTCTCTTTGAAAGGGCAGAATTGTTTGATCCTGACCCCACCTAACAGTATTACTTGGTTATTTCTCACTCCATTCCAGCTACACTTAGAGAGATGAGACACGCTACTCTGAAATGGTGGGGCTTTGGACCAGCTGTTCTGAGCTGGGATTACCATTGCTTTGATGTTATGGTCATCTGCAAGCTGTTTTAGCTCCTGGAAAGGGGCCATCAAGGTGGAGTAACACCTGTCTGGGCTTTTATTCTTTCAGTCCACCCCATAGTTGGGGACACATTTTAATATCTGAAATGTTACATTATCTGGCTGTTTTTGTGAGATAAAAGGAATAAGAGTTTTGTATTGTTTTATGTGCAGAGAGAGTGGGGTTGCATTTTGGTCTTGAGTTCTGTTGCCATTGGTGTCTTAATCAAAGCACTTGGGGCCTGGCAGAGGAGGTATGCTATTGAAGCTTAGTTTTTTATTCTGTTTCCTATGTCATGGCCTAGATCAGGCTCTCTTCCCTCACAATAAAATCTGTCTAGTTTGAGAAGAAGAAAAAGTTGCTGGAATCTCTGTGGAACTTTATTATGCCCATAGGAACACTTTGACCTAGAGCCATGTTCCCTACATGCTTTTCACACCTCACAGGAATTATACTGAAGAGTCTGCCTCTGGGGACAGCGAAGATGATGAGAGTGGTGAAGAGGAAGAAGAGGAAGAGGAAGAAGAGGAAGAAGATTATGAGGTGGCTGGTTTGCGATGTAAGTATTCAGATTGCCTTCTTAGTTAATCACACAGTCTTTTTAGCTTACTTGGAAAGACTGGCAGTGTTGACTGGCAGTACATATTCACCATGGCCATCGTGTCATTTTCCTTTTCTTACATGTTGTGGCTGTTCTTGTGACTCCACTGCCATGGTTTTAAATGGTTTTCAAGATGCGTGCCACTTAATTGTCTTACTAGTAGGAGATTGGATAACTTGGTCTCAAGAATATCAATTTATGGCAGATCCACTTGGTCCAATAGTTAGTGGAATTCAAGGTCCCAAGTATGTTTTATAACAAGTCTGCTAGTTCTGAACCCTTCAGTGTCTGGGGACAAAGGATAAAGAAGGTCTAGGCCCATTGCCATCTAACAGTTCTTTTGGCCTCTGGTGTAGTGCTGCTTTCAGAGAAGTTATTTTTTTTCTCTGGTTACAGTGATTTTCTCTTCCTTATAGTGTGCAGGGCTATAGCTTTGCTGGTTTGGAAAACAGGTGTTAGAAGGGTTCAGATTTGTTTTGCACTAGGTGCCAATAGGGGGAGAAAAAAAGCGTTTTCATTTACTCTCACCTCGTTGACTTATTTTTATGTTTATATTTCATGAGTCTGAGAGTCTTATCATTGTCATGGTTAAGCCTAAAGTTCTGTAGTCTACCCCTTTCAACAGCTCTCCTCTTTCCAAAATAGACCCTTTGTACATTAGTAGAAAAGAGACCATGGGTCAAGATTTTCGTGAGATTTTGAAGAGATGGTTCATTTCCCAAGATCATAGCACTCTGAACACTCAGACTTGGTTGGTATAAGGGACGAGAGAATGTTTGGCATGACCAGTCTCTTATTGCAGTGGTGCTGCCAAAACTTGAGGGCTACGGATTTGCACACCTGCTCCTGTCTCCCCAGTCCCACAGGCTTTTAATTTGGGACACCTCAGTTTCTCCCTTTCCTATTGGGCTCCTTTTGTTTGTTCATGAGGCATGATTTTCCAGGTATCCAGGGTGAAGAGATAAGCAGTCCATTAACCCCGCATGACATAGAGTCTGGCATCTGCTGGCATCTACTGGCTAGGGGTTGAGATTCAGAGGCACATTTGTCTGGGAACAGATTCTGAATATAGCAGTGTGCTGATTTATTTCTTTTCAAACTAATTGTTGCTTTCCGTTTCTGAGTTGTTGCTCTCTTTCAAAAGAATTGTTTCCTTTCCAGGTTTGATGGTTTGTCTGCCAAAAGAATGTAGGAAGTATTTGGTACCCCAGAGCTTTTTGTCTACTCCGTCTTTTAGGCCACCAAAGATGTCATTCCCTAGTGCAACTCAAGCCAGTATGTTGGTGGCTATCCCTAGCATCCCAAATTTCATCCTTGGTATCAGCTTCTAACTCTTTTCCTAGGCTGATCTTGAGCTAGAGACCCTAAAATAGCCAATGGAGGGTTATCATGGTCCAGAAGTAGAATATAGAACATTGTTTATTAATTTGTTGTATTATTGCCTCTGTATACTTCTGTCTCTGTCCAAATGTCACCTCCCAACTTTCCAGGGAAATTTTGTTTTGTGGGAAACCTTGAGTTAATCTTTATGGAGTACTGCTTCCTGAGAAAATGTTGGTTCGTCTAACATTGAGCACCTGTTATAAACTTGAGACACCTCAATTTCTCTCAAGTAGTCTTGGGTGTGTTTGTGTTTTTTATTGTCTCTTTGGGGACCCTGGGCTGTATCTTATGGAAGCGACCGACTAGCTATGGTATTCAGAAATGCAAGAAAGCAGGACTGGGGCTAGCCCTAAATTGAATTCAGTGAAGACTTCGCCTAAATATTTCACATAAATATCAGGTTTTCTCTGAAAAGATTGTGATGGTGAGTTTAGGATAACTCTGGGACTTAGGATGTCTTCTACAATCAAATTCCTCTCACATGTAAATACATTACACCATCTCAGGTTGAGCTTGAGCTGTAGGAAAAGGCCTCTCCTCCTGAGTCAGTTTACAGTCGACTCCTTCAAGGGCCTCATTCCCTAGAGTAACTTGAACAGGGTAGGGCCAGAGGATAGAAATACTAAAGGCACTGACCTTCTGAAGAGACTCTTAAAAGGTCTTTGGCAGTTGATGAAAGGTATCCATTCTTAATCTGTTACTGCTACCTTTAAAGTGCCTTGTTAGGTAGGATAAAAGAGATAAATAGCAGAGTATCCTGTAACTCAAGGAAGCCATTGCTTTGTTTGTCCAGATTATCTTCCCATTCCATAAACATGTTTCCTTCATCCTCATTTGTTCTCCTATCAGTCCATATTTTTTATTTCAGTGAGACCTCGAAAGACTGTCCGGGGCAAGCAGGGTGTCATCCCCCCTGTGGCAAGGCCAGGCCGACGACCAGGTAAGAAGCCACATTCAACCAGGAGGTCTCGGCCGAAGGCACCACCTATGGATGATGCTGAGGTTGATGAGCTGGTAAGAATTACTTATCATCCTGCCTCTGATGCTTCTGTTTCTTATCCCCAACTCCAGCATTAGGAATTCATCTGGCAACAGGTGGGAGCCTTCCCCTCTCCTCCCTCCTCCCTAACTTTGGCCCGAGGCTGATGGGTGAGCCTGTAGGCAGACGGAGGCAGCAGGCCCTCCAGGAACAGCTATGTCCGGCATTCCCCTGCTGTAGCCTGAAAACATTGTCTCCCCCAGTTAACAGGCAGCCTGTGACTTAATAAGGATTTTAAAATAGTATCCATGTGTCTCCAGTGGCTCATAGGGGCTGGGTCTCCATTGTGGGAATGTCAGCAATGTTGGTGCCTCTCTCTTGGGTCTTTTGCTGACAGTTGTTATGGGAGAGACATTTCTCTTCCTTCTGCTCCTCAACTAATGTGATTTTAGTGGTTTTCCTTTAGATTTCACTTGAGCTTTAAAGAATAAAAAGAGACTCTTGAAAACGTGCTTGTTTTGACAGATCAGATTAGGGTTGGGGGTGGGTTGGAGGCGTAGAGCAAGTCATTAGGGAGCTCAAAGAGCATTAAGAGAGTCTCCCACTTGCCCAGCTGTAACCCGTTTAAGTCTGTGGCTCCTACCCCTGTGGTTACAGTCTGTTATGGCTACCTGAAGGGAGGCCCCACCCCTTTTCTCCTTAGCCCGGAGAGCCCAAGAAGGGAATTGTACCTTTTGCTTTTCTTTCCTGAGACTCCCTACCCCCACAATACTAGCTGTTATTGGTCCCCATAACCCATCTGGCTTTCTGCAGTTGCTTGTTTATAACCGTCCATGGAGTTAACCATAATCCCAAGTCCATCTGCTCTCAACAGGCTAGCGTCCTGTTGACAGTGGCCCTCTATAGCTGACCTCTAGCAGGACTACTATAATATGGCAACTGCTGCCTGCCCTCTGCTTCTTTGATTACCATCCATCAGGGAGGAGGCAAAAGGTGGCTGATGGGAAGATGCCTGTTCCCTGGCTGAGAGGGCTCCTTGTCTAGAAAGTCAAATGATTTTGATTGTCTCTGCTCCTAGAAAGTGTTTGAACTCTTTCTCTCTTTTAAGCAGATGCACACATTTTTTGGCCTGTCCACTCATCCTCTCTTGGACCTGTAATAACAGTCTTTTTCCTTTGGCACCAGGTGCTTCATACCAAGCGGAGCTCTCGGAGGCAGAGCCTGGAGTTGCAGAAGTGTGAAGAGATTCTCAATAAGATTGTGAAGTACCGCTTCAGCTGGCCATTCCGGTGAGCTTTGTGTTCTCAAGCACAGAGGAGTAGGGTCAGCCTTGCAGCTGGCTGAGGAAGTGCTCAGCTGAACTCCTAGGACATGTCTCAGTGCCCAGAGATTGGTGTTCTAAACCTGTAGAGATAGCTCGTAGGACACAGTGAACACGGCTCTATGCCTGCCAGTTGACCGATCTCAGCAGGCGTGGGCATTGTATGGCTGGTGGTTTGATAACAAAGTTTCTTTTAGTTATATTCAAGGCTGTGCTCATATCTCCATTTGGTTCTTTTCCACAGGGAGCCTGTGACCAGAGATGAGGCTGAGGACTACTATGATGTGATCACCCACCCCATGGACTTCCAGACAATGCAGAACAAATGTTCCTGTGGGAGCTACCGCTCTGTGCAGGAATTTCTTACCGACATGAAGCAAGTGTTTATCAATGCTGAGCTTTACAACTGCCGAGGCAGCCATGTGCTAAACTGCATGGTGAAGACAGAACAATGTCTGGTGGCTCTGTTGCATAAACACATTCCTGGCCACCCATATATCCGTAGGAAACGCAAGAAGTTTCCTGATCGGGTTGCTGAAGATGAAGGGGACAGTGAGCCAGAGCCCATTGGACAGTCCAGGGGACGAAGACAGAAGAAATAGAGAAGCGGGGCCCTGGTAAGGGAGAGGGAGCTGAGGTTGGGAAAGTCGAGGGAAGAAGAGCAAGGGAAGGGTGAGAGAGAGGCGAGAGGAAGAGAAGAACATGAAAGGGAGGAGATCACAGGGAATCCAGAAATGCTTGTCATCCGAAGCCTGTGTTGTTTTTCTGAGACTCTCCATAGGGTCTTAATCAAGAAGAGTTCTTTGGAGAGCGAGCCTAGGTAAGGGTTGGTGGTCTCTGCCTAGAAATATGGGTGGTAGATGGCCTCAACTTTCCTTTATGAAAATTTTCAGGAAAAGCAAAGGGTATGGCTTTTCTTGTGAACCCAATTCCTTTTCCTTTCTTCTTTTCTAAGGTCCTTTCCCATTTTGGCCACCACAGTAGTACCAAGCCCTCCAGTCTCCAGGGTAGGGATTACTATATTACATAGAAGAATCAAGTGTATTTAGGCCAGTTGGGAGGTGGTGGTGATTTTTTAAAAAATCTATATTTATATACGGTCATGTTTCTTTAAGCCCATACTCTGTCTCTTCCTCCCTCTCCCTCTCAGGTGACGGTATCAATGAGTGCCATACAGAATTCTGTATTCACCAGCATCATGAAACAGTTATATTCTTTTGAGTTGATCTTGGCAGAGTAAAGGGACATGTCTTGGAGCCATTCCTGAATATTCTTCCCCTCTTTGTGACAATTCTCTTCCCATTCTCACCCCACTTTACCCTCTCAAAAAAAGAAACAGACAAAATTTTTTAAAAAAAGAAACAAACAAAAATCTAAGGCACTTCACTTAAAGACTGGAGTCCTGCTTGTAATCATGCATATAACCTTTACTTTGATGGATCTGGCCAGTGGGGTGTTGGAGCCCAGCCCACCCACATACCAGACAGGCTCTTAGGGGAGCAGAAGAAAAGCAGGAAGAATTGAAATGTTTAATTTTTTAAAAATTGACTTTTCTAATTATTAAAAGTTGCTTGTTTCAGCAGTGATATTGTATAAAGAACATCTTGTAAAATATTCCTGTCATCTTGCTTTGGCACATGTACAGAACAATTTATATGATAATGTGTTTGCTTTCCATTGCCCTATCTCCTCCCTCAGCCTATCCTCTCACCTTCAGAGAAGTCGGGTTGGAGGCTCATCAAAGCAAGCAGTGGGACCTGGTAGTGGAGGGAGTGCTCTGCCTGCCCTGGTGGCTGCATCCTCTTCCTCCGCCTGCATCCGCCTCCTATGCCTTTCCTGGCCTTAGACTCTGTTCCCTGAGAACCTGAATATTTCAGTGGTCAGTGTCAGTGGGAGGTGGGAGGAGGGACGGTAGGAAAAGCTCAGATAGCCCCTTCCCACAATGACTCTAGTGCTAGTAGTTATATTTAGACAAAACTTTGTAGTCTTCTTTCCCTTTTATGGCAGATTTTGATAAATGCAGAACAGGGTTTCATTTTCTTTTCTATCAACTTTGAATTTGGAATTTTGAGCACCTAGGTTCTTCTGTACTTGTTTAAATTAAGGAAAAAGGATTCCACCAAAGGGATTGCAACTCATAGAATTTGAGAATAAAGCCTCTTAATATTAAACTTAAAGGTGTGGTCCGTTTCCTCCCTGTCCTCATTCAAGGACTTTGGGGATTTGCTCTAGTGGCTGGTGGATAGGTTTATGCCTTTCTCCCACAGGCTTGGAGTTAGCACTGACATTACAACTTCATAAACCCAGCTGCCAACACTTTCTCCTGCCTCTTACCCTAGAGCCAGTCTGTTCTTGTTAACAGTGAGACTCCTGTGTTCCCACTTCAGTGACACCTGAATTGTTCGTTGTTTTTTTAAATTGTCTTTAAGGAGGAAGGGCCCCATTGAGGGGTAAACTTGTAATAAATTGGAATTTCAAATAAACATTATGTACTTGTGTTTATAAAGAAGAAAATTATGGTGAGTCTGTCTTTGTGCTCTTGGGGGTAGTAGTGCATAGTATAGTCCCAAGCACTGTTTTCCCTTTGAGTCTTGTAAACTTCTTCCACATCGAGAGGATTGGACTGATTTAGTCTTTTTAACCACAGGTCAGATCCAGCTACTCATTTCTTTGCTTCCAGGAGACATTTCTGGGTATCAAAGCATGCCTTTCAAGTTTCTCCTGGCATTGTCTTTCTCTGAAACTTGTAGGAATGAGGGAAACGTAGTTTTTAAGGCTTCACTGTGGGAATTTATATACTTCAGGAGTTAATATTGGGGAAACTCCTGACATTTTAAAACACTTTCAAGGAAAATTTCAAATATAACATCAAAAGAGTGTAAATATAATGAATTCCCATGTACTCAGCCTCAGTACTTTTTCCACATTGTCCATTTTTTCTTTGTATCTTCATTTTTTTTATTCTGGGAGTTTTTATAAAGTCTGAGTGGATGATTCGAGTAAGTCACTGCTGGGTGGCAGCTTGCCTATGGACTTCAAAGATTTTTTGCAGAGCTACTGCATAATCCCCTGAACTGGGGACATCATAAGGTAAAATGAGAAGTTTGAGAAGGAACCTAAGCCCTCAGTGCGGGTTCTGCCACTGGCCTTGCTGGATGTGGACTTTGACCCAGCCCTGCACTGAGCATTCAGGCATTTTTAGTCCTGTAGGGGGAAAAGCAGTTTGTCCCAAGGTCAAATTGAATTTGATCAGCCAGCCCTCAGGCTCTAGAAAAGGTAACTGCCACCTCTGAGCATTTTCTACACAATCACAGTTGGGCTCCCAGCCCCCATCTGTGTAGTCCTATCCCTCGGGTGGGTTTCTTAGGCCACACTAGGACAGTGCCTGTGGAGCCATGTCATTTCATCTAGGGTTTGTATCCTGGTCCTATCTAACCTCAGCCCATTCCTCATACTTTTTCCCCAGGGGTGTGACCTTGGGGAAGCCACCTAATTTTAGTTGACTACTGCAGGGGTCATTATTTATAAGAACCAACCGAGTCCCTTGTCTTGACTACTCTTCTTTTTTCTCAAACCCTGTCTCTGGAGAGAGGGCACAGTCAGGGTGGCAGTGGGGTGGTATCTGGGTTCCAAAGCTGCCACTTTGGGGTGTGTGTCTTAACTTTCCAGGGAGCCAGGATCTCCTTAGGAGTAAGAAACAAGCCAGGTAGAGAGGATTGCCCTTCTATTACCACTTCCATTACTACCCCTGCCCAGGGCCTTCAGGCCTTTTTACACACAGGACTGCCCCCCAAGTCCTGGAATTTTCTCCAGGATGGGACTGATAGCAGCTACTGACCATCCTCCCCACCCTGGTGCCTCTCCTCAAGTCTAACCTTAGTCAAGGTCACCCCTACTGACTCCTGTGAACTTTGAATCATTTCCCTGGAACTAATATGGACTGATGTCAGGGCTAAGAAGTTCTTTAACTCAGGCCCTCTCATGCACAAGTTCAGACAGTGTGGACATGTGTACACAGACATGCTGCTCTGAAAACGCAAGTGCTGGGCCACCTGGGCCACTGAGGGGAGAGTCCGGGGCTACACAAAGTAGGTATTGGTTTCTGAGGCATTTTGGAGCTCGAATTTGTTGGGGTGGGATGGGCTTCTCTGGATGAAACCACCCCAGGTTGTAACACCTGCTGTCCCCCCCAGAGAAGTGGTGGTGGTAGGGGAGTCACAAAAACTCCAGAGGCTGCAGACTGCCTGGCTGTGTGATCTTGAGCCAGCCAAGCCCTCCACTTTCCTCTGCCTGTAAAAGTGGGGAGAGGAGGATCAAATGGAGGACTTCTGTGAAAGGTCTTTAGTAACTGTTGCCTTCTTTTCCTCCAGGGCCTGGGACTTTTCCATAGTGTCTTCCAGCACTGAGAAGCCTTAGTTGGCAAGGTCCACTCTCCCTCCCAAGTCCTGGCCCATGTGAACCATCCCACCCTCAGAACAGACAGAGCCCCCTTGGGAATTTATGTAGTCCTAAGACTGTCCTGACTGCACTGCCCCCTCGTCCCCCAACCCCATCCCAGTTTTCCTAAAAGCCAGTTTGGTTTCAGCTGAGTGGGACATAACCAAGGACCAGCTCCTCCCTTGTCCACTGACTGGCAAGGAATAGGATGAAATGGTGCCACCTTGGTGCTCACCCCTCCACCCTTTGCCCTGTACACACTTGTATTTCTCTTCTTGTCTCTGGAAATGTTTTTGGTCCAGCTGCCCTTGCCCTGGTGCAGGGTCTTAGCAGCTTTAGTTCTACTTTCTGCAAACCTAGCCTATAAGCCCAGCTTGGTGCAACCACTGCCCCTCCCATTCCGAAACTGGGCCCCTGTCACCTTCAATAAATTCATCCTGTCTCCCCCAAGGACCCTTATTCCCTTGGCTTCATTGGTCAAAGAAGGCACAGGGACCTACTGTGTGCCCTGTGAAAAAGGAAGGATTTGGATGGAGAGGGTATTTCACATGCAAGAAATGCAGAAGCAAAGGTGCAAGGGTTGCAAAATTCCCCTGGGGATCAATACTATTCCTTGTGAGGGACAGCCCTAAATCTCGACTGATGTTGCTTGTGAGAAATTGACACAACCTTTTTGGTTATCATCTGGCTTATTTCTTGTCCTGTGAGGTGGGTGGTTCATGCAGGGCAAGAGCTCTGGCCTGAGAGACCTGGGTATGTGGCCTGAGCCCTATCACTGAAATGAAGCAGTTGACTTCAGGCTTCCCTTGGTTCTAAAATGAGGATGGCAACAGGGTTGAATCCTTGAGGCCTCCTGTCAGTGACACTGAATGTTGCTCTGTCATAATACCCAAGGACCTTCATCTGGCTGGAGTCAACAGTGGCTAAAGCTGAGGCCAAGATGGGGTCCTGGAGTCTGACCCTAACCTAATGGGGGTCTCTGTGATCTCACACACAGATATACCCGAGACCTTTTCCTATCCCCTGCACCTGTCCCATTTCTCACTGCTGTTCTCAGCATCTCAAATCTTCCCACAGCCCTTCGGGACTGGGGGCCCAATTCTCACTATACTCAACGGCTTCCACTTCCATGCCTGTATCTGCTACTAAGATGTCCATATACCATCGGCAGGTGGGGTGCCCTGACTAGGGTCCCAAGGAGTGAGGTGGATGTACCAGCAGTCTTTGAAGGTAATGAGAACGGTCAGACTCCAGCCTTAGGCCCCAGGAAGGGACAGCATGCTGGGTACAGGAGACAGTGGAAGTAGGTCTTGAACCTCCAAGAGAACTTTTGAAACAGGCTAATGCCCTCATTTTCTTCACAAATGAAGAAAGAGTCAGAAAGTGAAGACTTACCCACAGCCCCCAAGCAGGTTAGATTCCCAGGGCCAAAGGTAGGGATGTCATCCCAGGGGATTCCTTGTGTATCCCAGCAGGCATCTTAGTCTCATTTTGGGAAGCAGGAACCCAGGCCTCAGGCAGGCAAGCAGGTTACCAAAAGGAACAAAGACAGGCAAAAGGGGAAACACACACACACACACACACACACAAATCTGGGACTCCTGCAAAACACAGCTGTTCCAAGGGGATGACCTGATTGGTGGGGAGCCAGAGAATGGGGGCAGGGGGTGAGCCCAGCACTCACCCCAGCTCTGCTCACAAGGGAGACTCCTGCAGAGCCCCCACCTCCTAGCTTTCCCCTTCCCAGCCCAGAGAGGACGCAGCAGTGCCACACGGGGGTTTATTCCAGTCACAGCTTCCAGAGAAACTCAACAATAAATTACATCATTAAATAAACTCCCTGCTGGACTACATGCCCTTTTGCTCCCTCCTCCTCTCCACATGCTCCCCCAGGACCCTTTGGGTCCTCAGACAGGCAAATCCCCTGCACTAGGCCGTAGGGGAGTAAGCCTCACTGGGTCCTCACATGTGAGGGTTGAAAAAGAGTCTCCCCGTCCTGGTCCTCAGCCGCCTTGCACTTACTTGCCTGACCTTGACAGCTGGGCAGCTGCTAGTCAGCTGTCTCCTCCGGAGGAGGGGGTGCTAGGAAGGGACAACAGCCGCCCTTGTGCAGGCCTGTCTCCCTAGAGGTGTGTGGGGTTCTCCAGAGAGGGGTCCGTCTTAGTCATGTGCAAGACCACAGTGGGGGCCTTATAATGGCAGTGGGTGCCATGGCCATAGCCCCCAGGGGCCCGGCAGGCCTTTGCCCGAGCCCGACCAGCTGCCATCCTGCGGTGGTGGCATAGGCTCTGCCAAGTCTGGAAAGTCTTGGAGCTCCATACCCAGACACCACTGGTAATACCCACCACCAGTGACATGAAGATTTTGAGCATAAAGACGGCCACTGTGGGCACTGAGCCCCCTTGCAGCGAGCAGTCCCTCCGGCCACCGGGCATGCTGGCTGGGGAGCACGGTTGCTCTGTGGCCTGAAGGCGCCAGAAGTCCATGTTGAGGCGTTCATAGACGTAGCACACAATGACACAAGTGGCGGGCACTGTGTACAGGATGGAGAAGACCCCAATCTTGACCATGAGCTTCTCCAGCTTCTCTGTGTTGGTGCCCCCTGTTTTCATGATCTTGCGTATGTGGAAGAGGGCCACGAAGCCGGTGAGGAGGAAGCTGGTGCCCAGTACCAAATAGCAGGAGAGGGGCACCAGCACGAAGCCCGTGAGTGCAGCTGCATCCATGCTGGCCACGTAGCAGAGCCCAGTCAGCTCATCCCCAGCCACCTTGCGCAGCGTCAGGATAACAATGGTCTTGAGGGCCGGCAGGCCCCAGGCTGCCATGTGGAAGTAGCTGCCATGGGCCTCAATAGCCTCGTGGCCCCATTTCTTGCCGGCCGCCAGGAACCAGGTGAGTGTCAGCACTACCCACCACAGCGAGCTGGCCATGCCAAAGTAGTAGAGCAGCAAGAAGACGAGGGTGCAGCCCGTGTTCTCTAGGCCCTCTTGGATCACGTAGAGCGCACCTGCCTCCTGGTCGCAGGCAACGCTCTGAGCCCCGGCCACAGCGCGGATAAGGAAGGCCAGCGAGTAGACGTTGTAGCACATAGAGAGGAAGATGATGGGGCGCTCGGGGTACTGGAAGCGGTGAGGCTCCAGCAGGAAGGTGAGTACAGTGAAGGCGGTAGAGAAGAAGCAAAGCGCTGACCACACGGCCATCCAGACGAGTGCGAAATCCTTGTCGCGCCGAGACCAGAACACCTCGACACCTGGCCCGCAGCGCGGCGCGCACGAGCGGCTCTTTTCCACGTACTGGAACTTTTCGGGGTTCTCGCAGGTGCCGCCGCCGCCCGGGTCCAGGGCTGCTTCTCCCGGGGGCCGGGCGGGCCGCGGTGCCACGGGCAGCATGCCTAGGCCTTTGTGGGGTTCTGCGGGGCCGACGGTGGCGTTCTCGGGCGCCTCCATACAGAGCGCGTGCGGGTCGTTGCGCGTGGGCAGCCTGGCGCAGTCCAAAGAGTCCGGCCAGCCGAAGTTGAACTGCTCCATGATGGGCGCGCAGCGCAGGCGCGCCTGCTCGCACATGGGCCGGCAGGCGGGGATGGGCGTCGAGACCTGGTCGGTGCACATGGGTGCGTAGAGCGAGCACAGGAAGAAGCGCAGGTGGCTGTGGCAGCCGTACTGCACAAGCGGTGCAAACTCGGCCAGCTCCGCGGCCGCCTCGCCCTGCGACGTGTGGCCCAGCAGGTTGGGCATGCGGGTCAGGTTGTAGCCGATGCCGCGGCACATGGGGATCTCCACCGCCTGGCACGGAGCTGGCCCGCGCCCGCGCTCCGGGTCAAAGCGGCCGATCTCCAGAGCCGCACCGCCCGCCGCCAGCAGCTGCCACAGCAGCAGCGCTCGGCGCAGCGGCGGCACGGCCATCCCGGGCGACCCGGTCGAGGGCGGGAGGTCGGCCCGGGCTCACTCGGGCCGAGCCGTCCAGTGCCCCCGTGCCCACCCGTCACGTCGCAGGGCGCGGGCCATCGCCGAATCCCCCGCGTGTGTCAGGGCGCAGCTGGGCGCTCTGGGCAGCACGCAGGAAAGCCGCCCGCGGGAGAGGAGGCGCCGAGCTGCCACCGCCGCTGCCAGTCCAGCAGCCACGGAGCCAGCGCCGGCGCCGCCTCGGGAGGCCGCGGCTACAAGCCTCGGGGCGGGGCGGCAAGCGGACACGCCCAGGGGCGGGCTCTCCGTGTGCTGGGCACACCCATGGCCGGGTTTTAAAGGCGCCGCGTCTCGCAGAGTCCCACGCCCAACCCCAGGCCTGGCACCTACCCACAGAGGTACGGTCCTGCGGGGCCGGGTGTAAGTACGATATCGTCTGCCCGCTCATACTTGGTTATTCTCCTTACTTCGCTGCCCAATCATTCCTCGCGACAGAACAGTCAGCCCATAGAGTTCCCTGCCCCACCCTCATACTGGGTAACCTCGTCTTACCCCAGGCGTGGGGAGACTGTTTCTAAGGCTTCCAAGCGTGGGAAGCCTCGGTCTTGAACTCAGTAACAGTCCAAATGCTGTCCCTTCCTCTTCATAGTTGTATGTGACTTTGAGTTCTCTCGAAGCCTCAGTTTCCTTTTCTGTGAATCAGGCAGATAATCCTATAAAAATTAACAATGCATTTGTGGCACAAATACTGTTTATCTGTCACACTACACACTTGACCTCATTATATCATCTCAGCTCTCCCTTTCCCAAGTGGAGATACAGGCTCAGAGAGGAGCGACATATCGAAGGACATAGAGCTGTTAAGGGTTCCATTTGTAATTATCCGACTTCAGCTCCGGTACATTTCACAATGCCTCTGTGCTTCCTTCCTAGAGGTATTCTTACCCTATCAACCTGGAGGCCCCACTCTCTAGGGTACCCCCTCCACACCTCTGGGACGAGCTTTGAAACTGTTCCCACAGAGCTGGAGGACCCAATTTTAATACCCCTGGTCTCTTTCTCCCTCATCCACTCCTGTCCTCTGAGCTCCCTTGGCTGAGCAGGGAATTCCTCTCTGCTCAGGAAGTCTGCAGGTCTCTGGTGTGGTCTGCATCACCACTCTCCTCAGCTCTCCAGAGAGCCCCATTCTCCTTCCTGTGCGGGTAGAGCCATGGACCATGTACAGTGACACCATGGACATATCTTCTTCACCACGCTACCACTGATGATACTGGATTACAATCCCTGCTTCCATGGCCAGCACTTAAGCCATGGGGAGGGAGAGGACTGTTCTTCCCTTCTTATGGATGGAACCAAGGCCCAGTACAGTAACTGTGACCCCCTAGGGACATGCTTCAGTCTGCCAGTGACAGCTGATAATAAATAAATGAGGTCTGAGACTGAGACCCCTGACTGCCTACCCCATCCCACCCCCAACCAGTACATCCCCAGATTGGGAAGGCATTCCTTAGGGGCTGGGATTGTGGGGGCTCCCTAGGGTCCCAGGGCACCTTAGCCCTTCTGTCTCTGCGCAGCCAGTTTCCCTCTATGGTTCCTCCATAGCTTTGTGGGTAGAACCCAAGTGCCACTAGCAGCTCACCCAAGGGGCCCTGCTGTGGCCTGAGACTTGCTTAAGACTGATGTCCCTCTTCCCTAGCCCACCATGGTCTTGCCTTCACACCTTTGGCCTAGGTGTACCTGGAAGACTCAGACTCAGATTCAATATGTGTGCTCAGCCTAAGGGCAGCCACCAGCTCTCCTGGACAGAGCTGAAGGCTGTGCTCTGTGGGCTCAGGGTCCTTACCCACCTACTATGCCCCAACTTGGGCCCTATTGTGCCCTCATGTACTGTTAGGCCCCCATTGTCCCCTCCCCATACAAGCTACTGTTCAAAGACCATAGGGACATCTTATTTTTCTTCTCATCTTGCCCCCAGGAGTCACAGGTGCATGGATAATAGCAGAGCATGGCCCTGCTTCCCGAGCCCCTATATCCTGGGGCTCAGGTGGGGGCTCTGGAGCGGCCACTCTGCTGGCAGCTGGCTTGGGAGGCCTAGACTGGTGGAGCCTTCCCATTGCTAGGACTAGCCAGGGAGCCAGGTCTTTTGTGCCTATGCCTCCACCATTGCCAGGGTGGAGAAAAGTCCCGGGGCCCTTTCTCTGGAAGCTTAATAGGGAGGGTGCCCCAGGAGACATAGGATGCCAGGCCTGTCACCATGGCAACAGTTGCTTTTGGGAAGACAGAGGTGGGGCAGGGTATAGGGAAGAGCCCCTCCTCCATGCAGATGCTGCCTGGGAGAGAAGAGGCCTCTTGGGCCGCCTGCCCACCCACCCGGCTTTGTCACTTGATCCTCTTCTTTACAAAGACAGAATAATACCTTAGGCACTCACTGAAAGGGAGACTATGAAGAGGACTGAGGGGATGGGAGGAGGGAGATTACCATCAATGCCCACCCCCATTCCTGCTTCATTGGGCAGAGGGGCCAGAGACAGGGGTGAGGTGGGAACAGAGCCCCTGTCAGCTTCTCCTCCTGGGGGAAATTCCTCCTTTCCTGGGGATCCTTGGCTGTGGGCCGAGTTGCTCTGCATAACTGGAAAGGAACACCCTCCTGATCGGTACCCGACTCCCACCACTCCAGTCTCCTGGCACTGTACTCTGGAGGCCCTTCCTGCCACATCCTCCGGGATCAGACTGAGCCACCATTCGCCCCCACAGGACATGCTGCCCCTCCCTCCCCTAGCTCTACTCAGATATTATCTCCTCTGGGATGATCTCCCTGATCTTCTTCCTCTTCCGATGGCCCTAGTGCCCACCTCTATGTCTTGCATCCACCACACCTGTGCCTGTCACTTCAAAAACCTGATAGTGCCTGGGTGGTTTGGTGCCTGGCCTGGAAGAGGGTCCCATAAATGTTTGTTGAATGAAAAGAATGTTGTAATGAGGAGGGGGCTATAGATCTTCCTGGAAGGGGCTGATGCAAGTGGGGCCTGAGGTTGGGGAAGAGGTGTTTATTGGATTCTGGGGGACAGAAGTGTCTGTGAGTAAACAGGAGCTAGGAGAATGGCCATCCTGCACCTCTTCTTGGTGCCCAGGACATCCCTCAGGAGAGTCTTGTTGGCTGTGGAGGACCTCATGGGTATACTGACATACCTGCTCCTGGGAAGGGATAGGTTGTTTAGTGTCACTGCAGCCTGAGCAGATGAAGGTGGGTGCCAGCACATGTGTATATGTGTGTATGCGTGTGCACGCATGCGTGTGTGTGTATGGGGTGTGTGTTGAGGTCAGGGGTGAGTTAATTGTGTATGCACACCCAAGGACATGCAGCGGCCTGGTTATTCTTGTGCGTGCACACATATGCCCCTGCACAGGGCAGGGCTGGGTAAGACACTCTGGTGGCCTCAGAATAGGCCCACCTCCCTGACGCTTGGGCCCCTTCTGACTCAGTTTCCCTTTATAGGGATATCAAGGGCTGGACTAGACTGTTCCATTCTTACTTACTAAAGAAGTGTTTTTTAAAAATCCTTCCTAGGGCTTAAAATTTTCACAACTAATTCAACAATAGAGATGAGCAGAGAAATAAAATAACTGTTTCTTCCTCCCCTTACAATCTTAGCCATTAAGTAATCAATATTAAAAGTTCAGGCATCTCTTTTGATACTTTTTTTTCTAGACTTTACAAACACAGTGTTTTCCTTCTTTTACTAAAATGGAATTTATACAGTACATTTCACACCTCATTTCACCTAACAGTCTATCATGAATAGATGGATGGATATAATATGAAAATAAGTGTAGAAAATGTTAATGGTAGAATCTAAGTGGTGAGATTTCAGGTGCTTACTATATATTTTGTTCAGTTTTTCTGTATATGTTAAAATTTTCACAATAAAATACATTTTTTAAATTTTTTATTGAAATTTTGGGGGTGACATTGGTTAATAAAATCAAATAAGTTTCAAGTGTACAATTCAACAATATGTCACATATATATTGCATTGTGTGTTCACTGCCCAGAGTTAAATTTCCTTCAATCGCCAAGTATTTGACCCCTTATACCCTTATCTACCTCCCTCCTACCCCGCTACCCTTTGGTAACTACTAATCCACTACCCATGTCCATTAATCTCTGTCATGTTTATTTGTTGCTTTCAGTTTTATATCCCACATAGGAGTGAAACCACATGGTTTTCAACTTTTTCTGTCTAATTTATTTTGCTTAGCATGATTATCTCAAGATTCATCCATGTTGTCGCACATGGCAGTAGTTCATCTTTTCTTATGCCTGAATAATATTCCATTGTATATGTGTATATCTTCTTTATCTATTACAATCACCTATTGTAGGATACTTCAGATGCTTTTATGTCATGGCCACCGTGGATAATGCTGCTATGACCATCGGGGTGCATATATCTGCGGATAAATATTTTCAGGTTTTTTGGGTAAATACCCAGAAGAGGGATTGCTGGGTCATATGGTAATTCTAGTCTCAGTTTTTTGAGGAACCTCCATATTGTTTTCCATAGTGGTTATACCAATTTACATTTCTATCAGCAGTGTATGTAGGTTCCTTTTTCCCCACAACTTCTCCAACACTATGATTACTTGTCCTGTTGATGATAGCCATTCTAACAGGTGTGAGGTGGTATCTCATTGTGGTTTTGATTTGCATTTCCCTATTTGCTAGTAAAGTTAAGCATCTTTTCATGTCTGTTGGCCATTTGTATGTCTTCTTGGGAGAAGTATTTGTTCAGGTCCTCTGCCCATTTTTTAAAAATTTTTTATTGTTGAGTTGTATGAGTTCTTTATATATTTTGGAGATCAGGCCCTTATTGGAGGTGTTTGCAAATATATTCTCCCATTTGGGTGGTTGCCTCTTTGCCTTGTTGATGGTTTCTTTTGCTGTGCAGAAGCTTTTATGTTTGATATAAGCCATCCATTTATTTTTGCTTTTACTTTCCTTGACTTTGAGGTCAAAATCATAAAATCCTCTCTAAATCCAAGGTCCATGAGTTTAATAGTTATGTTTTCTTCTTTGCAATTTATTGTTTTAGGTCTTATATTCAGGTCCTTGAATAATTTTGAATTAATTTTGGTGTATGGAGATAGTTAGCAGTCTAGTTTTTCTTTTGCATGTGGCTTCCCTGTTTTCCCAGCACCAATAGTCGAAGAGGTTGTATATTTTTGGATCCTTTGTAGAAAATTGTTTGCCCATATATATGTGGGTTTATTTCTGGACTCTCAATTCTTTTCCATTGGCCTGTGTATCCATTTTTCTGTCAATACCACACTGTTTTGATTATTGTCTCTTTGTAGTATAATTTGAAGTCAGCCAGAGTGATATCTCCAGTTTGTCCTTTTTCTCATGAATGCGTTTCCATGTCAACAACACACAGGATACAACTCATTTTTAAAAATAGTTACTCTGATTTCCATAGTGTGGATTTATTATAAATTATTCAGTGAATCCTCTTGGGGTAGACATTTAAGTGGTTTTTGTTATGGTCTAGACTTGGGTGTAAGTATCTATATCCAGGGTCTGCAAACTGTGGTCCACAGGCTAAATTGGGCCTGCTGCCTGTTTTTATAAATAAAGTTTTATTGGAACACAGCTATGGACATTGGTTTGTGTAGAATCTATGGTTGTTTTTAAACTACGATGACAGAGTTGAGTAATCATGATGGAGACAATCTGGTCTGCAAAGCTGGACATGTTTACTATTTGGCCCTTTATAAAAAACATTTGCCCACCCCTGAACGTATTTGTGCTTTTATTTCTATAGCACAGAGTCTGAGAACCTGCTAGGTCAATGGATATATGCATTTTTTAAAAAGCATTATTGTAGTATATTATTGATGTATAATAAACTTGCACAAATTTAAAGTGTACAATTGAGTTTTGACATATGACATATGGATGTGAAATCATCACCACACTCGATCCAGATAATATCTTCCAGTTCAAAGGCCCATATCTTATTGGGAAGTAGCACATTAACATAATAACTGGCACATATATAGCTGGTGTGTGTAGTAACTGGTCAATATAGTGTTAAATGAGCTTAATAATAACTACTATTTATTAAGTATTAATTTATACCTCATTTAATTCTCAAAACACCTTATGAGGTAGTTATTATATACTCTAATTTTTAGATGAGGACAGAGGCTTAAAGAGAGTTGAAACAATTCACCTAGGGCAAGCCATAGTGCTAGGATTAAAAAATAATCATAATATATTCTTTACCCCCCCAAAGTTTTCTTGTACTCTTCCTCCCCTTCCCAGGCAACCACTGAACTTCTGTCACTATAGATTAGTTTGCATTTAGTTTATGTAAGTTTATATAGATGGAATGTTCATGTGATTTTGTGAGCACCTACTTTAACTGAGCACCTACTTTGCACCAGGCCATGCCTCCTTTATGCTCTATGAAGCGCACAGCACTGACTGGGCTGGGTGCTGGAGACATGAGATGAGTAAGACAGGGCACCTGCCCCCTGGTTGCTCATGATCAACTGGAGTCACAGATAGGATAGTGACAACTCTGGTGTCAGCTGATGTCTGTGATTAGAGAAGCAAGCTGGGGGTGGGTGTCAGAGAAGGTAACATATGAGCAGAGTCTTGAAGCCAAGTGGGAGCCAAATAGAAGAGAGGGAAAGTGTCCTAGACAAAGGGAATAGCCATTGCGAAAGCATTAGAGAGAAATGGAAGCAGGCTGCCGGGGTCCATAGTGAAGCTGGAAAGGCAGGTTTTACTCTTGGGCAATGGGGAGCCAGGGGCAGGTTTTAAGAGAGGGGGTGTTTTAAGTGGTCTGTACAGAGTGGCAGAAGCAAAGATAAGTGTGGGCTCTGCTAGGGGCAGAGACCAGAAGAGGTGACCAAAGTGTAAGTCCTAGAGACGGAGGTGGTTTAAAGGCAGAGAGGGAAGGAGGGCATTGAAGGCAGAGGGAAGGCAGAGCCAACAGCAGGAAGCAGGCCCTTTCAGTGCAGGGAATCTGGAGGAGCTGCTGGGAAGGGACGTGGTGTCTGTGTCTGTGGGGGAAGAGGGCACCCATCTCCAGGGTGCTCCCATCTGTGTCCATCCTCCAGCCTTGCCAGGCTTCTGTGGGTGCCACTGCTGAAAGCCACTTTTGTGCGGCAGCTCCAGCTCCTGTTTCGTTGACGTTGGAACCTGCTGCTTATTTATCCAACTCCAAGGGAAATTCTGCAGCAGCCGATGGGAAAAAAATAACCTCAGCTGCCGAGTAAGGAGGAAAGAGACCCCAGCCTGGGCCCCGTCACCCTCCCACCATCCTGCCCAGCCCAGCGAGGGGCCTCTGATGGAGGCTCACAGGCTCTCTCAGCAGCTGCAGGCCTCACACTGCCCTCTAAGAGGGAGGCCTGGTGGGCCTGCCTCTACCCAAGACCTGGGACACCACCCTCTCCAAGGCTGCTGGCTCTCTGTGGGAGCCCCTCTGTGGCTTCTTCTGGGGAAAGTCACCAGCCTCCTGGGCAAGCTGGCCTTGCCTCAGTACTCTGCCCACCGCTGCCTGGGGATGCTCCAAGTGGATAGTCCCTAGTGTGTTCTGAGGCATTCTCTTGCCCTGCCCTAGGCCCGCCAGGCAGCCAGGGCAGGAGCCTGGCTCTAGGCCACAGTGGCCTCTCAAGTTGTGAGGGCAGAAGCCCAACAAGCCCTGTCAGATGCAGAAGTATAACCTTTAGCCACTTCAGACCATGTTCTCCCTCAGCCTGGAGTGGACCTGTGGAGGAGGAGGTGCGGACATTGCCCTCAGCCCCCACCACACCTAAGGAGGGCCTCTCAGCTCTCCAGAGTACACTTCTCCTTCCCTGGGTCAGCCCTTTTGGATGACAGTCCATCCTGTAGTCCTTGTATCCTGTGAGGCCCTTTCATACCTACAACCTTGTTTGCCCCCATTTTACAGATGAGGAAACTGAGGGTAAGGAATGGAGCTGGACCCCAGGCCTCCTGACACTAGGCCTGTGTTCTGTTTTACTTCTCTGCCTTAAGTTAACACACCAGACAGGTCCACTTGCTTCCATGGCCCAGTCCACATGTCTGTAACCTTGCACGTCTCTCTAGCACAAAGGGCTGCACCAGGAGTTCTCATGGGCTGGTAGCATGCCCCTCCACTTTGGCTTATCCTGATCCTTGCCCATTCCTGGCCTTTCCCAGGTGTGTGATAGGGAAGGGAATGGGGAGTTATTCCACGTGAAGGACAGATGCCTCCCCCCAGCCCAAATACCCATATGTCATGTTCTGTTGCTTGTACTGCCATTTCCATAGGCACCCACATAGGGAAAACCACACGTCTATCTTTGAGGTGCTCAGGCCCTGAGAGTTTAGGTCACGGAATAATTCAGAACGCCATTTCTAGGTTCAGCTGCCTGGACTCAAATTGTGCCCCGCAGCTGTCATCTTAGATAATCTATCCAATATCTCTGCAGTATTTTCAGCAGGTAAAGGTACTCTGGTGGTGCCAGTGTTCCAAGGCCACCGGGGAGGCTGATGATCCTTAGGTGGCAGCTCAGCCCAGTACGAGGCCAGGACTCCACATATGAGCACTGTCACTTCACACTCAGACCTTCCCTCCCCACGCTCCCCTCCTCCTCTCACTCCCTCTCTCTTACACACGTTCTTCATTCAGTCTCCAGGACTCCTGGGAAATTGCTGTCGCAAGTCTTCACTCAAAGCCCCAAGCCTTCACTCAAAGCTCTGTTGTAGTCGGGACTTTGACTTTCATGGTCCTTAGGCACTTCTGCTTTCCTGGACCCTTTCTCCCATTAAAACAAAATATTAAAAATTATATTTTATGACTATGAACTATATTTTATGGATACATTATATTTCATGAATATGTTAACGCTATATATAAAAACACTTTTTGACCTAAAAGTTTATTTTTTTCTACTGTTTTTAAAAGAAAATATTTTGGTGGGTCTCTAAAGGTGTTGTGCGCCCTGGCACAGTGTCCACTGAGCCTGATGGATAAGTTGGCCCTGGCTGTTGACTCGCCCAGCTTCATCTCCTCCTGTGGCCTAGAACTTCCCTCAGACTAGCATACAAACTAACAGAAGCTTTGTCTTTCTTTTCTTGCCTGGAATTCCATTCCTACTCTCTTGTGCCTGGGCAAAGGAAGCTTCCTGCTGTGAAAGTAGAAGGGTTGGCCCAGGAGAGCCCAGCAGGCCCTCTCACATCCTTTGCAGATGAGAAATCTCCATGATTCCATATTTCTTCCTATCTAGGTAGGGCCACCCTGGGGGCACTTGCAGCCCATCTTGCTGTAGCCCCTTCCCCTGTCTCCTGACCCCAAGTGGTGTCCCTCTTAGACAGGCTAGATCTTCCTGACATATCACATCTACTTTGCTCCAAAGCCTTCACTGGCTCCCACCTTCTGTAGGATCAGACACAAAAGGCTCAGCCTGGCAGGTCTTGACCAGGCCTTGCCCTGGTCTCACTGTCCAGCTTTCCTGACTAAAGCCTACTTTGTACTTATGGAGCCCAGGGTCCTGCTACTTCATTGGCCCCAGACACACCCAAAACCCCTGATCTTGGGCCTGCCTTTGCTCAGGACTGTCCTTCTGATGACTGTATTCACTATTGCTTTTTGAGTTACTATTTAAAAAAAAAAGAACTATAATATATATAATTTATATGCACACATATTTTAAAATAACGAACATTTTATGTTTTGCCAACTTTAGACTGTATTTGAATTTAAATATTAATAAGTGAAAATCCATATTCTCTAGGCCCCCACCTTACCCCTCTCTTCAAGGTGCCCCTATTGACAGTAGGTAATATATCCCTCCAGATATTTGTAGACACTGACTCATACCCCTATATACAAGTAAATAAAATTGAGGTGCTTTTATTTATTTATAATTAATTTTATAGTTAAAGTTAATACATGCTTATAGTTTTTAAAAAACATATAATTTACATTAAAATGCACACATCTTGAGTGTTCAAATTGATGAATTATTAACAAAATGAACACACCCGTGTAACTACTATCCAGATCAAGACAAAGGACATGCCTATAACCCTAGAAGGATCCTTCATGTCCCCTTCCCACCAGAGGCTTCATTGTTCTCGCTGCCCCTATCCTGGCTAAGCTGTACCTGTTCTTATTGTTATAAAATGGAATCATACAATATTTGCTCTTTTGTGCCTAGCTTCTTTTGCTCAGCATATTATTTGTGCCACTCATTCATGTCGCTGCATGTAGCTGTAGTTTGTTCATTCTCATTGCTGAGTAATGCTCCATCAAATGGATATAGCACAGTTTATTTACTCATTCTTCTTTTGATGGACATTTGGGTTGTTTCTAGTTTGGGGCTTGCTTATAGACTGACTATTTGTGGGTTCCTTGCCCCAAATTCCTATGTTGAAATCTAACTCTCAAGATGATGGTAGTGGGAAGTGGGGACTGGAGGTGATTAGATGATACAGGTGGATCCCTCATGGATGAGATTAGTGCCTTTATTAAAAAGCCTCCAGAGAGCTCTGTAGTCCCTTCCACCATGTAATGACACAGAGAGGAGATGGTCATGTATGAACCAGGAAGTGGGCTCTCACCAGATAGTGAATCAGCAGGCACCTTGATCTTTTTTACATCATCCTGTTCTGGTTTCATTGTAAAACATTTTTTAAGTACATCAAGTAAGGATCTATAGAGCAATGAAAATGAATAATGATAGCTACATACATCAACATGATGAGTCTTTAAATCATAAGGTTGAGTGAAAGAAAACAGGTCCAACAGAACACGTACTGTTTGTTTATATAAAATTTGGAAACAGGCAAAACAAAACTAGATTGATATTTATGATAAATGTAAAGAAGTGCAAAGAGGTGAACATTGTAATCATTAGGTAGGATGTGGCAGTTGGGGTGGGGACAGGGAGTTGGTTAGGTTTGGGAAGGGCAGGCGGGAGGCTGCTGGGGTCTGGCAGCCTTCTACTTTGTGACTGGGTGAGTCATACAGGTTCATATGAACACTTAAGTTTTGGGCATTTTTCTGTGTGTTATATTTTACTATTTAAGAAGAAAAATGTACATGAAGTATATGAAAGAGCAAACATTCCATTTCTCTCCTCTCTGCAGAAGGAACACTGTGGGTCTCCTTTGGTTTCCTTCCACTTCTCTGTGCACTTACATCCCTACATACACATGTACACAAGATAAAAGTTTTCTAATGTCTCTCTAAAATATGTATTATCCCATAGCTTGTTTTCAGTCTGCCTTCTTTACCACTGTGTCACAGCATTTCACTCAGTATTAATATATTATAGTTGGACGAAATTAGTAATAGTACCTACTGCATGGGGTTATTGTGAGGATGAAGTGAGATGGTAGATACAAAGTGCTTAGAACAGGGCCTAGGGCACGCTAGGCTAACTTTGAGCCAGTTATTTCATTCCCTTGCGCTTCAGTTTCCTTATCTGGAAATGACAGTAGCTGTAAAATGGGATTCACATGAGGATCAATTGGGTCAATATAGGAAAAGCTGTTCCTAATAGTTCTGACACATGTAAGCAAAGGTTGTCCCTTGTTTTAATTATTATGAATGTGCAGATGACTTTACTACCGGGAGGGCAGGCACACTGTCATTGTTCTTTGTTTTGATCATTGTCATGGCTCTTCCTTGTTTTCTCTTCTAGATGAACTTTGTTATTTAGTTACTTAAATAATCCTATTGAATTTAGATATTTATTGAAATTATAGATTAAATTTGGGGAAAACTCACATTTTTACAATATTGAGCTTACCCATCTAGAGACAGATCATCTCTCCTTTTATGTTGGTCTTTTCCTTCCATCCTCTCTCCCTTCTTAACCTGCTTCCTTCATTCCATAAACATTTACTGAGCACCTACTATCTCACATTTGGGGACACAGTAAAAGTCTGATCAGGAGGGCAACACCAGATGAACACATACACAATGTGCTGTCTGGCTGTGAGGACAGCAGGGGTGGGAGCAGAGAGCAATGACCTAAGTGTGGGTGGAAGGTGGTAAT
Organism: Macroglossus sobrinus; assembly: GCA_004027375.1. Taxonomy (NCBI): domain Eukaryota; kingdom Metazoa; phylum Chordata; class Mammalia; order Chiroptera; family Pteropodidae; genus Macroglossus; species Macroglossus sobrinus. Next base: position 1,678,803 of record PVKZ01000079.1, on the reverse strand, counting down.
TTAGCTGGGAGGGGCTTACCTGGAAGGATACCGAGGCTCTAGCCAGGTGACTGCTGTGCACATTTCTTGTCTCAGGTCTTCATCCCAATTCTGAAGTCCCTCGGACTCTTCCAGCTGGAAGGACGTCCATCCTGAAGGCCCCCTGAGTGCTGAGTGGGAGAAATCTATTTCACCTCTGACTCTCCCTCGGGTCCCCCCCAGCACTCAATCACTGGTGTTCTGGGGCCTGAGGGACAGATGGGGCTGAACTCACAGGGCTTGTGAGCACCTTTACCCAGAAAGTAGTAGGAAGTCTCTGAAGACTTTTAGAGACAGGAGTGACATAATCAGATCTGCATTTCTCAAATAGCACTCTGGGAACCGGAAAGGGGGCTTTGGAGGAGGAACAGGCAAGAATAGAGAGGAAAAGAGTGTGAGTCCAACAGACAGGGAGCCCACATAATGAATGAGTGAATGAATGGATGAATGAAAGGTCAGCCCATATGGACACTAGACTGTTGGTAAGGAAGATCCAGAGCTGGAGAGGGGTCAGCCCTACCCAAGTACCATCATGACGACATCGAACCCCATGCCAGCCTGGGTGGGCCTCATCAGCCAGGGCCAGGTCTCTGACCACAGTACTCTCCAGGCTTCATCCCTCCTTGGATATGGAAGTCTGAGGTCAGGTGAGCTGCCTAGTAGGAGTTGAAACCTGGGAGGGGAAGCTGAAGGCATGACATCCCACCACCGAGGGGTGGCATCTGCCCATGAGAAGCTGGGGGTGCCAGGGCAGGTATATGTATGTGCCAGGGCCTGGAGGCTCTCGGGTCTCTTCCCTCCACCCTAGGCTGGCAGGTCGGTGCCAGGTGGGCCCTAGACCGAGGTGAGGGGTCATCCCCTGCTAGTGTCCTTGCCTCATCTACTCCCATTGCCCACGCACAGAAGCCCTTTCATGGGCAGGCTGGCTGGGAGCTCTGGCTGCCCCTCAGCCCCACGCCTCCTTCCTGCCGGGCCCCCATGCAGATCCCCCTCTCTGGGCTCTGCAGCAGGCCCAGGTTGGGGAGCGGCCTGGCCTGGAGCACAATGTGGCTCCTTGTTCCCCAGCCAGGCTGAGTCTCCTGGAATTGGCCCATTTCCTGCCTGGGCCATGGGGCCTTTTCCAAGGTAAATAAACAAATACAGAGAAGTTAGGGCTGGGTGGAAAGCGGGGTGTTGGGGTTTTCTTTCCCCCTCTCCAACCTCAGAGGTATGGTTGCTGTGTGACCACAGTGGTGGGATGGGGAGGTTGACCTCTGAGAGATGAGGGTTTGGGCTGCTTTGTGCCTCCTGTCCCTGCCCTCATCCAGGGACTTCCCCAAGAGAGGAAGCCAGGAGCCAGGGATCCCCCAGAGGGACCCCAGGCAGGGAAGACAGCAGCTGACAGTAGGCGGAAGGGGCTCTGGGGTGGATGGCAGTTTTCTGGGCTCAGGTCCCAGCTGGGAGGTCTGTGCCCTTGGGGAAGGAACCCCCCCTCCAGCTACAGAAAAGGCTCAGGAGGGACTGCCTGCCTGGAGGGCCTTGTGCCCCCAGCTGCCTGACCTGGACAAGTCACCTAAGATCTCTGGGCCTTAGTTTTGAAGTTTTAAAATGAGGATATCACCTCACAGGCGCACGGTGAGTCCCTGCATTTGGGAGTGAGTAAGGGGGGACTACTGTACGACACATTTCCACAAACTAAGGCTTTAGTCTCTTAAGTCAGTGTTCTCCAAACTTTAATGCCATAGGAGTTTGGAGGCATATTTTTTATGTTTTCTGATATCTTTTTTCTTTTAAAAAAGAGATATACAGTACAGCAAAACACGTCTGATGCCAATGGGAGTACTTGGGGTAGGGGGAGGGATGATCAACTTCACCTGGGAGTCTGGAAGGCTCCCCAGGAGGGCCGAGGTAGGAGAAACAGACAAGGGACAAAGTCCCTGCCCACATGGAGCTTACATTCTAGAGTCTTCTGAAAGGTGTTTAGCCCTCACCTTGACCTGCGTTGCTGCACTTAGCGGATGGGCCTCAGTTTCCACATTATTTCATGAATGCCTGAACGCATTATTTTTCATTCTGTCAGTGACCTCTCTCATCTATATACAGTGACTGCCAAAATCTCATCTTCCGTTGAGTCTCCTCTTTGAATTTTGACATCTAGTCGTATACTTGACATCTGTTTCCACTTTAATGTCCCAGAGACATTTCACATGCAACATGTCTGAAACAGAATTCTTGCCTTCCCCCCAGCCCCTCCTGCCCACACTTGCCTTCTTATGCTTGTTTCAGAGGGTGACATCACATCCAGCAAGTGGTTTGTGTTTAGAAATCTGGGACTACCTTTGACTTCCCACGCTCAGTTCATCAGCCAGTCCTTGCAGGCTTCACCACCTCTAGTAAATATTCTGATTATCGCAACCAAACAACCTTATAGTCATTGTTCATTTGCCCAACTAGTTATTCTGTGAGAACCAGACAGTAAAAAAGAAATTTTAGGGACAGGTGGATTTTCTCTCTGGTATATTGACTTTAATGTGGCCCCACATGGATACCTTCAGACCAGCAGGGCTCAGTCTGAAGTTGGGGCTCTGTCTGTTCTCAAGATGTGTGGCTCCAAAGCCAGATACCAGGTGCCCACCATCAGTGGCTGGACTGTCCTCTCCCTTTAGTACCAGGGCCAGTCCTTGGATGGGGGTGTCTCCCCTCTGAGCACAGAGAGGAAGAGTCAGGGAAGCAGAATTTCCCAGAGGGACCCAGAACTCTGATGGCATCACTGCTGGGAAGGACACTGACCACAGGACATCTCCCCTGTCGGTAATGCCCTGGAGAGCTGGGAGCAGAGACAGCTCACCTGGAAGCTGGTGCAACAATGCCTGAACTGTCTGCCCCAGCCAGGCAGTATAAAGTTCTGGGGAGCAGAATCCATCCTTTTCTGTTATGTCCTTTCCTCCCTTCCACAGCCCTGACACCTGGGCCCATCACCCACAGCCCTTGTCTGAGGCCCTTGGTCTTCTCTGCCCAAAACATCTTTCCAAAGGCCTCCTGAGGATAGAGTGGAGGCCCCCACCTGGGGTTCCTATCGCCCACATCGTTTGTGGCACAGCCCATGCATATGGGCTCCCTGCCTTCTCTTGGCCTGGTCTCTCCCCTCAGCATCTTCCCATTCTCTTGTCAGCCTGAGATGGGAGTGAGGGGGACAGAATGAAAAATAAGAAAGGGCTGGAATGGAACTCAGAATCACCCTCACCCAGCATGTTACCTACCAGACCCTCACAGATGAATGGAATTTTGTGAAGGACCAGGAGGGTGAAGACACACATCGTGCTAAGGAGTATGCTGCTCTGCTGAAGGGACAGGTCCCTGCATAGGGCTAACAACCAGGTGAACCTGAGTGGGGGACCTGTCTAACTGTGAGAGGTTGGGAAGCCTCGCAGGGAAGATGGTGTCTGACGTGAGTTTTTAAGGGTAAATGGGAGTTTGTCAGGCTGTCAGATGGTGGTGGCAACAGTGGAAATGCATTCCAGAAAAAGAGAAGAGCATGTGCAAAGACCTGGAGACAGGGAAGAATATGGCCCATTTTGGGAACAGTGTGAAGTTTAAATATGTTAGTTATAGAGATGTGAAATAGCAGTGGCTTCAATGGGGTAGATGTTTCTCTCTCCCCGTCTCACCTACTTCTCATGCAAAAGTCCAGAGAGAGGCAGTCAGGGCTGACATAGTGGCTCAGCTCCGTGAATTCCTCAGGGACCCAGGCTCCTTCCAGCTCACCATACATCCCTGGAATGTGGTTTTTGACCTCCTGGCCCAAGACAGCAGTTGGAATCCCAACCATCACACCCATATTCCAGGCATTGGCATGGAAGAAAAGGTGGAGAAGAAAGGAGCAAAGGGTACATGTTGGTGTTTTGGAAGAAGGCTTTCAGAAGCTGGCAGGTTACACTGTTTATAACTTGTTGGCCAGAATTTGATTTGTAACCACCCTAGCTGCAAGGACAGCCAAGAGATTATTCTAGGTGGCCACATGCTTAGCTAAAACTCAGCGGTTCAAATCTGTGAAATAAAGGGAGGAAAAACACTGGGGACAACCAGAGGTCTCTGCCACCTTTGAAATGGCTGGAGCCAGCTGTGGAGGGAGGGACTAGAGAGTCAGGAGAGACTGTGGAGTGGACCCTAAGCCCCATGACCACAAATGTTAAGCAAGAGAGTGAACTTCTCAGTCTTTTTTGTGGAAGGATGACACCAGCAGTAGTGGTGTGTGGGGCTGAATTAATGGATGGGTAGGGGCTGGTGGCAGGGGGTATCCTGTATGTCTGCTCTAATAATTTCAAAGTTCCTTTAAGTAGCTCTTAGTATGTCATAGATTAAAACAAACCCTGTCTCTCTGATAACCACTCCTTCCACATGCCTCTACTCTCTCAGAGAGGGTGTCCTGGATGTGGGAAGGGAGTGAGGGGTGAAGAACCCAGTTTCCTACTTGCTCAAAGCCTGCACTGGTGCCTGCCAGTGTTTGCCAGTCTCTAGGACACAGGCCTGGTGTCCACCCACTCCAGGCTCTCGGCTGAGGTGGCACCTTGTCCACCACAGCTGTCCCTGCAGCTGACTCACTGGCTTTTAACCCAGCGACTCTTCCTGCAGGGTACATGGTGAGGAGCCTTGGAGAATTCTGCCTTGAGGGCTTCCCTGACCTGACCACAATGGCCACTAGGTCTGTTCTAATGAGTCTGAGCCCAGGATGGCATACGCAGCCTGCTGGGGTCTCCTCTGCAGTCCCAGTGGGTAGCAAGGCAAGAGAATCTTGTCTATGTTGCCCCTCTCCATTTATCCCTCACAACTACCCCTCCAGGCAGAAGCCCAGGTTGGAACACCCACTCCAGTTGCTTCCTTTCCCACAATTCCCAGGTCCTCCTGCAGAGGACCCCTTACCTCCTCTTCTCATCTGCATTATTTTCCTCATAAGAAAGTCTATGGTCCCCTTGTAATTCACCAATCCTGGACCTTGGTAAGTTATAATGGGAGATATTGATGTTAAGTTCTTTTTTTTTCAAGATGGCAAAATTGTATGTTTAAACGTCAGAGGTCCCTTCCTGTCTCCTTTCTCTTTATGTTGCATCCTCTGAAACAAATCCTGGTCTTCCCCAGGAAGACTAGACAAGGACGTGGCTCAGAGATGTAAATGAGTAAAGTACATGAATAACTAAACGTTCCCGCCCACTCCCACCTTCAAGACAAAAGCCTCCTGGCTCTGAATGGAGCTGGCGGGGAGGAGTTGTATCCAGTCTGTTCCTTCTCCTTTCCCTTGTCCAAAAGTATTTCCTGAAAGCCCCATCATTGTGCAGGGCAGAGATGAAAAATCAGCTCATTAGACTATCAGTTACCAATAGACACTCTCTTACCTCCCACCCCGCACCATGGGAGGAGCATGCCCCTCATTTTGGTTGGGCTTAGCCATGTGACTCTCTTTGGCCAATGGGATATGAGCAGATGTGGGGTGAGCAGAGGTTTAAAAAGTGCTGAGCAATTGGGCTTGCTCCCTGAGCTCCTGCCTGTGCCTCAGGAGGCACATGCCTTACCCAGCCTGCTGGTCCAGGGAGGTTGAGTGAAGCGTGGCACTGTCCTGGACCCAACTGAGCTTACAGCCAAGCCCAGCTGCCTGGCAGAAGCATGAGCAAGAAATAAATGCTTGTTGCTCTAAGCTTCTGAGTTTTCCAGTAGTTTGTTATGAATTGTTATTGTGGCAATAGCTGACTGGCAATATTAAGTGAACCCAAAGTTCCCTTGTATCTCGTAGTGTTTATGAGGGGACCAGTTCTGGCATTTGATCAGCCAGGTTTGAATATCCTCTTCTCCAGCTTGGATGTGTCCTAAATGATCTCTGCTTCCCATGAGCAAAGTAACTGAGTGCCCCAGGAGCTCATGGAGAAGCAGCTGTGCCTTTCCCCGAGGGAGAGCAAAGGTGGGGCCTCTGATCAGTGTTGCCTTGTGACCCTGCTTCATGGGTGAAGGACCAGGGCTCCTTGGAGGAAGAGGGTGATGTCAGGGACTGCCTGTCCTGAATATCACCATTGTTGGTCCAGCCTGGCCTGAATTTCACACACATCAATCTAGAAGGTATGAATCTTTGTGCCCATTTTCAAAAAAAAAACTTGAGAGTCAGAGAAGTTGAGGGAGTTGCCTAAGATCACATAGTTAGTAAGTGGAATAGCTCAGCCAGAGGTCCTGAGCCTGGGATCTTTCTGTAACAGGGCACTGCCTTGCTGCAGCTGAAGGGAGGGGCAGGTCAAGGACCAGTCCTGGGCCCAGAGAGGCCCCTTGAAACAGGCGCATGATCACCCTCTCTACCTTGCCTGCTACTTTCCAGAAGGGGACTGGTCAGATGGGTACATCCTGGAAGAGAAGCAAAGTTTTTCTTAAGCCCGCCTCCCTACTGCCTGTGCCCCTCTCCCCTTTTTGTCTCCCAGATCTGTCCCTTGAAGGAAATGTGAAGCTCAAATTCAAAGCCTCTCTCCTTCTTTTCCCCTCATCAAAGCCAACTCCTGAAAGTGTCTGATAAACACACTTGTGCCAAGGCCCTGATGCCTGAGGAGAGTGAGCCACCGTAAGGGGGGCAGCCACATAGAGGAAGGACACCCCAAGAAGGCCACATATGTGTGGACACAGCTGAGTGAGGCAGGAGAGAGGCAGGAGAGAGGCCACACAGGAGAGGCCCGAGCTTCCTCTCCAACTGAACGGGAGTGTGAGGCCAGGCGTATTTATAACACAGCCCTGAAGGGGACCAGGCCTCACATAAATCACACCATTTCCTTGGCAGGAGTAAAAATAGCCACATGGCATCTTGCACACGCTTGTGCATGAAACAGAGCTGGCCCAGCCAACCTCTCCACCCCCTACCTTGGCCCTGCCCTCTGGTCATACGTCTTTTGACTACTGGGATGGAGTTTCCACCACCTCCTCCCCACCAGGCTTGCTGCCTGCTCCTCATCTCCATGGAAGTGGGTGGAGAGTTGCTGGGTGGGTGCCCCCTGTGGCTCTGTCAACCGGGCAGAGACTGCTGGGGGGCCAGCCATCGAGGGGCCCAGTACAAATCCTCAGCCAAGTCAAACTGGAGAGACTCAGAGCTGAGCAGTGGATGAGGAATAAGGGTTTGGGCTGGGTGAACTTAAGCAGAAAACCCCAAATAAGCATCCTACTGCACCATTAGGCCTCTCGTTATCTGATACTAGTGACACCGAGATAGAACGGGAAGGAGAAACTTAGGGAGACCCTGAGCCAAGGTTGGTGCTGGGGGTAAAACCTTCAGCCAATGTACCCCAAAGGACAGTCTGAGGCCTGCATCAGAGTAATTTGGGGAGCTTTTTACAATGGAGATTTCAGGGCCTGGACTCTCAAGAGATAGGGGTAGCACTGCATTTTAAGCAAGCCCCCTTCAGCCTCTGAGGCCCTTGGTCTCTGCCTCAAGCCCAGGCCTCTCCACTCTGGAGCACCACCCCCATCACAAGACTGGAGCCAGGCCTGGGAGGTAGGAGGCAGGACAGGGTCAAATCTCTTTCCTCACTGTCCTCCATACCACCTCTCCTCCTCCTCAGGCAAGCCAGTTTTCCAGCTGTCTCTGGGTCAGCAACAGTGGGAAAAAGTGACCAGCTGGAAAGTGACCTATTTGAGGCATGATCACACCCTACCAGTGTCCCAGTCTCTCTCTGGGAAAACTATTTCCATTTGGGGGAGGAACAGATAGCCTTCCTGCGGATGAAGGATCTGGGATTGGGTCTCTCTGACTACAACCCATGGTCTATCAAGGTCATAGTAGAAAACCCTAGATTCTTTCTTGCTTCTAAGCTCAGTATCATCACAGAGCTGCTTTCAGTGTCTCTTTCTTGTGATGTCCAGGATGTGGGCGTGTGGCCTGGACCAGACCAGGGGGTGGCAAGTTGTCCTGCTCCCACCATCACTGGGCACTGCCTCCCTGGACTTTGGCCCTTCTTCCTGGGTAGAATCTTGCCATGCTCTGGGCACCAAGGGGAGAGGATCTCGCTCTGGCAGAGCTTGTAGGCACTTAATTAATCTAATTAGACTAGGGCAGTGTTTCTGGCCACACCACGCCCTAGGAGACCTCAGAGGAGTTGCTCTCCTCTGAGCCTCCTTTGTGCAACCAATACTTGATGAGCACATATCCAAATGAAGTCTCTGCTTACCAACTTCATATTAGGACTTCTTTCATTCACTCTACAAATGTTTATGGAGTACCTCCTATGGGTAAGGCACTCTTCCAGGGCTAGGGGAATGCCAGGGCAAGACAGGCCGGGTCCCTGTGCACATGGCACTTACATTCCAGGGAACATCTAGTGCCACAGTTGCAGGGTTAAGAGCAGAGACTTTAGTACCATCTGGGTTCCAATTCTGGCTCTGACTCTTAGCTAGCTGTGTGACCTTGGACAAAATCTTTAATCCTTTTCTGTTTTAGTTCCCCTATTTGTAAAGTGAGGTTAATAGTGGTACCTGCTCTGCTGTTGGGAAGATTAAATGAGTTACTGGCACATGACTTAGAATTTTGGCTACTGTCATTGTCAGTGCCTGACCTAAGGACCTCCCAGGGAGCATTGAGGACAAGATATTAGGCAACAGAGACAGAGAATCATAATTTATCCTATAGCAGTCTCAGCATTCTTTTTCTCTTATGAGTTCAAAGGGGCCCACCCACCCTTGCCTTTTCCTCTGATTGTTTCCTCTTGAACCACAGTCTCCTAAATAAGTGATACCTTCTTGATTCCTTATGCAACTGGAAGAAGGACATAGAAGAAGCAGAGGAAAGCATGACACCCAGTTCCCCCTGACTTGGTCTTGTTTTTATTTTTCAAAGAAGAAATCTGCCACTTGTTTACTATCTTCTCTCTTCTCATTAGCATCCCTTTAGGGTCTTGTCCTAGGTGCTAATGGTTCACTATAAAGGAGAACCCCTGGTGTAAACAGAGGGGAATCGCAGTCTCAAAGCCCAAGCACTTTTGAGCAGAGAGTGGAACAGAGCTGCCTTCAGCTCTGTAGGGATTGGCACGTTAACTGAGAAAAGTGGGTAAGATTATGGTGTCTAGTTAACAATCCTGCCTGAAGACTATTTTTTCTCAGTAATTGGTCTGAACTATAAGAGGATCAAGAAGTAATAAAAAGAGACAGCTGCAAATGCTGGAAAGTCTCGTCATCTGGGATATTTCAGTAAAAGGCCAAATAGTATTAAAATTTAAACATCTAAGAATATATTTATATTAAAAAAAACTTGGGACATATTAATAATAATACTAAGGCTGTCTATGTGCCAGATACTATTTAAAATGCTTTGCAAGTGTTAAAGCAATAATCTTTATAACTCTGTAAAGAGGTAAATACTATTGTACTATACTTGTCCCCAAATATCAGAAAGAATGGCTGGAGCAGTGATAGAACGGGAAGGAGAAAGTGTGGTCCCTGGATCAGTAGCATCATCTTTACCTGGGAACTTATTAGAAATGTGAATTCTCTGGCACAGCCTCAGATCTGCTGAATCAGAAACTCAGGAGGTGAGGCCCAGAACTATGTATTTTTGCAAGCCTTCTGGGTAATTCTAACACATGCTCAAATTTAAAAACCACTAAGCCCGATTTGCTATGGTGACAAAAACTCCTGACTCTCAATTTCTTAAAACAGCAAAGGGACATTTCTCCTTCACACTGCTTGTCTACCAGGGGTGGGAGAAAAACTTTGCTCATCACAACACTCAGGGATACTTTGGAAATGATCCTAAAGGCTTATAGCAAATGAAGAAACATTTATTCAAAAAACTCTACTAAAATTTGGTAAGAACAGTGAGAGTCTGTGGTATCTGAGCAAAACCTTCCCCCATCTCCAGGTTAGCAAGATGGAAATTCCACTCCAGACCTGTGCAGCTCAGACCACAGATATCCCTTTCCCCGAGTTCCCAGTCAGAGGGCTATTTTTCCCAGAACGGGCAGGATATCAGCATTTCACAGCCTGCCCCTGCTACCTGTTATAAAGGTGCTGTTGTGGGCAAGTGTGGGTGAGAGGTGGGAGCTCCTTTCTTCTACTCAGCCCCCACTCTACCATAGGCATGGCACCACTGAGAATATCTGGGCTCTGACCCCTTTGCCCTGGACTTTAAGGCAGAGGTTCTGCCCTGGAAAAGGCAAGCCAACAAGACCTGACATTATTGCTCTTCTATTCTACTGAGCACTTAGCTCCTAAAGCAAGAGTGTCATTCAGAGGTAGGCACACCATTGTCTCTATCCGCAGTTCCAGAGTCACAGCACAGAGGTTTGTTTTTGTTTTTGTTTTTCCCAGAGGAAGGGACAGGTTATAGAGTAGCAAGCTCCCACTCTCTTCACAAAGGAAACTGACTTCATGTGCAAGAGAGTGTAGAGAAGTTCAAGCATAGAAGTGCTCTCAAAAACAGTGGTGGTTATGATGAAAATCAGTTGGAAGGAGATAGGTAGATTCATTGGAGATATAGGCTAAAATGTAGGCTAGTTAGTTTGTCAGAGAGAACCAGGGGAAGAGACAATGGAAAAAGCCCTTCTGGAGCAGGAACAAATCTCAGACATTGACCTTGTGAATTATCTCTTCAAATGAGCCCAAATTTGATTAGATAGTGTGTAAACAATTTATGCCACAGGACATTGTTGAAAATAATAAAGGAATTAGCCATTAATTAGCAGAGCTTTAACAGATGGGTGTGGTCAGGGAAAGAGAGCCCTTCAAAACCACTGTCATTCCAGGGTGACTGTAGGCATACCCAGGGCTGCACCTTCCAAAGCAACATCAGAGGCTACACATTGAGAAGGGAAGAGGTTGCAATAGAATTCAAAGTAGCCATTATAAATATGTCCAAAGAACTAAAGGAAACCATAATAAAAGAAGTAAAGGAACATATGATGGCAAAGTGGCACCAAAGAGAGAATATTAATAAAGAAATAGAAATTATAAAAAGAATTAAATGGAAAGTTTGGAGTTTAAAAGTAAAATAACTCAACTGAAAAATTCTCTAGAGAGGCACAACAGCAGATTTGAGCTGAAAGAAGATAGAATTAGTGAACTTGAGATAGATTGATAGAAATTATGCAGTCTGAGAATAGAGATTAAAAAAAAATAAAGAAAAATCAATAGAGCCTCAGAGAAATGGAGGACATCAAACCCACCAACATATGCATTGGTGGAGAGAAAGAGAAAAGAGAGAAAGCAGAAAAATGTTCAAAGAAATAATGGCTCAAATTTTCATAAATTTATTAAAAAACATTAATTTACATACCCAGGAAGCATAGTAAATTACCACTAGGATAAACAAAGAGCCACAAACAGACAACATCATATAAATGCTGAAAGACAAAGACAAGAGAAAAACCTTAAAGGAGCAAAAGGAAAACAGCTCATCACTTACAAAGAAACCTCAATAACACCTGATTTCTCATCAGAAATTACAGAGGCCAGAAAGTGTTGGGATAACATATTCAAAATGCTCAAAGAATAAAAAAACTATCAATCAAGAAGTTATATTCAGCCAAGCTATCTTTCAAAAATCAAGGCAAAATAAAGACATTTCCAAATGAACAAAAACTGAGATAATTTGTTGTTAGCAGACCTGCCTTATAAGAAATAATAAAGGAAGTCCTTCAGGATGAAAGCAAGTGACAGTAATTCATGTGAAAAAAAAAAAAGAATGCCAGTAAAGGTAACTATGTAATTATAAAAGACAGTATAAATGCATTTGTCTTCTCATTTTTTAACTAATTAAAAAAGCAATGGTATACAACAATATGTATATAATGTATTTTTAGAAATATAGAAATATAATATTTTTGTCAGTAGTGCAAATAAAGTGGGTGGGATCAAAGCTGATCCTAAAATTGTATGGAAATTCAAGAGACCCAGAATATCCAAAACAATCCTCAAAAAGAAAAAAGTTTAAAAACTCACACTCCTTAATTATGAAAATTACTATAGAGCAAAGTAATCATGGATAGACATATAGATCAGTAGACTAGAACTGAGAGTTCAGAAATGAACTCATGTCTGTGGACAACTGACTTTTGACAAGGATGTCAATATTATCCAATAGAGAAAGAATAGTTTTTTCAAAAAATGGTGCTGGGACAATCGGAGAGCCACATGCAAAACATTAAATTTGGACCCCTACCTCACACTATACATAAAATTAACTCAAAATGGATCAAAGATATGAGAGGTAAAACTATAAATCTCTTAGAAGAAAGCACAGAGATATATCTTCATGACCTTGATTAGGCAACAGTTTGTTAGATATGACTCCTAAAGTATGAGCAACAGAAGAAAAAACATAGAAAATTGTACTTAATCAGAGATAGGTCATTATCAGTGAAAAGACAACCTACAAAATGAGAGAAATAGTCTACAAGCCATATATTTGAAATCAAGGAGTTGTATCTAGAATGAATAAAGAACTCTCAAAACTTAACAATAGAAAGGCAAATAACCCAGTTCAAAAATGGGCAAAAGATCTGAATAGACAATTCTTGAAAGATGTACAAATGGCTAATAAGCAAGGATAGTCAACATTATTAGCCATTAGGAAAATATAAATTAAAACCACAACTAGATACCACCTCATAACACTATGATGGCTGTAATAAAAAGTCAGATAGTAAAGAGTGTTGACAAGGATGTTGAGAATTCAGAACCCTCATGCACTGTTGGTAGGAATAGAGAATGGTAATCACTTTGGAAAATAACCTGGCAGTTCTTTTAAAAGTTGAATATTCAGTAACCATATGATCCAGCAATTCCACCCAAGACAAATGAAAACATAGGTCCACAGAAATATTTCTGTACAAATATTTATAGCAGAATTATTCTTATAAGCCAAAAGATGGAAACAAGCCAAATGTTCATCAATTGATGAATGGATAAATGAAATTTGGTATGCCCATGCAGTAGAACATTATTCTGCCATAAAAAGGAAAGAAGTAGTGTTACTTGATATAACACAGATGAACCTTTAAAAAAAAAAAGCCAGTCACAAAAAGCCACAAATTGTATATCATTATATGAAATGTCCAGCATAGACAAATCTATAAAAAACACAAAGTAGATTAATTTTTGCTTAAGTCTGGGAGAGATGGGGGATAGGGATGCCATAGCTAATGGTTACAAGGTTGTTGTAATTTTTTTGAGCTTTTGAAAATGTTCTAAAGTTGACTGTGGTGAAGATTGTACATATCTGTGAATATACTAAAAATTATTGAATTGAATACTTTAAATTGTATGTTTTGTGAATTATTGTTTAATGAGCTGTTTTAAGATGCAATATCTAGTAAGAATTATAACTTTTTATGTATGAGATTCTCAATACACAGAACAGATGGAAGTGGTATTTAATTAGTATATTTTTTATAGGATCAAATTTTTTTACTTATAATAATAGCAATCATTTATTGAATTAAACTTAGTCATAAGTTTTACTTTATGTAAACATTTGGTAGGAAATACTTTTGAGTATGTATGTTGATCTTTTGTAAATAGCCAGAAATGTTATTTTTAAACAAATGTGTCAAACACTCAGAAAAGGATTCAGAAAATAAATTACATAACCGACTGCTGACACAATCCATCTTTGTTAAATCCGTACATTTTGCATCATTTACTTCAGGTTTTTCTTTTAAGAAACAAAATATAACAAAATCAGTTGAAGTTCTTCACAAAAATTTTCCTATCCCATTTCTCTCTCTTCTGTAGTATATCACTATGGAATGTAATGTTTTGCATGCTTTTAAATGATGTAAATACTATAAGTTTGAAAATATTATTCAACATGCTTTCTTTTCATGTCATGTTTGTTTCCAAGAGTATACAAAGAACAGAATACTATAATAAACCTCCACGTATCCATATCCTGGCTTCAGCAATGATCAGTTATGGCAACACGTACTTCATTAAAACCCCTACCCATTTCCAATCATTCTTCTGAATTATTTTAAAACAATTTCATCTGTAAAATTGCAATAGATATCTCTAAGAAATAAAGACACTTCTTAATAAACCAATACTGTATTGTAGATCTATCCATGTGTAACTCTACTCTGTCATTTTAATTGTAATGCAAAATTTGATTCTATGAAAAAATATTTTGATTTCTTTATCCATTTATTTACTGATGGATGCTTAGATTGATTCCACATTTTCACTAAAAACAATGACATAATGAACATTCTTGCACATGTCTCCTTATGTATATATGCATGGAATTGGAATGACTGGGTCATAGATAGGGAAATCACATGACTCCCGTACATACTGGAACAGTATCATGTTTATTTTTATTGTCTTACTGTACTGGCCAGGATTTCAGTACAATCCTGAACAGAGGATGTGGGAGTAGATGTCTTTTTATCATTCTTGATTGGAATGGAATTTCTGATTTTAAGGTAATATTTCTTGTATTCCAATATCAAGTATTGCAATTACTTTAGGCTTTGGTAGATATTATCAGGTTTGTTCATTTGAGATTAATTTTAGCTGTAAATAACTCCCCCATCCCTCCACCCCCCATCCCCAGTAACAGTAACTTAAATAAGATAGACACTTACTTCTCTTTGACTAAACAGTTTGGTTGTAGGTGACCAGGAGCTGCTATGACATCTCTTCTACAAGGAATCTTCAGAGACTCAAGCTTCTTCCAGCTCACTGCTCCACTGTTTTTGTGATGTGGCCCTTGTTATCATGGTCCAAAGCAGCCTCTGAGTTCTACACAAGATGAAAGAAAGAGATGAAGCAGAGGTAAAGGATATACACCAGTTGTCTGTTAAGGAAGGCTCTGGAAATTTGCCTTTGTACCCCTTTGCAATAGAGGTTCACACCAAGCTTACAAGGGAAGCTGGGAAAATTAGTCCTTATGCTGGCAGTGCAGGTGCTCAGCTAAAAATTCTATTACCAAAGAAGAAGGGATAAACAGATTTAAGAGGATAAATTAAGTTAATGCCCTTGTGTTTGTAGTTTACTAAGAGTATTTTTAAAACATAAATGAATGTTATTTTACTCATTGCTTTTTCTGCATTTATTGAGATCATATAGTTTTTCTTCTTTAAACCAGTAAGATGGTAAATTACATTAATAGGTTTTTCTGATATTGAATAATCTTTTTATATCTGGTATAATTTGCAAATTGGTCATAATGTCCTATTTCTTAATTGCTAAATTTAATGTGCTAAATTTACTTAGGATTTTTGCATTTGTGATGTAGTCTATGTTATTAAGAGAGATTGACTTATAATTTATTTTTTTCTCCTCCTGTTTTTGTTTGGTTTCGGGCTTAATGCTATATAGCTTTTTAAAGTGAATCAGTAAGCATTTCCTCTTTTTACCTTCTCTAGAATATTTTGTTCACAGTTTGTATTTTCTTTTTCTTTCTTTCTTTTCTTGCTTTTTTTTTTTTAGGTGAGGCAACCCTTGGTTGACCTCACAGATTGCAAGGAATTTGTCGGCTTACAATCCCTTACTTATTATTATTTTTTTTACACCTATAGCACCTGGTTTTTCTAGGTGGTCTCCCATCCAAGTACTAACCAGGCCTGACCCTGTTTAGCTTCCAAGATCAGAGGGATCCAATTGTTCAGGGTGGCATGGTCATAGACTCTTTTTTTTCTATTTTTTTCTCTCTTTCTTTCTCTCTTTCTCTCTTTCTCTCTTTCTCTCTTTCTCTCTTTCTCTCTTTCTCTCTTTCTCTCCTTCTCTCCTTCTCTCCTTCTCTCCTTCCTTCCTTCCTTCCTTCCTTCCTTCCTTCCTTCCTTCCTTCCTTCCTTCCTTCCTTCCTTCCTTCCTTCCTTCCTTCCTTTTTAAAATTATAACCATCCCAGTTTATGTGAAGTAGTATCTCATAGTGGTTTTAATTTGCATTTCCCTAATGACTAATAAATTTGAGCATCTTTTCACATGCTTATTGTCCATTTGTATATCTTTATTGGAGAAATGTCTTTTTAGGTACTTTGCCCACTTTTAATTGGGTTGTTAGTCTTAGTTGTTGAGTTTTTAGAATACTTTAAATATTTTCTCCCATATTATCAGTTATCTTTTCTTTATCTTAGTGGTATTCTTTGAAATACAAAAGTTTTTTTTTTAATTTTGATGAAGTTTGATTTACATATTTTTTCTTTTGTTGCTCACACTTTTCGCGTCACCTTTAAGAAACCACTACCAAATCCAAGTTTATGAAAATTTATCCCTCTGTTTTCTTATAAAAGTCTTATCATTTTAGCTCCCATATTTTGATACATTTTGAGTTGATTTTAACTGATTTTTGTTTGTTGAACCACTCTTGCATTTCCAAGATAAATCTCTCTTGGTTTGTAGTGTATATTCTTTATTATATGCAGCTGGATTCAGTTTGCTAGTATTTTATTGAGAATTTTTTCATCGATATTCATAAAGGATGTTAGTTTGAAGTTTTCTCTTCTTGTATGTCTTTGTCTGGCTTTGAAATCAGGATAATGCTGGCCTCATAGAATGAATTAGGGATGCTCAGACCCATGGATTATTTAGAAGGATGCAGTTTTATTTCTAAATGTTTGAATATTTTCTGTTATCACTTTCCTGTTGATATCTAATTTAAATTTACTATGGTAATACTTTGTATGATTTCATTTCTTTTACATTTGTAAAGGTTAGTTTTATTACCCTGGATATAGTCTAACCTGGTGAATGCCCCATGCACTAGAAAGGAATGTGTATTCTGTCATTGTTGGGTAGAGTGTTTTACAAATGTCAGTTAGGTTCAGTTGAATAATGGTATTGTTCACTTCTTCAATTATATTTCTGATTCTCTGTCAACCAGTATTATTATTGAGAGAAAAGAGCTATTTTTCCTCTCATTCCTGTCAACTTTTGCTCCATGTATTTTGCTCTATTTTTAGGTACATACACATTTAGAATTGTTATATCTTCCTGGTAGATTGACTTTGTTCCTTTAATTTTCTTTGCTTTGAAGTATACTTTGTTTTATATTAATATATTCACTCCAACTTTCTTTTGAATATTTTCTGCATGGCATGTCTTTTTCCATTCTTCTACTGTTAACCTATTTATATCATTATATTTGAAATAAGTTTCTTGTAGACAGCATATAGTTAGGTCTTGTTTTTGTCCTTTCTGACAATCTCACTTAATTACTGTGTTTATCTACATTTAATGCCATTATTAACTTGTTGGGATTTAAGTCTACCATACTATTAATTTTGTTTTTTTTTTTTCCTTGTTTCTCCATTTCTCCTTTCTCATCTTCTTTTAGGTTATTCGAATGCTCTTTAGTGTTTTATTTAAATTTATCCATTGTGTTTTTGACTACATCTTCTGGTATAATTTTTTAGTGGTTGCTCTAGGGAGCACAATATACATACTTAACTTTTCAAGGCTACTTAGAATTAATATTTTATTGCTTGAAGTGAAATGTAGAAACCCTAATATAGGTTCTTTTACTCTCTCCCACTATGTTGTAGTTGTTATAGGGTACACTGACATACACTGAAAATCTCATCAAACAACGTTATAATTTTTTGCTTTCAACCATCAAACATAGTTTAAAAAACTTGAGAAAAGTCTATTGTATTTGCCCAGATGTTTACCATTTCTGTTGTTTTTTCTGTCAATCCTGCTATTCCAAGTTTCCTTCTGGTATTACTACCTTTCTGTCTGATAAACTTCCTTTAGTAATTCTTTTTGACTAGGTACGCTGGGAACAAATTCTTTTTGTTTTCCTTCACTGAGTATCTTCATTTTGCCTTAATTCCTGAAGGATATTCTTACTGGATGTAGAATTATAGATTGACAGTTCTTTTTTTTTCCCCCACACTTTAAAATTTTGTTCACTTCCTACTGGTCCTTGGTTTCTAATGACAAATTCACAGTTATTTCAATTGTTGTTCCTCTCTAAAAATGTATGTTTTACCTCTGGCTTTTTTCATGACATTTTTCTTGGTCTTTTATACTCAATAGCTTAATTAAAATATGTCTGGGTATGAATTTCTTTCTGTTTATCCTGTTTATGTTTCACTGAGCTTATTGAATTTGTAGGTTTATATCTTTTGCCAAATTTGGAAAGTATCCAGCCATTATTTCTTCAAATATAATCTGTTCACATTTTATAGCTTTATTTAGTGGGAGAGTTGGGGTGAAGTATTTACTCCATCTCATCTACCATCTTATCTGGAAATAGAAACTTAA
This sequence comes from Macroglossus sobrinus, assembly GCA_004027375.1. NCBI lineage: Eukaryota > Metazoa > Chordata > Mammalia > Chiroptera > Pteropodidae > Macroglossus > Macroglossus sobrinus. The sequence continues at coordinate 1,660,587 of PVKZ01000079.1, read as the reverse complement.
GTCCATTTAGATTAATATTATTATGGCTACACCATATTTTTGGATTAGAGTTTGCCTAATAAAAGTTTTCCCATTCTATTATTTACAATATCTTTGTATCCTACTATTTATGTGTTTTTGGCTTTTGCTTAAGTGTTTAATCTGACCCTCTCTTTTAACCATGAATTTTGCCCATTTTCATTTATTATGGTTAATTATGCTTAGATTGTGCTATTTATTTTATCTTCCTTTTTCTTTATTTTATTTTTCTCCTTTATTATTTTTTATAAGATTGGACAAGTTTTCAGTTTTCTTTTCTTTCCAGCACTTGCTCATATATTGCTTTGGAAGTTAATACATTATATTTTGTTCCCTTTGCAGATTACTCTTAAAATTTTAACTTTTATACTTGAACTAACAGTGACTACAGTGTATATCTACTCTTTTGACAAATGCAAGTAACTTAGTCACCTATTGGTATCCAATACTTTAATTACATCTTTTTATACCCTTAATTGGTTATTCTTGTATTATTAGATTTACTCACATGTTTATTCATTTTTATTTGTATTTTTTGTTTGTCATTGCTTTTTTCTTCTCACTACTTCCTCCTGGGTTATAATATATATCATATATAGAAGATATATATCATATGTACATATGCTACAAAGGACATACAGGATATATATCTCTATATACCCATATATAAATATATAGTCAATTAATAACAGTCTTTTAGCAGTAAATTCTCTTAGTCTTTATTAAAAAGATCTTTTTACCCTTGCTCTTCGATAATAAGTTAGCTAAATAATTTCTATATCACTCTCATTTTCTCTTAGCACTTTGAAGATATTCTTCAAGATAATTCTGACTTCTAAAGTTGCCATTGACAAATCTGCTGGCAGTGTAATTGTCATCTCTTTGAAGGCAATCTGTCTTTTTTCTCTTATTTCCTTTAAGATTTTTGTGGTGTATGGCAGTTTCATAGTGATGTATATATGTATAGATTTATTTATCTTACCTAGAACCAGTGCTTTTTGAAACTAATGGTTTGTATTTTTCACAAAAAATGTAATTTTATAAATATTAGCTCTTTGAATATGTCCTCTCCACCATTTGCCTAGTCTTTTCCCCAGGGAAATCCTTTTAGATTGTTGGACCTTCTCATTCTATTTCTCTTACTCTTTCTGTATCAGAAAACTTTTGCTGTATAACAAATCATCCCAAAATGTACTAGCTTAAAATAACAACCATTTGTTTAGCTTATGATTCTGTATGTCACAAATTTGGGCTAGACTCAGTTGGGTGGTTTTTCTGGTCTTGGCTGAGCTCGGTCATGCATATATGGTCAGCTACGGACTAGCTGGTCTAGGATGACCTCTGTTGAAATGATAATTCACATAGTCTCTCAACCTCTAGCAGACTAGTCTGGGTTAAATCATTAAGGATTTTAAGAGAGTGAATGGAAGTACACAAAGTCTCTTGAGGCCAAAGGTCAGAACCAACATCACTTATGCCACATTTTATTGGTCAAAGAAAGTTGCAAAGGCAGCCTAGATAAAAGGGGTATGTTGTGGGGGAAGACTCCACTTCTTGATAATGGGAGCTGCAGCTATAAAATCATGTGGAGAAAAATTAAAATTTGTAAAATTCAGAAAGCGATATTTATTATACTTCTGTATTTGTGGCCTGTATATGATAGTAGTTTAGCGAATAAACTGGGATCAGAGTGGAATAATTTTGACCATTTTTGCAAGTAACCTATAATATTACCTGTCATGGTTATTTTTATTAAACTCTTCTCTTTGGGGAAGTTATATAGTTCACTAAATTACTCTTCACCATGGGTAATTGCTATTTAATTATTCACTGAATTTTTAATTTAAATAACTGTACTATTCATTAGTAGAAGTTGTATTTTTCTCTCATCTGCCTATTCTTTTTTTTTCATAGTGTTGTTTTCCTCTTGTTTTTTAATTCCTTCCTATTATCATTTTAAACATATTTATTTTATATTCTCTATAAGATTATGTTGGGGTGTTTTAATCTTGCTGTTCATGTATCTCTAGACTTTTGATAATGGTTGAGTTTTCTTCTGTGCACTATCAACTTATCTTTAGTAGGGCTTTATCTGTGGGAGTCCTGTGTGGCCTTCATGGAAGACCTGTTCCTTTATAGAAAGTTTCAAATTTGTTTCTGTTAAGTACTCCAGAGATATTACTAAGCCTGGACTAATATTTATGTTAATTTCTCAGTTTTAGGGTAGAGACAATTTAAACCTAAAACTTCTGTGAGCACTGGCTCATGGTAACAAACTCTCAAGAGGGATTTAAAAAATTCTACCAGCTAGGTTGAGACAAATTTCCTTCTTGTCTTTCTGTGCTTAAAGTTTTTTTTTTTCTTTTTTCCTAGCACATTATTTCACTAAGGATATAGCGCTAGACCTCCCCAGTTTTAGCTGGGCGTTCTCTGTGTCAGTCTCCACTTTGGGTAGGCCGGAGGCCTCACCTGCCCCCATTTCCTGCCTGTGCCCTTCTTCCATTTAGGGCAGCTGTAGCCAACTTGTTCTCATTACTCTCTTCATTTCTGTTTTTTAGAGATTTCGTTTTGTTTGTTGGAGGGTTTGTTTGTTTGTTGTTTTTTATCTGTTTTGTTTTAACCTAGCCTTCCTAGGTATTTAGAGAAGGACGGTTTTCAGATTATCTTTAGTTTAAGTTAAAATTATTGAGGCGGCATTGATTAATAAAGTCAAATAGGTATTAAATGTACAATTCTATAATACATCATATGTATATTGCATTATGTGTTCACCCAAAATTAAATTTTCTTCTGTCATCAAATATTTGATTCCTTTTACCCTTATCTATTTCTCGCTTCCCTATGGTAACCATTAATCCACTGTCCATGTCCGTGAGTCCCTGTTTGTCATGTTTGTTTGTTGCTTTCATTTTTCCATCCTACATATGAGTGAAATTGGTTCTCAACTTTTTCTGTTTGACTTATTTCACTTAGCATAATAATCTCAAGATCTACCTATGTTATTTCAGGTTATCTAATCTATCATAATGCTCAAAAAAGAAGTCCATATATAAACCTAAATTAATTTTTTTCTTAAGAATCAGAATCACAAATTTTTAGGGCCTTCAAAGCTGGCAGAAGCTCTGTAGAACAGTTTGAAAATCACTGAGGCAGAAGAGAGAATTCAGGCTTCCTGCTGTCTACTTCTACAATTCCAGCCCCAGCACCCTCATGTTCTGTGACTTGGAGCAGGTTACTTAGCTTCTCTGTGGCTTCCTTTCCCCTTCTGTGTGAATAATCATACCTAATGCCTGGGAATATGTACGGAAAGCCGTGGCCCTGTGATGTTTGAGGTGGTGGGGGGTGGGGGTGTCTCTCCAAATAGAGTCTTTGGTATAACCCAAAAAATTACATTAGGTGTAACATCCCTCTGCCTAACCAGGTGAATGGCTGGCTGCCAACAGGTTTTCAGGCACCGATGCAGACTGTTTTAAGCCCACACCGGGAATCAGTGCAGAATATGGTCTCACGATGCAGAACCTGCGACCCAGGGGTTCCCGTGCCCTTTCCCATCCGTTTCTGGGAGGACAGCCCTGGCTGGCCACACTGAACGACAGTGCTCTCTGACCAGCTCTGGTCAGGGACCCGTTGAGGAAGAACCCCAACCCCTCTCCACTGACCTCAATTTCCACACTGCCCATTCAACCTGGGGTGGTTAAAGAAGGATCCTCATCTCCCTGTCCCAAGCGGGGATGGGGGCAGGATGAGGGCACTCCAGCGAGGCGTTGACCCCCGGGTAGGCCCCCGCACAGGAAGAAAGGCATTTCTGTCTCTCTCTGAATCCGCCTCGGGTTTCGCATTTTCCTTCCCCAGGACAATCTCGACCTTCACCGTGAAGGCCCTTTTGCAAACACACACACACGGACATGTATTTTTGGAAGAAGGGAAAAAAATTCCAAGGGAACCTCTGCTCGGTTAAAAATGAAGTGAAGATTATATTAAGAATGAAAGCCGAGCAGGGCCGCTGGGGCGCAGACAGAAGGCCCTTTCATCGCGCCCGGCCGCGCGCCGCAGGCAGCTGCCAATACAAACGCGGGCGGAACAGAAGCTGCGGAGCCGCCGCCGCGCTGCCAGGCCGCGTCCCCGCCGTCCCGAGGCTGGCGCCGCGCCCGTTTCCGCTCTGCTGACGCGCCCAAATCGCCAGGCGGGCGGCGGGAACCGCGCGGGAAGAGCGCCTGCGGGGGGTGGGGCGCGTGACTTCCAGGCCGAGCCTCACCTGCGCACCTGCAGCCTCCAGGGTTTCCCGTCTCTGCACTTAGGTCCACATCACTGCCTGCCGCCCTTGGCTCGGGCTGTCCTCTGCTGCAGGGATGCTCGTCCTCATCCCAGTCCCCAGCACATGGTAGGTGCTCAGTAAGCTCAAGGCAGCCTCCTCCGTGAAGTCTGCCTGGGTCATCCTACTCTGGACTACCAAAAGTCATAGCTGGGTTTCCTCAGGCCCCTGCAAGACTGGAGCCCCCAGCAGGGTCTGTGTCCTTCCTGCAGCCCCTTACCCAGTGCAAGCCTCTCCCACCCCAAAACGTGTTGTTGGGCCAAAGAAATGGCCCATGCCTGCTTCCCTGTATGCACAATGCTGGCTCTATAGACATCCCCCGTGGAGGATGGGCAGCCTAATGATTTGCTAGCTGGAGATTCTTTCATTAATGTTAGGAAAGCCATTCACCCACACCTATAAAATGGGCACAGGCAAGTCATCCTTCCCTACTTCTCAGGACTCATGTAAGGCTGAGGAAAGAGGCTGTGGAGAGGTAAGGACAGCTTGAGAACTGTGGGGTGCCAGGGTCTTTCTTTATGAGGCATGCACTACTGGCCACTGCCCAGATCTGCCCTCCTCATCCCTTTCCAAGGCATTGCCTCTCAGCCCCTCACAGGAGGATTAATCACTCTGTTCAGCCACAAGAGTTCCTCCCTACAGTGGGAGAGGTTATGTCAGTCAGGACCCCTGGCCTTTGAGGGTCCTTCCTTCCCAATTCTTCCTGGTCACTTGGGCTCCTACCCCAATGCAGAGAAGGGCACTAACCTGGTTGGCCAATCAGAGGCTATCACCCACCTTCTAGATTGGTGACCCTGGTGGCCCACTCTAGGCCAATCAAAACTTTCTGTGTGAAAGCTGTGTGAAGCTCTGTATCTTGGTACCTGAAAGGGTGAGGTTGAGGCAGCTAGGGGTTTCCTGGATCCGAAAGGGAAGCAGAGATGAGAGGTACAGCAGGTGAGGGGCAGGAGAAAATGAGAAAAACCCAGAGAATCATAGACAAGGAAATCATACTGGGTCCCCAGGATCCAGCTGTGCTGCAGACAGAGCCACCTCTGGACAACTCGTGACAACAGCCAATCCATTCTCTTTTGGTTTGGGCCAGTTCAAGTTGGGTTTCTGTCAGTTGGAATTGAAAGAGTCCCACCTAATATGCTTGTTATCCAAAAAAGCAAAACCCTTGTACTTGGTATTTGTGGCTTTCACAATGTGCAGCCTTCTTCCCTTTCTGGCCTTGGGCTGCCTTAAATTTGTCCAGCACTCTACCATTTCCAAAGGATTTTCATAAACATAATCACAGGTGATCCCCACCACAACTCAGGTGTGAAATCAGGAGACTGAGGCTTTTGTATTAAGTGCTGTACCTGAGGTCACAAAGGTCTAAGGGATGCAGATGAAATGCAGCTAAGTTATCTCAGACCCCAGCTAGTCTCCCAGCCACACCCAGCCATACTCCCTCTGCCCTCCTGCACTCTCCCTCCCATCTTGGCTAGGATTGACTGCTCCGGAACCCTATACTCATGGGTTCCCATGGCGCAGCTTGGCTCTGGTCCTCCCTCCAGCTCTCTGCTGACCTCAGTCCTTCACAGATCAGTGCATGTCTACCTCCCCCTACCCCTCCTCAGAGCCTGCATTCTGCATCGATCAGTTGGCACTTGTGCTTCAGATGCTGAGGGATAGGTTGCTATACTCCCACCTTGCTTCCCATGCACAGAAACTGAAGGCAGGAACCTGACTTATGCCACTTTAGATCTGTCTTTTGAGTATTTAGAGGGCAAAAGCCACAGGATATGACAATTAATGTGTTTTGGGAAGTGAGGGAAAGACAGGAGAGTCAAGCATGGTGATCCCTATGTGGCTTTGGCTGGAGTGTCACTACTAACTAACCTCAGGAACGTGAGAGGAGGCCCAGGTTATGGAGGAGAGACCAGAGAAAGGTGGTCTCAGGCCCCTGGGGGTACAGAGTGGAAAGTCCAGAAAGGGGGGTGTTGGAGGTGGAGGTTCAGAAAGCTCTGAAGTAAATGAAGATGGAGGCTGGGGCCTTGGGAGTTGATGAGTTGATTGAGATGAACTCTTTGATGTGGAAGGGAATATGATCAAGGACAGAACCCTAACATTTAAGGGACTGGGGGAAGCTGAAGGAGAAGGGGAAGAGGAGAGGAAAAGGGTGAGGAGGATTAGCGAAGGAGACAGGCAGAACAAGGACAGTGGTGTGTGAAAGGAACATGAGAAAGAATTTTAAGAAAGAAATGTGGCATATGATCTCAGAGGTCCATGGGAAGAAGACTTCTTTCCATAAGGAAGGTGCTCACTGGACAGTCAACTAAGGGGTCACTGAAGATCTAAGCCAGAGTAGTGTCCACAGAATGGTGACAGTAATGAGCCAAGAGGCAATAAAGGTAGGAAAAGCTGAGAAAGCAAATGCAGACAACTCAGCCAAAAGCCTGGCAAATGTGGGCTTAACAAAAAGGAACAAGATACACAGAAAACTACTCAACATCTTTGGAAGAAATTAAAGAAAACCGAAATGGAAAGACATTCATGTTCATGGTTTAGAAGACATACTATTGTTAAAATGGCAATATTCCCAAAATTGGTCTACAAATTCAAATTAATCCCCACCAAATTCCCCTCAAAAGCTACATTTTTTACAGAAATTGACAAGCCGATCCTAAAACTCATGGGAAAAAAAAATGTAAGAAACCTAGAATAGCTAAATAAACAAACAAACAAGGCAACCAAGGCTGGAGAAGTCAAAATTCCTGATTATAAAACTTACTACAAGGCTGTAGTAATCAAGACTGTATGGTAGTGGCATAAGGATAGACACATAAATTAGTGAAATAGAATTGAGAGTCTGGAAATTAACCCATACATCTATGGTCTCTTGATTTGGGTGCCAAGACCATTCAATAGTTTTGTAGTCTATTCTACAAATGGTGTTAGGAAACTGGATATCCACATGCAAAAGAATGTACTTACATTTTTACTTCATATCATATACAAAAAATTACTCAAAATGAAAAACAGAGATAAATCTTCATGATTTTGAATCTGGAAATGGTTTCTGATATATGATACCAATAGCATAAGCAACAACAGAAAAGATAGATAGATAATTTTGGACCCCATCAAAATGTTTGTTCTTTAATAGACAACATCAAAAAAGTGAAAAAGCAATCTATAGAATGAAAGAAAGAATATATAAAGAACTTTTACAGCTCCACAATTAAAAGCAAATGACCCAATTAAAAAATGGTCAAGAGATCTAAATAGATATTTCTTCAAAGAAGACATACAAATGGCTAATAAGTACATAAAAAGATGCTTGACTTCAGTTGTCATTAGGGAAATACAAATCAAAACCACAATGAGATGTCATTTTACATGCACTAGGATGGCTATAATTTTTCTTTTTTTAAAGAGAAAATAAGTGTTAGTGAGGACTGGAGAAATCAGAACACTCATACATGGCTGGTGGGAATATAAAATAGTTAAGTTGTTGTGGAATAGAATAGGACTGTTCCTCAAAAAATTACACAGGGAATTACCATATGACCTAGCAATTTTAAGAAAGAATGCTCATAGGTGGCAGGTGATCTCAGAGGTCCACAGGAGGAAGACTTTCCTTTTCTTTCAAGAAGGAAAGTGCTCACTGTAACAGTCAGTTCTTTGGTACATACCCCAAAGAACTGAAAACATGTATTCAAACAAAAATATACATGGATATTTACAGTAGCATTATCCATAATAGCCAAAAAGTAGAAACAAACCGATGTCTATCAACTGATGAATGAGTAGACTAAAGGTGGTAGATCCATACAATGGGATATTATTCAGTCATAAAAAGGACTGAGGGAAGAGGAGAATGGGGCTTGATTGCTAATGGGTATAGCATTTTTGTAGGCAATCAAAATATACTCAAATTAGATAGGGTGATGGTTGCACAACTTTGCGAACGTGCTAAAAAAAAACCCCCACAGAATTGTATATCTTAAAAGAATTAAATATGTAGTATATAAATTATATCTCAATTTTTTTCTATTTTTTTAAATGAGGAAGAATATATGAAGATATTCTCTTGTAAAAATTGTTAATTCTCCTCGAAGGATAACTAGGAAACTGCCAACAGTGAGAAGGGAGGAGGAGGAGGGTGAGGAGCAAGGATTGAATGAATCACAGTTTCAAGAAGTAAATAAATAGAATACAATAAAGTGGTCTGGCTTTGGGAGAAGTAGGAGGTGGAGTTGAAGAAATGTTCTGTTAGGAAGGAGAGACTGGGCCACGCTTGGAGGCAGAAGGGAAGAAACCTATGTCACGAACAAGGGATGGCTGATGAACTGGACAGGGCCAGGATCTAATGCACAGAAAGCAGCTAGTAGCGGACACTTCTACACCCATGGACTCAGGGGAGAAGGTGAGGTGGGCAAAGCTACAGAAGACGTGGGGTGAAGGAAAATGCGGGACTCAATGGCCTTTATTTTCTCTGTGGTAGAGAAGCCCAGGTTGCTGTGCCTGGGGAGAGAGGAAGGGGTGGGTACTTGGAAGAGAAAGGAGCCTGAGAATCAAGGGTGAGGTTGGGAAGGGCCTCCTCATGGAATCAAAAAGGGAATCAGTGACGCAGGAACGGGCTGCTGAGTAATTCTGAGGTTGGAAACGCACCTTGGTGATTTTCACATTCATTCCACAGAGCCTGAGTAAGGCTCTTTGTGTGCTGGGGGACACTGTGCTATTGATGGCTGGTAGCTATCTGCTGTGGCCATTCAGGGGCCAGCCTACCTGGGTGTCTGCTTTATACTTCAAATGCCAAGTGTGGTAGGGGAAGTGGGCCTTCCAATGCCCCTGGCAGGGAGGGCTTCTGTGGGGCCCGGCCTATTGCGGGGGTGGGTGAGAAGTGGGCTTGGACGTGTACAGTCCTAGCAGAAGCACAGTGCAACAGTGCCCAGGGGAGGAACCCCTGGGCTGGCGAGTCAAGCTATTGGAGGTGAGACCATGAGAAAAGGTGGCTGACATCACAGCGGTCTTGTCCTTCCGGTCAACTCCAAGTTTTCCAACAACTTCACAACTATATTGAAACCCTCAATGCATTTCTAGCAAACTAGTTGTGTCTGCTGTGATCTCTAGGGCTCTCCTGACCCCAAGGACTGGATTTGGCTTTCACAACCAGCACGGAGGGAGATAGATCCATCATCAAGGAAGAGAAGTGAAGAACAGAACACATCTTCCTCCAGTGCCCCTGGCCCTTCTCTGGGTGGGTGACTGTCCTTAGATCTGCAGCCTGCAAACCTGCTTGGGGTCCTGTAGCTGGGGTGTGAGCCAGCATAAACCACAAGCCCTCATCTGCCTTTATGGATGCTGTTCCCTAGCACGCCCCCACCAGCATTTGCCCTGCCCTTTTTAGCAGTCACTGCAACCCACGGCTCATACTGAGCTTACAGCCAGTCACCCTAGATTTGCCTTTTTTCTCTTTCCTCAGGGGTCCTTGAACCAGTTTTCCTTTAAAAAGCAGACCAATGAGGACCTCATTCTAAGCCATCAATTATGTATTATCTTTCTGATTTGTCCATAGGATTTCATGAGATGTGTGGAGATACCCTATAAATGAGATCCATTTATTCCTTTGACAAGCCAGGGCTCATGTCTGACTGTGCTGGGGAATAGAGAACCAAAGTCAGATGAAACATTGTTGCTGCTCTTGAGAAGCTCACAACCTTGGGAAGTCAGTCCCCATCATCCAATTGCTGTGGTGTGATGGAAACCAGGGGCCAGGGCATCCTAGAGGCAGCCATGTCAGGGTAGTCAAGGAAGGCTGCCTGGAGGAAGCACAGATTAAGCTTATATTTTTCTTCCCTCCAAGTTTATGCATATATTTTTAACTACCTTATATGTATGGTTTTTATATACAGAAAATCAAATGGTTTTCAAAAACACAAGAAAACATTTTAATACCAAAGCTTCTGTGAGTTTGTTTGCTAGATTGAAAACAGAGAATTCCACTTTCGTGCTGAGCCGCCCCCTTCTCCACGATTGTTGGGGCAGCTGATAGTTAACTGAAGACACGTCCTGACTTCCAGTCCCACCACTTTAGGCTTGGTTGCCTTGGACCTTCTGCTTAGCATCCTGTCTTAAACTAAGCTCTGGAAAAAGAGTGGAAACAGCTTGAGAGCAGCACCGGAGGAGGCAGGGAGGTGTGGAATGGTGTGGACATTTAGGAACCACAAGTGGCTCAAGTTGACTGGAAGACAAGGAGCCTGGCACAGGGTGCCTGGAGGCGGGGCCAGGCCTTCTGTGCTAAATTAGGGAGTTTGAACTTTATCTCAAAGACTTCTGGGAGCTACAGAAGCACTTAAGCCAGGGCAGGACAGGGCTGGCTGGTGGAGGAGGGCTGGCTGAGCATGAACAGGGACTAGGGAGTCCTGCTGGGAAGGTGTGGCAGTGATCAAGGTGAGAAGTCCTTAGTGTCTAATCCAGGCAGGGCAGAGAGGTGAACAATTGGGGTGGGAGTGCAATCTGAAGGCCATTAAGGGGACAGAATCCTCAGCCCTGGTGACTGATGGGGTGAGGCTGAGTGGGAGAAGGGAGGACAGCTCAGAGGCCTGGTCAGGGGAAAGGAGGAGCAGCAGCTTGAGGGAAATAACTTTTGTCTTCCCTATGCAGAGGGTATTGAGGTACACTATATGTGTGGGGGGTCTCATGAGCTACAAACCAAACCAAGCCAAACCAACACAGATGGGTTTGGCGAACCTATTCTTCGAGAACAGATAATGACTCTCGCATATCCCCACCTACTTATTCATCTCACAATTTACCTCAAAAGGTTCTTAGAAACCAAGGTAAGGTTTTGCTTCAGGAATTTGGATTCAGATTCAGCTAGCATGTAGTGATACCCATCACCAAGTGGAGCACGCCCCCTCCTGGCTTGGCACCCCATCAGGTCACTGCAGGGACGCCCAGTGTCTTGGCAGAAGTAAGTCTGGGGTTCTTCTTGGGCCAACTGGCCTCTTTTCCAGAGTGGCCATTTGTCTGGAGTCTGTCTCCTGGTGCTGTTCCTGTTTCCTGGGATTTCTCAAAGAGCAATTTCTCAAAGCCACACTCACCCCAATGTCCTTTCCCTTTCTGAATGGTGAATTTTCTGGGTCTAAATGTTTCTCCTCTCTTGAAGGGCATTTCTACCTTGTTCTAAGTGATGAGGGCAAGCTCAGCAGGAGGGAGCTGGGAAAAGGGAGCGGAATGGGGCAAAATGTAGATTTGACTCAACTTCCTCCACCTGTACTTTTAGTTTGAAGGATTAAGAAGTAAGAGTATCACATTCGTTAGAAAAAATATATTTCTTGGTTTATTACAATATTTATATAATTGTTTTGCTATCTGCTGACTCTCACTATTATTATGTCACTATCATAACTGAATTGACCAAAGCAATGAGAGAGGTCCAGGTAAGCTTCTTAACCAGATCAGGAGAGAAAAGGAGCCAGTGAGGAGTATAGTCTTCTCTGTAGCCAGCCTGGCTTTTGATCTGAGAGAATAGGAGTCTCCAGGACAGATTTTTACCTGGGCATCCCAATCAGCAGAGCCTGATTCCTCAGTCTGACACGCACAGCCTTTTGGGTTCTGGTCTCATCTGCCCACATACCGTCGACTCACAAAAACATAATTTTCTCAAATACACAGGCAGGGTCATGCTCCAGGCGCCTGCTCCTGCCACTCTCAGCCTGGAGATCCTTCAGGCTCCCTTGTTACAATGCCGCTCACGTCCCCTCTCTGCAAAAGCCTTTCCAGCCCTTCCTGGCTTTGTGCTGAGGACTGACTTTCTGCTGCCTTTTCCTACTCGTGAATACAAGGGCCCAACTCTAGGCTCTGGGTCCCAATACCCAGCAGAGACCAGTCTTTACTGAGTGACCATGTTGAGCAGTTCGGTATAGAACCCAGCCCACAAACCCATGTCACTTTCTGTGGCACAGGTGAGCCATAGTTTCTCTGGGGCCACCTGGCTTGGCTGGATAACATAAACTGGCTTATGTCGCCACCTATTGCCCAGATTGCTCGGAAAAAGTCAGCCAGGGCCTTCTGGCCTTTGTCAGGAGGAAGAAACAAGCTCAAATCCTCTTTCAGAAGACCAGCCCTTTGGTGGAGAGGGAAATGGTCCTTGACAACTTGGTGGAAAGGGCCATGTTCCAAGTTCAAACCGGGTCTAGAGCAACATGAACTGTGTGATCTGGGACGATCCTTGCTCTCCTGGGCCCAACCACCTTCTCTCAAATGAGACTATGGTAAGTTCTCAGTGCCACCCGTAGATTCCAGGGTGGGGAGAGTTAGAGTAAAGAAAGTAAAGCTCCCAGAGGAAGGGCTGAGCACCATGGCTATGCAGTGAGGATGACCAAGATGCCCCATCCAAACCAGTCTTGGTTCTGACAAGGAAGAGCGGATGGCCCTGAGTAGGTTTCTTAACCACTTACTCCACACAGTTGTTTCGAGCATGCACCAAAGCAATGTTGTGAGGCCCTAAGGTTGGCCCCACAAATGGCAGTTGACATTACCCTGACACCACACAACCCAAGCAGCCAGAGGGAGGCTGGCTTCAGAACACCTCACGACACGTTTTGCAAGAATGCATGCAAAAACAGACACACACGAAACACATTAACATGGTTGCCTGTGGCAGAGGATATGGGGATACGGAGGATAAGGAAAATAGGAGGGCCTTGCACAGACTGGTGAGATAATGCAGTATGACTAAGGAGAGTAACTTGGGGTTAAAAAGGGGGCAATAAACCCCAAAATCCACTTCAGGTAAAAAGAACTGATGTGGCTAGATGAGGCCACTGCCACCTGGAGGCCATCTTAGTTGCCATATGCTGCCCACCTGAGTAGGGAGTCCCTTCAGAAGTATTTTTTTTGGAGAACTGGTTTCCTTGTTCTTTAGGGGACACATGTCACCCTGGCAGAAACAGAAGACACCACCGTCTCAGACACAGTGATGGGTCAGGGGCAGCCATCTGGGGTTCCCTCAAAGTGTTCATGCGCACTGCCCACCACACTCCTGTAGGCCCAGCCCTCCCCTGTCCTTCTAATACACTGCAGCCAGTTACCTTTCCTTCTGTTTTTAATTACAGTAATAAAACTGCCTTTAAAAAACAAATGTATCTTAAATTATATAGAAGCCCTCAGAGCAAAACATGGAAGCCTCCTTTATCTCCCATGCTGCGCTCACCAGAAGTGGCAGCTGTTAAGTTTGGAGCACTTCCTTCTAGGCCTTTATAAACATCTTGAATCCAGACTCCATGTATTATTCTCCAGGTTCTTAGACTTTAAAAGCCATCAGGTGTTTTCAGGATAGCTGTACTGTGAATCCTCTCACCATGCCCATTGAAGCACTTACAGTTGTTTCCAATTTTGCCATGTCATCAACAATGGTGCAACCCTTTCAGTCTACAAGTGTAAAAATGGTTTTGAAGGACAGAGTCCTATAAGTGGGATTGCTGCATTGAAGAGTATATATTCTTCAACTTTTAATACTTTCAAACTGCCTTCTTAAAAGTTTTACCCCAGAATAATTTTCTAGAAGCACCGATTTCATGACACTCCTCTGCTAAAGTTCTATTAGCAACAGTTCTCCAAGATAAAGCCTGGAAAGGAGGCCAGAGGGTGGGCAGTGATGGGTCACTCCCACCATGGGAGGGTACTGTGTGCGCCACATGTGTGGGGGTGGAGGCAAGGCTGGCGACACGAGTCAAGTGGCAAGAACTGAGGCAGAGCAGGTCAGTGAAGGCTGAAGATACCAGAGTGCCACATAAAGATTGCAGAGCTGACTCTTACACTGGTTTGGCCATCTGGCCACAATGGAGGCCAAAGAGGAAAGAGATAGCAGTTGGGTGAACAGTTCTGCCAGTTGCTGGAACAGGGCTTGGCAGAGTAGGCTGGATGGAGTGTGGGGTAAGGAGGTGGTTCTGGTCTGGGGCCTCCTGAATCTGGAGGGACTGAGGATGTCTGACCCTAGGTGAACCCGTCATGATCATGAGGTCTGGAGGTGCAGATCTAGGAACCATCAGGTTTTCATGGCCTTTTAAGAAAACCACTCTTCTGAGGCTATCATTCCAGCAGCCTGGGTAGAAGGGAGCACCTGGGAGGGACAATCAGGGACAGGGAGGCCTCTTAGCACCCTGGTCCCAGAAAGCACCACCTGCCCCCCTCTTCCACAGGCAGAGAGGCATGGCTCAGCCTGCTCCAGAAGGACTTGGTTTCTGCTAAGCAGATCCTGTTAGAAAGTGAGGCACTGGAAGGTGGGGGCACAGGCCAGGTGCTTCTCCGGATCAAGGATCATGCCCAGCCCAGCCCTCCAGCAAGGTTTGGTTGGGTCACTTGTCAAAATGTCAGCCATTGTTTGTCTGAATTACATATGAAATGCTCTAAAATGTTTTTTGAACAGTGAGGGTAGTGTGTGTATGTGTGTGTATGTGTGGGGGGGGGGGCGATAGTAATGAGAAGAGTAAAACCAAAGGGTGGCCCAAGGGGTAGGAGGAAATCCAAAAGCATGGAATCTTGGGATTTCATGGAAAATAAGTGTTCCAGGAAAGGAGCTTCAACATACAAAAAATCAAGTAAAGACAGAAATGTCCACTGGATTAGACTGTTGAGGGAAGCAAGGGTGGGATGGCGGGAAGGCAGTGGGCAGAGGAATAACTGGCAGTGAGAGAGTGGAAAAAGCCAGTGTAGACAACACCCTTGAAGGATGGCCAGGAGGGAAGACATGGGGCTGATAAAAGATCCAAGGGTGGTGTGAGTGTTGTGGGAAAGACTGGGCAGTTTACCTGCCGATGGGAACACACTGTTGTGGGGCAGACAGTGGGGGCAGAAGCTGAGCTGACTGACAGGGTTTGGGGGCCAGCCCAGGAGGAGGGAGTGCAGAACAGGGCAGGCACCAAGGCTGCCCTGCCAGGAAGTCAGGTGTTTCAGGAAGCCCTGGGGTGTACGACTGCTGGAGGACTGACTGGCTCTAAGGTTTCCAATTAACTGTCTCAAAACAGCTTCCCACAGAAGGGAGCAGGTTTCAAGGAAACTCCAATCCAAATGCACAAGCATTTTATTATTAGGTAAATAGAAAAGAATTGCTCTGGCTCTAGGAAAAAACCTAGTAACCTCTCTTGCTGATTCAATTGGCCTTATTGAATGGCTGTCCCTCTACTCCACCTACTGATTTTACAGGTTAAGTTGAATTCACACAATTTATACTGGATGTTGCAAGGACAAGGAAGCTTTTATTTACTTACAACAAAAACATTTGTAACATAATTCTTCCTCTTCAAAACAGAGAACCCTATAAAATACACAGCAATCTCCATTTGTATTTACCTAGGGACATTAGCAGCCGAAAAGGGGTTTAGGACTGGGAGAAAAGCCAAGAACTAAGTCCATTAAACAAAACAAAACAAGAAATTGCCTTTTTTAAAAAATAGCATTTTCCTACTTGCCAGTAGCTACACTTTCCCATACTCTACATATGAAAATGTGAAACAGAAAACAGCAGCTGTGAAAACATGTTTCAGCAGCATTGAGATGAGGCAAATGACCATGCCTGTAGAACTTCACCCCTCTTCCAAGCAGGGACAAGTCTGCCCTGGAGAGTTCTTTCCCAAAAAGTTCCCTGCCCCACCAACACATACACCAAATAACGATGTAGGACTCCAGCAGCCTCACTTTTCTTGCTTGTAGTTAGTTGAAGAATCTAGGAATCAAACACAGCAGTTAGAAATACAGTGGGACTCAGTCATCTCAAAGCAGCACAGTCACAATCTTCAGCTGCTGCCTGTGGTCACGGCCACTTGTTAGAGGGAGCCAAAGCCAGTCATGGGTCTGTGGTGACACCACCAGATGGGAATTGGGGGACAGATGCCATCACCTGTACATGGGTTCTGGGAAATGGTTACCAATTAATTAATGGTGGCTTTAAAACTTCAAATCAAGGACACAGTTGCAGAAAGTGAGAACACACAGGACCCTAAAACCATCCAGTTCAATGTCTTCATTTTTCAGATGAGGCCCCAAAATAAATGACTAATTTTTGAATGCAGATAAAGCTTTATTCATTAGTTTTTCTCAACTGTTCCATAAGGAGTGATTTCTTTAACCATTTAAATACGTGAAAAACACCCCCAAAGAGCCAAACATGTAAACAGCTGCTTTTCAATGGGATACTATGAACAAACACTGGGGCAGCACAAGCCACTCAGGACGTAACCAGATGAGAAGCCTGGGCAAACCTTTTGTGGGCATCTAACCACAGACAGAAAACACACCCATGTTAAGGGTAGAGGGACAGTGTGGTAGTTTATCTAGAATGTGGGTTGACCCCTAGGTCTAGTTCCTGTTCTGTGATCCTGGTCAAGACACACATCCTTTGTTTCCTCATCTATAAAATGTGCACAATATGTACTTCACTGAGCTATTACAAGACCAATGTGACAGTTACCTGAAGGACAGTACATAACGAAAGCTGTCATAACAACTCAACACACTGATAGTTCTGCAGTTTTTGCCAGCCCACCGCCCCTCCTTCCAAATTCCCTTGGAGCCCAGCACTGGTCCTAGAGCCATGTAAAATGCTGGTAGCCAAAGGACACTGGCTGGATGCACCTTTCCAGTATGGTACTAGTGAGGAGAGAAACTTGCCCGTGATACTCTCCTCGACCCTGCCCCTTGGGCGGCAGCATCAGCAGGTGGGCACAGTATAGGGAAGGAGGGAGTGGTCAATGCTTCCTCCTCAAGATGTCCATCGTGCTTCTCATTTAAATCAAGTGTGAAGAGTGCTTTTTTGTGTGCCTATATATACTGTGGCACTTTGCTGAGTAAGCCTTTGTTGGCTGGCTTTTACAACAAATTACAAAAAAATATGATATCAGTGAAATTCAACTTACAAATCTCAAAGTTACCACCCTTTATGAATAAAGGGTGGGATGAAGAGATGAATAAACAACAAAATAAGTGCTATGAAGGAAAAAAAAAAAAGTAGGCTATGGGACACAGAATGACATAGGTTTCTAGTTCACATAAAGTAACCAGAACACCTCTCTGAGGAGGATTAAGTAGATTGAGCTCTGTGAATAATCAGAAGGGCCTCCCAGGCTGTAGGAATACTGATGCAAAGGCCAGAGTCAGGAACACGATTGCAGTGAGAGAAACATTCAGGAAGCCAGCGTGGCTAATGTGAAGTGAACATGGGGAAGAAAGGTAAGAAATGACATAGGAGTGACAGTACACAGGGCCACAGAGGCATCAAGAAGTACTTGGAGTGCAATGGAAGCCGTTGGAGGTTCTGAACAGAGAAATGACTTTTTAACAAATTATTCTGGCTGCTTTGTGAAAAAGAGATTTCAGGGGCATAACAACAGCCGTAGGGAGAGCAGCCCCTTTAACCTGGGCAGGCTCACAGACTGCTCTATCCAAAATACTAAGTCATGATGCCATGCCAGCTCCCTGATCCAGGGTTTTGAAGACTGACACCTCACTCTTTATTTTGCAGGACCTTACTTCCCATTTATTTTTCTACAAACCCAAGCTGTCACATAAGTCCAACTATTGTAAGACCTTCACACCAGAGAGGCCATCTGTGGGCTCCCGTGGACAGTCCATTCATATGCCTGACTAGAATGAGAGCCACCCAGCCACTGAAGTGGAAAGCACTGCTGTATTCTACTGGACACTCAGTAGAGAAGGAGATGAGGGCACGACCACAAAGGGTGCATGAGGGCAGAAATTCAGAAACAAACACCTCCATGTCCAACCCCAAGCAAAGTCTTAGAGAAAACAATGTGCTGGCAGTAATCTCATGATGATTTCCGATGCAATCACATGAAGAAATGTCCAGCCTTGGGGCCAAAACCAATTTGACATTTCCTCTGATCACTTGTAACTGCTGTCCACTTTGAGTTCCAAAAGGACCTGCAGTGTCCAGGCCCAGAACCTACTGGTGAACCAAGACAGAGCTCAAGCCACAGAGTCAGTAAAAAGTGAGGGAGGCCCTAAGAGCTCTGAGGTGGAATAACTAAATCATGTTGCTCCTAATGGGATTTAATTATTCCAATTCCTTTGCCAACCCTGTTACACAAACTAGCAATAGTCATTCTATCATTAAAGTGAAGAATGAATAAATTTACCCTACATAGGTTCTAACCCTTTGTTCAGGGTATTATATATTAAGTCACTAAACAGAAGGTTTTGGTACAACTGTTTAGAAATTTGAATAAAAATAAAGTTAGATCCCTACTTCAAATTAAGGATGTAAATAAACTGCTGATAGCTTAAAGATCTAAACATAAAATTTAAAACTGTGAAAGTACTAGAAGGAAACAAGACTTGTTAGTTAAGAAGAAATGCAAGCAGACAAACAAATGAGAAGAAGCTTAAATTAAAATGAGGCCCCTCCCACAGGTAATCTCACTTCCTGAACTTCATTCAACAGAACCAGAACTACCAGTATATTAAGGACTTGAACCTGGGTAAAGCTGACTGCCTCTGCCTGCGCAGCCAGAAGCCCCTTCCTGTCAGCACAATTGTGCTCAGGCTTTCTCTGCCACTCCTCAGGGAGCTCTTGGGCTCTCCTTTGCTTTCTTCCCAGGTCCAGAAGCACACCCCCCAACCCCAAACTCTCCTCTCTCAAGCAACCTAAGGAAAACAAAAAAATTCCTGTTAATCTATGCAGAAGAACAAATTTGGTTCCTGTTTGCCTTAAATTCTACTCAGTTTAAAGGTCTTTCATTACAAAATATGCCATTAACATGTCTCCTTAGGGAAGGAACTGTTCCTTTGTGTAGGAGGAACTTTGCGCTCTCCCAAAGCAAACACTTAAAGATGCACACTGTTTCCATTTCTGCCACATCAAAGATTCAATATTACAAACCATAATAATAGGTCAAAGGCTAAAAAAAAAAAAAAAAAGAGCTTATTTTTGTGACAGGAAGGCATTTAACAATCAATCTTGATAAAAGCCTTTAGTAAAAAAATTTCTTTAACATGATAAAAAGAATATATCTCAACCAAAAGTAAGCATCATGCTTAACAGTGTAACAGTGACAGTGGCACTTCTGTCATGAAAGGTGAAGGTGCTAGGTCATCACCACTATTCAACACTGTCTGGGAGCACTAGCCTACATGATAAGACAGGCTCTGAATAAAATATATATATGGTGGAAAAGAGAACATAAATTTACCATTACTTGCATGTGATGATCACATGTCTAGAAAATTCAGGGAAGTAGCTGCCACAATTATCAAAAAACTAAAAATTTAGAAGAGTGTTTAGTTACAGAGAAATAAACAATTTGCAGAAAGGACACCTGATTCTGTAAGCATGTGAAAAGACGACTGATCAGGGACAACATGCTAATTCTAATAGAGATTCCATTTCAGATGCACCAAACTGGCAAAGATTAAAAAGTATAACAGTACAATGATGGCAAAACATGAAATGAAACCTGCCACTACCAAAGGGGATATAAATTGGTATAACTACTTGAGATTGATTTAGCAATACCTAGGTCAGTTTAAGATATGCATACCACCACGCAGTGATATTTAACTAAATATCACAGAAAACGCAGGTGTGGTGATAATAACTATATTACTTCCAAATCTACTAATCACTGTTAAGAACAGGTATTATGATGCCCTCCTAGGATGAAATGCTACTCAATCATTTTTTTTTTAACTCATTTTCTGTTTGCCCTGAGAATACTTGCCAGCGGTACTTGCAGCTGCAGCATTTACTCTGAGATGACTCATGGATTACGTCCTAACCTTACCCCCAAAGTATGCCACAAAACATCCGGCTTCTATTATTATTTTCGCATCATTATAGTATATGGATAGTCTTTGGAAACAAATAACATAATTCTATTTATAGCATTCTGTTTTTAGTAGTGGTATTTCTATTTACAAAATATCATAATTCTCGATTGCTGAAAATGTCAAATCCTAAAAAATGTAGCATTCCTATGCATAATGTTAAATTAAAATAGGCAGAATGCTGCACTTTTTTTTCTGAATGGGAAAAGGGTTAAATAAGGCAGTTCTTTGTGTACTGACTCAGAAAAGACCCCAAGTGCATTAAAAACATATTATAGTGCAAAATGTATAAATTTATGGGGAAGAAGACATATACATTTACATTCTCAAAGATTCACACACACACACACACACACACACACACCACCCTTGGGAAGGACACATGAAACATCAACAGTGGTTACCTCCGGAGAGTGGGCTTGGGGACTGGGGGCATTTACTTTTATGTTTCTTATTTAAACTATAAGCATTTAGCATTTTAATTTTTAAAAATTTTGTGTGTAGCAATTTTATAGTTTAAATTTAAATCCTGACAAAAGGTTGTGAGAAGGTGTACAGGAAACATCAGCAGAACGCTGATAACTGTCACAGATGGGTAATGAGTATAAGGACAGATCGTCACGCTGTTCTTTTTACCTTTGAATAGGTTTGAAAAGGTCCATATTAAAAAGTTTAATAATAATCAAGTGGAAAAAAGAACAAACTATTTCAACCTAGTCTCTGTTCCATAAAATGACTTTAGGAATAAACCCTATAATCAATATTCACTCAGTGTGAACATGTTCCCAGGAAGGCAGATGGGCAGCGATAACCTCTACGATCAGACACTGGGATTTGATGAAGTTCAGTTACAACTAACAAATTGAAACCAATAAGAAGGACCACATTAGCATAAGTAAAAATGAACCAAAATAGAAAAGTTTACACTTCATTTTGAAAATCCAGTTCTTGTAGCACACTGAAGTACAAAGTCAGAGAAAAAAGCTGTCATGTATCCATAGCTCAAAGAAAGATAAGCCCAGGGACCTACAAAGACAAAAGCAGTAAGCTTAGGCAGGAATACAGAAAGGTCCAACAGGGCAGATGCCAACTGAATATATTAATACTAAACATGCTGCTTCCAATGAGAGCAAACCCCAAGTCTGGAGAAAAGGCACAGTCAATGTGAAATAGAAACTCAAGCAATGATATGATCAGTGTCCATAACAATGAGCAGTAATCAAAGAAGAGTGTGAAAATGTAACAGAGAAGACAGAGAAGTGATGTAATCCTGGAACCATGAGCTGGAGGCAGCAGGGCCTGGGATGTTGATGCCGGAAATCTGAGGACAAAGAACTGAGAATCAGGGCAGGGTGAGCAGAGTTCCCACGGCTTCATGTACCAGCCCTGCCCTGTCTTGCAGGCCTGTCCTGTCAAGCACTTCCCTTCATCAGCCGGAGAGTAGTGTCAGACTGGACGTGATCTGTAAGAAACCTCTGAAACAATGTGTCTTAACCTTTTACAGATCTTAGAGCCCTTTGAAAAAAACTAATGAAAGCTACAGGTTCCTCTTCTAAATCTCAGAAAATGTACAAATATTGTACATAAAGGCAAAGATTCATAGACTCTCCCTGAAGCATTTAACTGGTTCCCTTTCTGAAAATGCATTAGTCAGTCAACTTGAAGAACCCAGTCTGGGAAGTCTCACAGAATTCCAGCTAAGAGAAAAGAATTCTATAAGGAGCCCTAGCTCATTCTCACTCTATGATGGCATGTTTTGGCCACTCTATCAGTTGGCTATGTCTGGCTCTCTATCCTGTCCCTCCTGCTCCTGCCACCCTGCCAGGCCACTACTCAAAGCTGGCTCTCACTGCTGGCTCTCTCCCTTTATTTACCTCTCTCCAGCTAGGCCCTGGTTCTCTGGTGGCCTGTTCCACCTGACTCGGCCTCATTGCAACCTGAGTTCCCCCTTGGCTACATCCCTCTACCACTTCTCACTGCTGGCAGGAATGAGGCAACACACTGTGGTGCTCCCTATCTGCTTGGAACACACATCAAGCTCTCTTGAATGGTCCTCTAAAACTACCCCTTCCTAGGCTGAAACCAAACCAGAGAGCACCCCAAGCATCTCCCCCCATTAGGGGGTGGACCGGGTTCACTGCTGCACTTTCTCTGATGACAACTGTCAGTTTATAATTAGCAGTTGCCACAGTGCCATTGTCAAAGGAGCAGGATATGTATATTGTTAAAGAGGTGTCAAAAATGTGACCTACCTGCCACCCTCATTTCAAAACAAGGTTTACATTATTTAATATGTTTCTAGTTACACCCAGTCATGCCTTCTCTACTCATGAAAATGTCTTGATAGAGTAACCTATATTATTTGGTCCACAGACCACCTATGCCCACATCAGCTGGGAGTTTGTTAGAAATACAAATTCTCCGGCTCCCCCATAGGACCAGCTGAATCAGAATCTCTGGGGAGGGACCCTGGAAGCTGTGTTCCAGCAAGCCCTCCAGGAAATTCTAACGATTCTGGCAGTACTGGTTTATACTGCCCACTTTCTTACTTCCTGCCCACTATTCACCCAGGGAAGTCTTGTCTTTGTCCTACCACTCACTCCACTGTTGTCACAGGTCACCTTGAGCTGTGCTCATTGGCAAATGCAGTGACTACTACTCATTCCTTATCTTTCAAGTCCTCTATGCTGTTAGATTCCACACTACTGGTTACTCTTTGAAATTGGACCCTCTAGAGCAGCGGTCCGCAGCCTTTCTGGCACCAGTGACTGGTGCTCCTATGAGAATCTAATGCCTGATGATCTGAGGTGGAGCTGAGGCAGGATACTAGTGCTGAGGAGCGGCTGCAAATACAGATGAAGTTTTGCCTGCTTGCCGGCTGCTCGCCTCCTACTGTGTGGCCCAGTTCCTAACAGGCCACTGACCAGTACTGGTCTACGGCCCAGGAGTTAGGGACCCCTGCTCTAGAGGTTCTTTACCTTTTCTGGTATCAGAGACCCCACTTGGGAAGCTGATGGAAGCTGTGGAATCTGTATATATATGCACAACTATTCAGGGGTTCATGTAACCCTGAAACCCAATATGGACTCCCAATTAAAGCTCCCATTCTACTTTCTTGGTTTTCATGGTAGCTCACTCCTCTGGTTCCTGACCTCTTTTTTCAGTTCCACGCTGGTATTTCCAGGGTCCATCCTTGGCTCGCTGTCTTCCTCTTTCTTTGCTTTCTCCTGGATGACTTCATCCACATTCCTGGCTGTTACTGTCCTGCATGTGCTTCCAAGACAGGCCTCTTCTCTGACCCTCAGATTCATGCCCAACTGTCTGCTAATCACCTCTGCTTAGATGTCCTGCAGGCACCTCGTGTTCCTTGAGCCCCAAATAAAAAATATCTATTCCAAACCTCTTTCGGTTGGAAATATTTCCATGAACCCAGGTATCAGAGCTGGAAATCTGGGGATCATTCTTGATTCCTTCCCACATCCCACTGATTCTACTACCTACAATAGTTCCTGAATTCTCTCTCTCCTCTCCACTCACCCTGCATCTGTGTTCATGCACTCTCATCTGCTGGATGTGATAGTCTCTAGGTTCCAGTCCTTTCCCCTTACACCCATTATTCTTCTGGCCACCAGAGGGGATTACTACAAGAGAGTAAATGTTCTAAAAAAGGCTGTTATGATTATCTTATTTGGGATAGAAAGGATCAAGTGAAGAACATTTAGAATGTATGGGTCTGAGTTCTCCTAAAAAAAATTTTAGTTCCTATAGATATTGATATATGAGGATATGAAAGAATAATGTACCCTACCATGAGTATATTTTAATAAGACTATGTTATTATACATGGCAAAAGGAATTTTGTGATTAAATTAAGGATATTGAGATGGGAGGTTATCCTAGATTATCTGGGTGGGCTGTGTATTCAGAAGGGTCCTTACAAGAGGGAGGCAGAAGGGGCAGAGAGAGAGAAGGAAATATGATGGCAGAGGCAGAGTGGAGGGAGGGATTGAGAGAGAGATTGTGGGTGGGAGAGCGCAGGGAGATTTGAAGATGCTCTCCACTGGCTTTAAAGATAGAAGAAGTAGCCACAAGCCAAGAAATACAAGCAGCCTCTCTAGGAAATTTATTATAGCAGCCAAAAGGAAACTAGTACAGAGGGTTTGCTTACATTCATGGCTATCAATTCAGCTCTCACACACACACAAACAAAAACAAGCAAACAAAAACCATATATACATATATGTATATACACATATGTGTGTATGTATAACCATACCCTACAACATATCAGGATGCCAAGAATAATTACACAACAAAGGCCTGCATTTGTCTCTCACAGCCTTTCCTGTTCAGACTGTGACAATGACTGCTGTGGATGGTGTTACAATAACAGGGCAGACCACATCCTTGTAAACATATACATGTCCTTTGTGCTAGAGATGATTTTTGCTCATAGCTACTTGCTTCCTTTGTCTAACAGATTTGAAAACTCTTCTCTGGGTTTTTATGTGAAACTCTTAGGCTCATCCCAGTTCATTTCAACTTCATCCAGGGACTGTGACTTCTGTGGTAGAACCCTATAGGGGATAGCCAAAAAAAACAGGCTAAGACTATTTATCTTCTCCTTCATGTATCTCAAGGCACTAAGACACTCACTTGAAGTTAATTCCCTATTGCTTAGGCTCACTTCCTTCACCATTTGCCTGTTCCCTATTTACCTAAGTAAGGGTCTAGCATAACACATGCCTGGAGGCAAGGCCCATGCACCTAATTATGAACCTAAGAAATTAAAAACAGACTAAGCCAATATCTGATGGAATGTAAGGAAGGGCACAGCAACCTTCAAGACTGAATCACTTCATCCTACAGATGATGAAATGGAAGCCCAGAAGGGTTAAATGACTTGGCTAAAATCACAGTTAGAGAGCTAAGACTGGGAAGCCAAATTTCCCTTCATTCAACACTGTAATTAATGGTAGAGGGCACTTCAATAATCACTGATTTTGAAGATTAGAAAAAGGAATCTAGTTATCTTCTGAAATTTAATTAAGAAGCCCTCATTGATACCTCACCCACAGAGATCACAGAATCCACTAAAGTAATCCTTAGTAGGAAGCAGATTTGGGGTTCATTACAACTACCAAGGATGTGGAGAGAGGTGAAGAGGCCAAGAAATTCTACCAGGGGAAATGCTTTCCCAGGAAAGGGCATAATGAAAAAGTGCCAAGCTAAGTGCAGTTATTTATAGTCACACAACAAAGAGATGACTTCTGTGACACTTCCTGAGCTGGAAGAAAAGGCATTTCACAGATATGCAGAAGATGAAGAGACTGCTTCCACCAGTTTACCTGGAAAATAACATGGCCCTCCTCCGATAACAAGAGAATGCTTGCCTGGCCCAATTACCCTTGAGAAAATACAACTCCATTTTGAGGTGAAAAAAAATATGAAATGCATGGAAGAAAAACAGAATAATAATATATAAAATTATAAAAATACAATTAAATAAGTTGTTATTTGCTCAGAACTCAGATGAGTCTAACTGGAGGCCTAAAATATCTTTATAGACTCAATAATAGATCAAAGAGTTTCTTCTTTATCTCCTGGTGAAGAAGGGGATCAAATAGATTCTCTGTGTAGAGCCAGTCACACACTGTGAGAGATGATGATCTGCTTCCCTAGAGTTTCCTAGCAACTGACCATTTGGGCCGGGACACAGAAGGCTGTTTTGGAACAAAGGAACCCCTGACCCCAGAGGATGCCTCCAGCCTCAGCATTGGCACCAAGCTCTGTGGGGCCTGCTGCTCCAGTGCTCACTTTGGGCCAAGTCTTTGAACCAGGACTACACCCCAGAATCTCAACTACAGAAGTGTGCTCTACGCAGCCTGGCCTTTATTTCCACCTGAGCTTGCTGGGGCTGCTTTGACTT
Source organism: Macroglossus sobrinus (assembly GCA_004027375.1). Classification (NCBI taxonomy): domain Eukaryota; kingdom Metazoa; phylum Chordata; class Mammalia; order Chiroptera; family Pteropodidae; genus Macroglossus; species Macroglossus sobrinus. The sequence continues at coordinate 1,634,512 of PVKZ01000079.1, read as the reverse complement.
CCAGAAAATATTTTTAAAAAGTCTGTTAAGATACCCTTTCCCTGAGGCTGGCCAAGCAATATGGCTCAATCCTCTTAATTCTACAGCCCAAAGGCTTCTGGCTTCTCTTAAGTTGAAAAGCAAAGAAGCTAGAGTAAATTCCTACACATCTAAGAGAGGGATAAAAATCCATGGCCACTCAGGGGTAACTAAAACAGTCAGGTGTTTACACATATACACAAAGACCTCCACAGTAAAAGCGTTTAATCTGTACTTACCAATCTATAAAACTGAAATAATTATTGCTACCTCAAAGGAATATGGGGAGAGTAAATGGGTTTATAGACAATTTGAAGTACTATAGACATTCAATCATACTCAGACTCCAAAAAAACTGCTAAGCAACCACAAGCATTCCTGCTCACTCATCAGAGACCACCTATTCACTCCCATAGATCGGTCAAATATAAGCATAATGTGAATTCCAGAGGCCATACAGAAGACAATGACACATGTAACTACATAAAATGTGAAACAACTGGAAGAAAATATTTAAACTTACATAACAGTCATTTAACTTCTTCACCTAGAAAGAGGTTCTTAGAAAACAACAATAAAAAAATGACCCAAGAGAGCAGTGTGCAAAGGATATGAATAGGCAATTTGCATAAAGACTATAGATGGCAAATAAATATAAAAAAAGTTGCTCAACTTCAATAAAAATTGGGGAAATACAGATTAAAATACAGCACTTGTATCCACTATTTTAGGAAAACAATAATCCACCTGAGGAAAATTTGGGAAGCTGGCATAGGAGTTAGTACTCAGTGCAAAGCCTTTCTTTCTGCTATTTAAGGATCCTAAAACATTTTAGTTGGTCCCCACTTGCTCAGCTTTAAGAAGAGTGAGTTGAGAAACTGCCCAGGTATATAGAGCTCCTGGTCAGTTTTTCTGCTGTTTCATTCTTAAATGTGAATAGGCAACAAAAAAATACAATTGTGGAAAGTCTGCAACATGGAAAAGAGAAAGGTCAAGGCAAATATGCAGAAAAATAAACATTTCAGAGAATAAAAGAATATATTCAAGAATAGTCCTTATTTTTCAGAGATGCATAGGGAAATACTTGTGGATGAAATTATATGATTACTGAGATTTGCTACAAATTAATCCAGCAGTGATGGAAGTGGAGGAAGAAATAGCTGGGGTCACAGATGAAAACATTGGCTTTATGTTGATAATTGTTAAAGCTAAATATCAAGTACATTGGGGAATCATTATACTATCCTCTACTTGTAAGTTTGAGATTTTTTATTATACAGAGGCAGGAAAAAGAGTGAGATACTATAAAAAAAGGAAATCTGAAAAGAGCTCATGGATTAAAATATTTGATTGCTGAAATGAAAAAAAACTAATGGATGAGTTAAAAAATGAAGTACATTTCTAGGAGTGCAGGAAGAGAAAATTTTAAAGAGACATAAAAATACAGAGGGTCCCACAGGAGGTCCAACGTCCAACCAACAGGAAGTCCTGGAACAAGAGGACAGGAAAGAGAGGAAAATGTCATTAAATAAATATTACAGAGAATTCCTTAGCTTTTAAGAACCCGAGACTCTAGAATTGAGGTGCCTATCTAAAAGACTTGAGAATCTTGAGGTACCCTGACATATTATTTGAAATTTTAGATAAATCGAGACTAGTGAGATAGTGAATGATTCTAGATAGAAAGGAAATAAATTATTTCTCAGAAATGACCATCTAAAAAAACAGGCTGTCCATAGATTTTTATGTGGCATCTGAAGCTGATGATGGTTAAGTTCTAAGAAGGGACAGGAGTACTGACAGGAGAGAGGAGTCTTGGTGGGGGAGATAGGGGTGTGGGCAGGGGTGTGAGCAAGAGTGTGAACAGGGGAGGCCAAGGTAGCAGGAGCAGCTGTCTGAGCTATGAGGTGGGAGGTCTAAAGGGCAGGCAAGGTCTGAGTGGGGTGAAGATCTTTTAAGGGATGGGGGACAGGTCCTATAGGCAGAAGATTCTTTTCTTTCTAACACATAGAACTATATATTCTTTTTTTTTTTTTAACAACTATATATTCTTAATCAACTGTGAATTGGTCATACAAGGAGTTGGAAATTTTCTCTCATACATCTAATCTTTAGATGTTAGTCGAAAATATCAGAATGAGGAAGTGAACCATGAAAAGGGATCCTAGAAATGGTGGATTCAACCAAGAAGATAAAAGAAGACCCAGAACGGCAGCTGTGCATTGGTATAGATTGTTATACAAATATGGAGTTTTCCAATAGGGAAGTCCCCGAGAAGAAAGGAGATTCACAGACTATATTGTACACCAGTTTTTAAAAAGATAAGAATAAAAGCAAACAGTTCAAGGGGAAAAAATGCAATTAGAAATTGAAGGAAAAATAAAAGCTAAAAAAAAGCATAGCATTGACTTTTCATTTAGTAGTATTCTCATACAAAATGGAGTATGAAAAATACTGTCTTTAGCTTATGAAATTAGAAACATCATTGAGTATTATTTTTCATCATGATCATCTAATAGAGGGTCTAAAAGTAGTAATAGACCTACTAAAGGATAGAAGAGACAGTATTGTATCATATCACAGCAGGAAGTCAAGATTCATCTCCAGACTGATAAAAATCAAGTAACGGAATATAAGCAGAATATTTAGCTATATGGAAAAGTCTCCAGAAGAAACAGAAGTTACAACGAGTTTATTCTGGTGAACCCTTCTGTATTGATTGTTTTTTTTTTTTTTAATTTGATGGTTCTGGGCCAGACTGCCAGGGTTGGAATCCCTGGCTCTATCACTTATTAGCTTTGTAACTTTGGCATGTCTAATTCATCATCTATAAAATGGAGATATCTACATTATAGAGATGTTATATTAAAAACAATCCACATAAAACATACAAAAGAACATCTGGCATATAAAGTATGTTTAATACTTTGATCAAAATTAATAAAAATACAGTAAGAATAAAATGAATAAATGGTGAACAACACTTTTGAAACAATATAGAATAAAATACACCAAACCAAAAGCCAAAAAATTAAGAGGATGATATGGGCGAGTCCCCTCCGTCCATCCAAGCCTACCAATTAACCCTGTAAACGCGACTCGAGTTCTGTCTTCTCTTTCAGGAGGATTTCCTATCACTTCTAGTACACAGTGATCATTCCTGAACATCTAATTCTGCTTACTTCTATTAGCACATAGCTAATAAGCCATGTGCTTAAAGCTTCTCTCCTCCAGAATAAACAGCTTCAGTTCCTTCTGCCATTGCCCACAAGTCACCGTGTAGATTCTTTGGCATTATGGCCATTATCCTACAGCTATGTTCCCATCTGTCACTAGCATTCTTTTGACTAAAAGCACCCTCCCATCCATTCTAAATGAGAGGCCTCATTGTCCTGTGTCCTTTCAACTTCAGCTAGTTGTTTACCTCTAGGCTTTCATCACCTTTTGAACACTTTCCACCTGCCAGACTTGGTAAAAGTGCCCCCAATGTGCCCCCAACTGCGCACCTTCAGCCCCTTCTTATGTAAGCCTGTTAGATCATCCCAGCTCTAATCACATCTTTCCCCTCCTCTGATGCCTACAGGGCACGGCCCAGAGTACAAAGAGGACTGAAATGCCAGGAAAATACCTGGTCCACACACTGACCTCAGTTCTGAATTTCTTGTCTTTTCTGTTTACCCACTGCCCCCATTCTTCCCTCCCCATGCCTTGTGCTGCCCTCCACAGCTTCAGGACGGCCTCAGAGAAGCTTTTCTCTGATCAGGACGTTTCCTCTCATGACACTCTTTTTGTGTACCCTGTGATTTGACTGACTGTCCTGTCCTCCCTAGAGCACCGCCCCCTGCAGACCAGCACCTACCACAGTGCATGAAAAACGTCAGCACTCAAGAGGTACCTGGGGAAGGAGTAAGTAGTGAAGGGAGGCTGTCTGTGGTGGTGCAGCGGGACCTTTCTCCTCCCTCATATGTGATGCTATTTTTTTTTTTTTTTTTGACAGCCATGCCTAACATTTGGTGCATTCTGAACCAGGCACCATCTTTGCTCTTGAAGCTCCCACTTCCTGGTTTGGTGTGGTTTTTCTGACGCTGAGTGCAGGACTTCATATTCCATATCTACAATAAGTGCTTTAGGGATGGAAGTTGCCACCATCTGCAAGTGCCTGATGGTAAAACACTAGACTTGGAAGGACCAGGAAGGCTGTCTAATCTCAGGAGTCTCCCTCCCACCTCTAAGGGGCCCTCTAGCTTTGCTCAGACAGACCCTAGCAGGGAATATACCAGCTCCCAAGACAAACCACACCCCTGTGGGACATAGTGAAAGAGTTTGGTTGGGGAGCAGATGTTCACCATAAGGCCATTCTCAAAAAGCAGTCAAAAATGGCACTTTTCCATGTGCACTCCCCATGCTGGAAGAGGTTAATACCACTTCTGGGAGGGCAATTAGTGAATCTTTCATAACAAGCCAAGTTTTGTCTTCCCGTTATGTTCACCTACTGGACCTGCCCTTTGGAAACCATAGAACAAATTCACTTATAGTAAGTAAATTTTAGATAGTTGAGAATAGCTATATTGCTCACTGCACTTCTCTTTTCCAGACACCAAGTATGGCAGGGGTCTCAGACATTAGCACATTCAGATAGGAAGGCTACAACCCAAACTCTAAACAAAGATGACAACAAAAAGTACAGAAACAGAATGAAGAAAAATGTTAGAACACTAACCCAAATGTTTCCAGCCATGCTGGCATCTGTTACAAAAGCTACTACTGTGGATGGAGCTATGTGAGGTCTTAACCAAGTACATAGTTAGTAAATACCTATTTATGAAAGTTTGAATGGATCATATAAAAACACAGGAATACTGCCTTCACTGCAATGCAAACCACACAGAAAGCAGTTTCAAAACAGCTTATCAAATATTAGCTTTGAGTTTGCTAGAAATCTTTAGGTCTTCCGATGTACATGAATCAAACACTGACCTCCATCTTGACTTTTAGATTTTCCCCAAGAATACTCCCACCCAGAGGTATGTGTTTGCCATGTCCTCTGAAAATCCACACAGAGGAAAAAGACAATGTGGCAGAACTATGTACGTGTCTGCTCTTCATTGTTGAGCTCCCAGCAGCAGGAGCTGCCAAGAGATTCCTAATTCACCAAATTGGCAAATGATCCACTGCTTTATCATGGCAAGGCTAAAGGTCACAACTAAGCAGAACAGTGAGTGCTGCAACAGCTAAAAACCCTTGATGGACCTCTTCCCCTTTGTCTTCCCATGTCTTCATCCCCTAGTTTTTGAGGAATAGCGGTCTTCTTACTTTGGACAATCACTGCTCCTCCAGTTCCTGTTATGTAGTGTTAAAAAGGAATGCTACTCAAGGGATCCCACACACCCCAAACCAGGCCAGAGTCCTGCCTCAGGATTTTTCAAACTGGAGCTATGTTTGGTACAGGAAGAGGAAAGAAGTGTGAAATAAGGAAGAACCCTCTCTCAAACAGAAAGGCTGTGCAAATGGATCTCTGGGCACTCCTTATGGTGGGAGAGAATGAAACAACAGAGAGACTGAGACCATGAGGCCCTCAGGACTGCAGGTACCTGCCTGAGTACTGGCTGTTCAACTTCTCCTTTGATTCGGTGAGCTATCCCAGGATCCCTTCAGTAAGTCTCATTTTTAGCTGATGCTAGATAAAGATGGGTTTCTGTCACTGGCACTGATAGGAGTCCTGAGAGCCAATACAAGAGCCAGACTAGAGGGCATTTTACACTTGATCCAACCAACATTTACTAAGCACCAATCATGTGCCAGGCATGGTTCCAGATGCTAGACAATACAAAGATCAAAAAGTCATGGTCTCTGATCTCAAAAATTCTGTCCACTACAGTCAGGCTTAGAACACTCACCTCAGCAGAAGTGTCTAACACCTTAGAAGACAAGTCAGGAGTATCTAACATCTGAGTACAAATTTTAAATGGTCCTACTTCATCAAAACTGGATTGTCAAAATAATCTAAACACCTGGACATTTTAAGTGACTGCCTTGGCACAAGTACAACAGAAGAAAAGGGAAGCACGTAGAACACCAGAGACACAAAAGCCAAAATATGTTACAACTACAACAGCAGTGGGAGTATGAGAATCACAGCCACTTTAAACCCCAATAGATAGTCATTGCTGGTGAGAAGACGAATACTCAAGATTTAAGAATGCATTGAAAACCATCTAAAAATCATAAGGCTCCAAAAAGCCTGACAGACTGAGAAAGCTGGGAGATAAAGACAAAGAATGAAAAAGGAACTTGTTGCCCTGCTATGTTTTCCAAGTTCCGTTTCTAGGATAGACTCTGGAAGAACTGGATCTTCATTAAATGGTAGGACATACTTTGTCACAGTCAAAAATGTCTGGCGAAAAACTACCAGCCCTCCATTTCTACTAGACAGCAACCAAACAGAAGTCCTCTGGCTCATGTCTCAGTTCAGAAGACCTGCAAATGCTTCAAATGTTCCCAAAAGACCTGCAAGCCAGAGTTCCAGGGTCAGAGTCAATGATGAATGCAATATTTACTTCTGATACTGGCAGGTTGTTTCTGACAGGGCAGAGAGCAGCAGTTTGTAGATCACTTGTGAAAACGTCTGAGATGAAAAGGCCTTTTCACGGCCTTCCCTCAAGCCTCTTTTGTAGAGGGATGTAACAACAAAGGAGAGATTTATCACCAGGAGCCTGTTGGGCAGCTGTTTTCTTGTTGTCCCTTGTTTAACTTCTCTCAAGAGAGCAGTTATCTACTCAGCTAAGCAGGTGTTTAAGGCAGGTGATTTTGTTTCCATTAATTTTCTTAAGTAATAGTACACCAGCCTAGTGGGTTAGCTCATGTACCCACAGGAAATCTTAACCCTCTGCCTGCTAAATCACAAGGTGCATGCTGCAGCAGGAATGTTAACTTCTGCTCCCTGCTAGTTCTGATATCTTCAAATCTTTAATTCGAACAGTAAACAGAAGTTAAGAGTCACTGCCTATCCCTACTCATCGACATCTGGATTTTGTCTATCATGACTATCAGTTTCATGTTTCAAGCTATTGTGAGGGAAAGGTTAACATAAAGTATGAAAAAAATTGTTTTCATTTTAAAGCTTAAGTCTTCCTAAACCTATAAATTTACCCTCCAGCTCTGGACGGACTTTCCAACCCTCTCTATTATCTTCTCTATGAGAGGCCTGCAGTGTGTGCATTCTGTACTAGACTTGTCATTAACTTCTATAAGGAATTTTTCTACTCTTCTCATCCATCTTCTGTTATAGATAGTCACTATTCACTGGTGAGCCAAGGAGAACCATCACACTTTTACTCATCCTGGACAAAATCCTAAAGCCTTTTATGCTTTAGTCCTTTGATTACCTTTAATTTTCTCCTACCTGTAGAGCCATTATCACAAGGGGCAAACATTCGGTGGCACATTTCTTTCTCTTTATCCATGTAGTCCCTGTAATAACTGTAAAGAGAAATACACAGTAATTAGACAAGATCTGACTTTGTAGGAGGTGACATGTGGTGGCTGGAATTCTCCACTTGAGTCCAGAATCACTGAAAATCCAGTGGGCTTTCAAATGAATCAGGAGGAGGTGGAAGCAATGCTGGAGAGATGGGGGGATAGGGGGGTTCCCAAGTACTACTGAAGAAGCCCTTGGACAAACAGACCATAAGTTGAAAAGACAGAAACACTGAAGGCTGGCAGCCAGTCAGTGAGGCTACCAGCTGAGTCTTGTCAAGTGACACCTCACACTCAGTGGTCTCTAACTTATCTTGAGATTTTCTTGCTAAAGAATGGTTAAGAGTTCAAAATTTCTTCATATAACTGACAGGATACTTAAATATCAGAAAGGAAATGGCAACAACTGGATCCAAATATAGAGGTGCATACACCTCAGACTTTTGTTTAATGTCATGAAAGCTTAATTAAGCAATTTGGATCAAATGCGTAATGTTAACAGAAGAATCTCACCAATACAGAACAACAACAACAACAAAATCCACATTAAAAAAACAGTGGTTGTATGATGAGAAAATAGAATTATGGGGAATTTCTATTTATATGTTGATATTTTCAAAGTTTTCTACAATAAACACATAATTTCTATAATCAGAAAATATTAAAAAAAAAGAAAAAGTTACATTACTCAAAGACTGGTAGAGGTATCACTTGGGTAACAAGAAAGTCACTGTATAGGTTTGAATCAGACCTGAAAGATCAACGTCAGATCAAACCAGGGTCTATAACAGGGGTCCCCAACCCCCAAGCCACAGACTGGTATCCGTCCATGGCCTGTTAGGAACAGAGCCGCACAGGAGGAGGTGAGTGGCAGACAAGCAAGCAAGCAAAGCTTCATCTGTATTTGCAGCTGCTCCCTAGCACTAGCGTCACCACCTCAGCTCCACCTCAGATCGTCAGGCATTAGATTCTCACAGGAGCACCGGTCCCTGGTGCCACAAAGGTTGGGGACTTGTGCTCTATAAGACAACTTTCTACGGTCAGTTGAGAACAGTGGTTCTCTGTTGGAGGCAAGTGGGAAGAGTATCTGAAGAACAACGCCTTTTTTAAAAATTACACTGGCCCTCCTCTTTGTGGCTGCTTATTTGAAGGGAGAAGGGTAAAAGAGGGAGATGGGAAATCATCCAGACAGGTATAGTTTAGAGGTTTGTCCCACTGGGAGCTGCTGGTTTAGAGTACTGAACACTTCATAAAACTAGCTCTAGGGGGTGCTGCCTCATAATGTGTATTGGACAATATACCCAAGTGGAGGTTAGAACTGCAGCAGCATCACATACCTTTCTGTTTGCAAGAGTGCAAACAGAAGTCTCACCTGGCCAGTTTCTTCAGCTCATTATTGATGTCATGATTGAAGGGCTGTTCCTTCTGAGCTCGAACTAGAAAGTCCCGGGCCTTCTGATACTCAGTCATGAGGAGACAGGCCTGTGAAAGAACAGAATTTTAAAAGCATACTTAGGAAAAGCAGCATTTTTGCAGTGCCGGAGTTGAACACTGCTGCTACCTATTTTGGGCATTTGTTCCCAAAGTCCCTGTCTTCCAACTCACTTGTCCACACCGGAAGAGGGCCTTGGCATTTTTTGGGTCAATGATCAGAGCTTGCTCTCCATAGCGCAGGGCTGTGGTGGGTCGTTCCAGCTTCAGGTATGTAAAGGACAGGTTAAGGAGAATAAGAAGCTTGGCGGCCTCCACCAAGTGCTGCTCTTCAGGGGGTGCTGATCGCCTGCGGAGAAGTAACAAGGCCTGTGGAGAAGAAAGAGAGGTGGTCAAGAGGAGTGACATAATCTTATGTACAGAAAATGCTAAGAAGCCACAAAAAAACTATTATGAGCTAAAAAATTAGTTCGGCAAAGTTGCAGGACATAAGATCAACACATGAGTTAGTTATATTACTATACTCTAGCAATAAACAACCCAAAAATGAAATATAAAAACTCTACTTACAATGCTATGGAAGAGAATAAATAGCAATAAATTTTAAAGCATAAGACTTGTACACAGAAAACTACAAAACACTGTTGGAAGAAATTAAAGAAGACCTAAATAAATGTAAAGGCATTTCATGTTCGTGGATCAGTAAGATGGCAATATTCCTCAAATTGGTCTACAGATTCAATGCTACCATACCCAAATTTCAATATCCTTTTTTGCAGAAATGGTCAAGCTGATCTAAAAATTCACATTAAAATTCAAGGCATCCCGAATACCAAAACAAACAATAAAAAGAGAATTTGGAAGACTCACACTTTCTAATTTCAAAACTTATTACAAAGCTACGTAACCAAGCCAGTATCATACTAGCATAAAGAGCTATAGATCAATGGACTAGAATTGACAATGTAGACTCAAGGTCCAGAAACAAACCTATGCACTTATTTTTAATTTCAAAATTGGTTGGCATTTTATTGGTTGAAACTTGGAAGACCCTGAAGGAAAGTTAACATTTTATAGTTTATAAACTATAAACTATAACAGAAGGATTTATTAGAAACATAGATCTCACTTCTTCATCCTTTGGAAAGACAACACCCCAGCATTTCTTTGGGATAAGGATTAGAACTATTTCCCTCAGCACTTACTGAGGCAAAAAAGCAGGGTAGATTTCTAATTTTTTTTAATTTTATTTTTTAAATTTTTAATTAAGTTTATTAGGGTAACATTGGTTAATACAATTATATAATTTTCAGGTGTACATTACCATTTGACATCTGTATATTCTATTGTGTGTTTACCACCCGAAGTCCAGTTTCCTTCAGCTACCATATATTTGATCTCCTCAAACCTATACATTTACAGTCAACTGATTTTCAACAAGGGTGCCAACACCATTCAATGGGGAAAGAATAGCCTTTTCAATAAATAGTGCTGGAACAACTGGATATCAATGTGCAAAAAATGAGGTTAGACTTCTACCTCAGATTATATATAAAAACTAACCTAAAATGCAGCATTGATCTCAATGTAAGAGCTAAACTATAAGACACTTAGAAGGAAACACAGGTGACAATCTTTGTGACCTCAGACTATAGTTTTAGATGTAACATCAAAGGCATAACCAACAAAAGAATAAACTGGACTTCATCAAAATTAAAAACTTCTGTGCTTCATAGGGCACTATCAGAAAAGTGAAGAAAATGAAGAGGCTGGCTGATGTTTAAAAAAAACCCTATAAACCATTGTTACTGGTTTAAGCTGACAAATATAATGAATGGTTTACTTTTGTCATTATCTACAGGTAATTCATTTTGTAGTTTTGAATTAAAAGACATTTGTACATTGCTAAAAAGAGTGAAATGACACCCCATCGATTGGAAGAAAATATCTGTAAATCCTATTTGATAAAGGCATCGTATCCAAGATAAAGAACTTTTACAACTCAACAATAAAAAGACAACCCAATTAAAAATGGGAAAGGGTGTGAATAGATATTTCCCTAAACATAATATACAAATGACCAATAAGCACATGAAAAGATGTTCAACATCATTAGTCACCAGGGAAATGCAAATAAAAATCAGAGAGAGATGTCATTTCATGGCCACTAGGATGGCTATAATTTTAAAAACGAAAAGTGTTGGTGTGAAACCCTTGTATTGTTGGTGAGAATGTGAAACGTTGCAGCCACTATGAAAAATAGTATGACAGTTTTTTAAAGTTAAAATATGACCCAGCAATTGCACTCGTAGGTACATACCCAAAAGAAGTAAAAACATATGTCTATGCAAAAACTTGTACACAAATGTTCATAGCAATGTTATTCCTAATGGTCAAAAAGTGGAAACAACCTAAATGTCTAACAATAGATGGACAAAAATAAAAGGCAGTGAGATTCATACAATATTCAGATTTAAAAATGAATGAAGTTTGATAGACTTTACAACATAGATGAACCTTGAAAACATGCTAAGTGAAAGAAGCCAGTCTCAAAAGAACAAATGTTATATGATTTCACCTATGAGTATCCATAATAGGCAAATTTATAAAGACAAAGTAGAAAAGAGGTTACCAGGGGCTGAAAGGAATGGGGAAAGGAGTTACTATTTAATGAGTAAAGAATTTCCATTTGGGACGTTGAAAAAGTTCTGGAAATGGGTAGTGGTGATACCTGCACATAACTTTGTGAATGTACTTAATGCTATTGGACTGTACACCTAAAAATGCATTAAAATTGTAAAATATGCATATTTTACCACAGTTTAAAAATGAAATTAATATTTTTAAAAGGAATGGAGTACTAATACATGCTACAAAGCAGACGAACCTTTAAAACATTTTGCTAAATGAAAAAAGCTAGACACAAAGAACCACATATTTAATAATTTTATTAACATGTAATATCCATAATAGGCAAATCCATAGAAATAGAAAGTAAAATAGGGATTCCAGATGGGTAGGGAAATGATAACTGCTAACAGGTATGGATGGATGTGTTCTGAGATTGTGGTGAAAGTTATACAACCTTGTGAATATATTAAAAACCAATAAACTATACATTTTAAAAGTGTAAACTGAATGGTATGTGCATTATATCTCCAAAATAATAGCAAAGAAAAAAAGTGATGAAGTTAAAACTTGAATAGTGTCAGTGTGACTAACAGAGAAGACTTCATTGGAACATGCTAGCAGAATGAAAGAAATGGAAAATATGTCAGAGAAAATGGTATTATAGGCAGAAAGTCACAAGTCTTCCTTCATCTTCCCTTTCCTAAATTCTGGACAGTCATTACACTGGTGTCTGTCCACTGCCCTCACACTATCTAAATTGATTCAGGTTTCATTATCACTAACCTGGATCTCTCATCCAAACTCTGGTCCCATATTGAAATCGAATCATTAAACAATGTCACTGTCTTCTACAGGCCATCTTTACTCAGCCATCCTCATTAGTGATCAAAACTGAAGTTAAAAAGCTCTTCTTTCCCAGTTATTCTTGTTTTTCAAACCAGAAAGCTTAAATATTATTCTTCGTTTCTTTCTTCACTTATATGCAAAACTTCAAGTCTAATCACTCATTTTTTAAAAGTATTTCCAGAACTTTTTCTTCTATTCATACAACTTGTACCTTCTCAAACACATTCCTGGGTCCCTGTAATAGGGTAGCTGTCACATGCCTCGTATAGTGTCTATCATGGGACAAAGACTCATTAACGAAAGTCTATCCTTTCCACACACACTGCATGCAGTGGTGTGCTGTTGTTTAACAACCAGGTCACGTGGGTGGAGGAGCCCTCTAGTGTTTGTCTATTCTTGTGGTGTAATTATTTCCACCATATCTGATTTCAAGCTACCAAAGTAATGTTAACCAGCTTGCAAAAATCCTTAAAATTTTACAATTGACTCTTGTGTGCTATGGCACTACCAGCATGCTATTAACCACTGGCTCATGCCTAAACATTACTTTTATCAACTCACTCTCCCCCAGTGGTTCCCCTCTATCCTCTTCATCAAGTCCAAATCCATCTATTCATGTTTAAGCATTTTCCTGAATCTGATCTATTTCCCTGCTTGCTATTCTTCAAATGTGGCCTGTGTTTTAGACTAGGTATCTGCCAACACCCCCTGGAATAGGCTCTAGTCACTTCTATACCTTTCCTCATTTTCTTATCCTGCCTAGAGTTAATCTCTCCACCTCTATGTCTCTGCCATTTCATCCCTCTAGACTTAGTTAAGTGGCATTTCCTCCCAAAAGCTGCTACCTGATGTTCTAGCCGACAAAAATCCTCCTCTTCTCTGAAAAGCTACAGTACAAAGGGCTGAAAACACAGTGGTGCTCAATAAATGTCACTCTGCTTCTGAGGACACTTCTAACAGGAACAGCTATGCAAAGCTTCTGGTGGAGTGAGGCTGACTTCACACACATCTTCTGTTCTGTCCTGCCCTAAGGAGTAGAAAGGCATAGTCTAACTATAAAGAACAGGAAGAGGATTGGTGGCAAGGCCATCAGAGTGGATGGCAGTGTTGTGACTGAATTGGCAGAGAAGAGTAATTCAAGGGGCTGGTCTACAGCTCAAAGCCCTGAGAGCACTGGGGATTGGCAGGACTAGGAATCAGAGACATCGGAGTACAGAAGTGGAGATAAAAGACAGGTTGAACATTCCTTCCCACTCCTTGTCCTTTGAATCCAGTTGTTCACCCCTTCCCACCACCTCAGAAGGCATACACAGTGTCTACTTTCTAGAGAAATGGAACCAAAGAAGCTCTCAATTCAGGGACAGCAGACAGAGCAGAAGACAGGAAGGAGGTATACCGATAACAAGTTTCCCTATTCAGCTGCCAGGACACTGGTAGCTAGGTGTTTACACTAGGTAGGAGATGGAGAACTGAATGACTCAAGAGAAAACATCTGCCTACTGATATGTGGGAGTCTACCTGATTGCAATGCAATCTGCCCCACTAAGCACTTGGAGTTTCCAGTAAGTTTCTGATGCCACTTTCAAATCCTTATGGACAGCCAAAAATCAACAGATATTTGGGAAAAGCCTCTGTGGAAGAGGGAGCCTCTTATCTCCTAGTAGCTGTTCCTTCTTCTTCCACAGTAATACAATTTTTTTGCTGGGAACACGTACAACCAGAATACAAATATTTGCTAACCTTCCTTATGGCTAGTTATGGCCAGGAAATAGATTCTGGAAAACATAATTCACTACAAATGTTGTAGATACATGCCTTCAGATCTCTTTTCTCTTATACTACTACCTAGATCTTAGAGCAGTGGTCCCCAATCTTTTTGGCATCAGAGACTGGTGCTATGAGAATCTAATACCCGATGATTTGAGATGGAGCTGAGGTGATGATGCTAGTGCTGGGAAGAGGCTGCAAATACAGGTGAAACTTTGCTCACTGGCCCGCTGCTAGTAACTTCCTGCTGTACAGCCCGGTTCTTAACATGCCATGGACTGGTACCAGTCCATGTTGGGGTTAGGGCTGAGGACCCCTGCCTTATAGGACATCATACTGGACCACAAGGCCCTGAGTCCCACCCTAGAAACAGGCAGTCAGATGAAAGCAGTCTGGGTACCTGAGAACATTGTGGAATATAAATACCAATAAGCCCTTGTTTGCATACCTCAAGCCTTTCATATTAGTAAGAAATATCTATCTTTAGGGTCACTTATTATGAGTCTATGTGACTTATAGTCAAACCTAATGCAAACGGGCAGTCTCCAACGGACAGAAAACAAAACAGGAAAAGAACTGAGGTGAAAAAAACTCAGACACAAAAAGAAGATTAAAAAATTAGAATCAATAATCTAAAAGAGATGAGAAAAAATAATGTATACATGAAACACTCATTAGAAGAAATGGCAAATAAAGTCAAGGAAAACTACCATACAGTGAAACAAAAAAAGAGAAAAGATGAACATTGAGAGGAAAAAAAACAACAACAAAAAAACGAAAACCTATAAGTTCAATCTAGGTCTGATAGTCAATTAACAAGTTCCAGGAAAAAAAAAAAGACAGAAACAAGAGTAAATTATCAAAGCAACAGCTCAAGAAAAGTTTCCCAGAGCTGATGACAAATTTCTTGAATGAAACGAAGAGCTCAATACAACAAATTTAAAAAATGCACACACACACACACAGAGGTACATCACTGTAAAATTTAAGAAACTATAGGTAAAAAGCTTCTTAAGTCTCCATGAGAAAATAAAAGGTCACATATCAAGAAATAGGAACTTAACTGGTATCAGACTTAATAGCAATTCTAAAAGCTGGAATGTTATCCTTCAATATCTGAGGGCCGATGACTTGAATTCTGCATCCCAGAATTCTATACTGTCACACTACCTGTTAAGTGTGAAGTTTAAAGTATATTTTTAGACATGCAAGAATATGCTCCACCAAAACAAGAAAGTAAACTGAGAAAAATAACATGAAATCCACAAAACAGAATCACAGAGTATCCCTGGAATAAGAGCTGTGTAGCAGGCCTGGAGAGCTTCTGTCTGACTCAGAGCTTCAGGAAGAAATCCCAAGAAAACATGGAACTCCTAGACGATTAGTGGCATGATCCCATGTAAAGTAGTTGGAATGGCATTCTACTGTTGTGAGAAAGTTTAGAAAGAAACAGTGATAGGTATAGAGAAAACCAGGTAAAAAAGAGGCAATTCAAGGTACAAAAAGGGACGGCTCATAAGGAAGGGGATGTAAGCACAGTGAGGAGTTTGGCTCAGCAGGTATAACACTATATAACCTCAATAATGTAACACTGAATACCAACTTTAAAAATTATGACAATACTGAGAAAGCAGAAGTGAAAGAGAGAGAGTGTAATGAGAAATTTTTAAAAAATCAAAAAGAGCAACTAAAGGAGGAAAAGAAATAGCATAGATGATAGCAGTTCTGTTCACCTCTCTGGCAACCAAACCAAGGTCGTGATGGAAACAAGCAGCAGCAGCAAGGAAAAATCACCTGGGGTCTAGAAGAATAGGCCATACAACTAGGGAGAGATCCAAGAAAGCACTCTGCCAACAGCAGAAGGTAGGATAGGTTGAGGACACGGAGCTGCCTGGTCTGAGCAGCTGACTGAGATGGAGGCTGCAGCAGCGGCAGATGCCTCTTAAAGGGGCCACATCCATGAGCTGATTTTCACAGTGACAGACCTGCTCGTTCTGCGCACCAGTGCTGGTTCTGCTGCACGCAGGAGGCACCAGGGACTTACAGGGAGACATCGTCAGAGTGAGGGCCCAGGCGAGACTCACTCTGTGCAGAAGTACTGGAGGTATCCATTGTTCCCTGTTGAGCCCTCCCCCATCCTAGAGCACCGGAAACAGTGCCACCTTAGCCGTGACATCATCAAACTGGATAACAGAAGTTGCTCCGCCCAGAGGATTCTCTGAAACCTTGCCTCCTCCAACTCGGGGCACCACCTAAGCCACATCCAGGTATATCCTCAGGGAGTCAGGTGCTCCTTGCTGAGCAGCGCCTAGACTCACACTGGAGGCAGCTGGCCTCAGTTTCTGGTGTGGACTTTTGAGGCAACTATAAGCACAGCATCTGTGGATTCCTTGCTATATCTTAACAGGTGGCCACAGAGGGGTAGAGGCTTGGGCTAAATTTGGCCTGCAGCTGAACCCCTTTCAGGACTGTGCCACTAGCCACCTACTTCACAAATCCATACTAATAAGACTAGGAGAATTAGGAGCTTTGCTTAGTACATAGAAACAACATGGAAAGGCAGCCAAAATGGGAAGACAAAGCAGAAGAAACCATATGACAAAACAGAAACAGAACAGAGATCCAGATATAATGGAGTCAAGTAATCTAACAGATGCAGAGTTCAAAACACTGTTATAAAGATGCTCAATGAACTTTTGGGAAGTGTAGATAAATTTAGTGAGAACTTCAATAAAGAAAAAAAAACCATAAAAGTGGAAATGAAAATTTTAAAGGGAACCAATCTGAAATGGAGAACACATTATCTGAGATGAGTAATATATATAATGGAATAAACAAAGTGAATAAAGGATCAAATACCCTATCTAGAGGATGAGAAAGCCAAGGACACACAACCAGAATTACAAGAGATAAGATGCCAAGACTAGAAAAATAATTTAAGAAGCATATGGGACACTATTAAGAGTTCAAATATCCATCTGATCGGCGTTAACTAAAGAAAACCAAGATGTTGAACAGCTGTTTGAAGAAATAATGATGGAAAACTTCCCTAATCTAGTGAAGGAAAAGGACATAAAACCCCAGGAAGCTCAGAGAATTCCAAAAATCAGGGATCCAAAGAGGCCCACACCAAGACACGTCATAATTAAAATGCCAAAGGTTAAACACAAAGAAAGAATATTATAAGTATCAAGAGACAGATAGTTACATACAAGGGAGCACTCAGAAGATTGGCAGCTGATTTCTCAAAAGAAACTATGCAAGAAGAAGGACTTGACACAAAATATTCCACAGGATGAAGACCCAGGATCTATCTAGCAAAGCTATCGTTTAGAATTGAAGGACAGATAAAGAGCTTCCCAGACAAAAATAAGCTAAAGGAATTTATCACCACCAAGCCAGTATTACAGGAAATGTTGGAGGGACTTAAGAAAAAAACATGTATCAAAAACAAGAATAGAGAATGGCAACAACTACATTCCTATCAGTAAGTACCTTAAATGGAACCAAAAGATAGAGTGGCTGACAGGATAAGAAAACAAGACCCCTATATATAAAAGGAAGGGGATGAAAAAAGATACTGCTTTGATGGACCTAAAAGGTATTTAAGGCGGACAAAGATAAATACTATATGATTTCATTTATATGCAGAATCTAAGGAATAAAAAGAACAAACTAATCAAAAAGAGACTCAAATATAGTGGACAATTTGAAGATGAACAGAGGGGAGGAAGTTTGGGGGATATTGGGAGAATGGGGTGAAGGGTTTAAAAAAGTACAAATTAGTAGCTGATAGATGGTCACGGGGATGGGGAACAAAGCATAGGGAATGCAGTCAGCATTAATATGTTGGTTAGGTGGAGTGTCAGGGGAGGGAAGGAGTAATTGAGGGGAGGATCATTTTATGAATTATATAGATGTCTAACCAATGTACTGTATACTTGAAACTAAAATAAATAAATTTTTTAAAAAGAGCCACTAAACATGTAATTTATAAATGTAAAATACCAGAAAAACAGCAGATATTAAAAAGTGACTGCCTCAGAGGATCAGACCTAAGAAATAGGACTAAGTTATGAAAGGAATGGTCTGTTTTATATGGGAAAATGTTTTCTCAAGTGAGCAGGCTCTCGAGAAACTTTGCAAATAGTATCCACGATTCAACCTAACTGTGAGCCAAAATCTGTACTTTCCAAGTTTTAAGAACTTGATTTTTTGTCAGCATTCCAAAACACAGGTACATGCATGCTCTCCCCTTTTCTGTCTCTGAAGCATATTCATATAAATGAAACGTGGCAGATACTGTTAGCTGCTTACCCGATATCTATTCCCCTCTCCTCCTAACCACCTCCATTCCATTCAAAGCAGCAATGTACTAATTTAAAAAAGTACTTTTCCTGGCTTCCTGAACAGCTGATATGGCCAGTGAAATATAAAGGGAAGTCATAAACACACCAGACTCTTCTCCCCTCCCTTCTTCCTGCCCAGGTAACCGTGTGATGTTACAAGTTGAATGATCATCATAGAGGAAAAAAAAAGCCCAAGGACACATTTAAGGGCAGGTCAGATGAAAGAAAGAAAGAACCTGAATCCATGGTGGGTTCATGAAACTGTTATATCAGCCTTAAACTGCCTCCCTTTTTATATGAGGAAAAATTAAATCTTTAGTTTACTTAAAGAACTGTTTTTCAGGATTCTCTTACTTGCAGCCAAATGCAAATCCTAAATGATTTAGGCTCAGTACATAAATGAGACATAAAATCAGACTACTCCTAGACTCAAACACTGTCCTGTTTTTTGTCTAGAACCTAAGGCATAGAGTATGGAACACAGAAAGTGCTCATAATATTTGTTGATTGAGTTACAAAGCACAGTGAAATTCTGCAATCGTAACCTACACAAGAAGCTAAATCACAATCAGGAGCTTGGTGAGAATAGAGTCACCTCAGAGAGTTAGATGAATCTCTACTGGTAGGCAGGAAATGAAGACAACAAACTTCACAGAAGAGTAGAAAAATTAGTTGGTAAACCAAGAAATTAACAGTAAGATGAGAATTTTAAAAATTTTTACTGGATTTAAAAAACTTTATGTATATGTATATACGTATGTACATATACATGTATACACACACATATATATGTATGTTATATACAC
Organism: Macroglossus sobrinus; assembly: GCA_004027375.1. Taxonomy (NCBI): domain Eukaryota; kingdom Metazoa; phylum Chordata; class Mammalia; order Chiroptera; family Pteropodidae; genus Macroglossus; species Macroglossus sobrinus. The sequence continues at coordinate 1,615,188 of PVKZ01000079.1, read as the reverse complement.
ACATATATATACACAGACACATAAACACAGCTAAGCACAAAAATAAGTGTACAGCTCAATGAGTTTTCAGAGCCTGAACACAGCCATGTAACCAGCATCCAGTACCAGACACAGGCCATTACAGGTTCCCCTCAAATCCCTTGTCCCCTCTCCCAGTCATCAGCCATCTGGCACTAGAAGGTTTAATGAGATTTTTCTTAATGGTTGTGTATGAAGAGTAGGGAAAGGGACAGATCCATGTCTTTTAAACAAGGAAATTTTCAGGGTCTAAACATTCTTTTAAAGCATTCTTACCCGTTTATATCTCACTTTGGCATCATAGAAACGATTTTGGCGGAAAAGGTAGTTGCCAAACTCCCGTTCAGTAGCTGCCACTTTTAGGACCTTCTGAAGTGGAAATTGATCTTGTTGCTCCTGAAGACCAAAGACAAGGACACCAGCAAGGAAACTGAAAGCCATGTATAATTATAGTTGTTAGTTTTTTTCCTTCAGATTATGAACTTTTGTTTACTGCCGTATGTGTGCCAAGTGCTGGGTTAGACATCTCTGCAGAAGTCATCTCTGTGAATCTCAACAGAAGCCATGACAGGTCGGAGTTATCACTGCCCCACTTCACAGACTAAAGCCAAAAGGAGAGCTACTTCTGTAGTCCTCTAAGAGATGCTCCCTAAAACAGCAGTTTCCTATGGAATTAGAAACTGATGTAACTCATCAAGCACAGAAATCAGAACTCACAACAGCCATTTATTCACTAAGCATTTAACAGGTCTTGGTCTGCCCAGGGCCCTCCTGGTCTTTATAGACAAAATGAACTACCTTGAGTACATATCAGAATCACCCAAAGAGCCTCTTTGTATACATAGTACACCAAAGATGCGACCCAGGCATATGCAAAAACCTCTGTACTGTGTAAAGATTTTTAAAATCTTTAGCTGGAGAGATACCATATACAGATGTAAACCTGGGGTGGACCTTTAAGGTCACATACAGAGTCAGTGTGAAATAGCATGACACAGACTGCACATGACTGCTGATGAGATTAGAGGCCCTATCTCTATGGGATGGGTTAAAGGCAACAAAGAAATGGCAATATTTAAATTACAAGGATGGAGACCATATGTCCTCATTTGACTCAAGTTCAAAGACACAAAAAACTTGAAGTTTACACCTGATGTCCTGGTATCCCATCCAGCTGATAGTCCCTTTCACTCTCAACTGTCCTGGGCTGGGTAACAAATTATACATACGGTCACCTTAATTATGAGCTACCACTGCCTGACTTGCTGGAACCCAAATGTAATGTTGAGAAGCAAATGTTTACTGTTTTGCAGGGAGAAGTAGAGCAAAGGAAAATTAAAAGATCAGCTTAAACTGTTGGTCCATAACAAAACCACAGCCTGACCTTGGCCTAGCACAGTAACCCACATACAACAGCCATAACCAAGACGGGCAATACTGGAAAGTGAGGGAACTCCATCACCACTGTACAGGATCCTTAGGGTGGGACTCGGGCCAGAGGATCATCAGCAGAGCAGGATAATTACCAAAACACAACAAACTCAACCCTTTCTCCACAAACTGCTGACATCTGTGCTCCAGAACTTACAGATGAGAGGGCACAAAACTTGTCTGACTCAGCAGAATCCAGGAAGTCAAGCAGCTCAATCTCGAACAGGACAGTGGTGTTTGGGGGGATCAAGGGTGGACAGCCCAGTGTTCCATAGGCATAGGTTGGTTTGAACAGAAACCTGGCCAGCTCTCCCCTCCGCATGCTCAGAAGGCCCAGCTCCATGCCCCAAAGTGTAATATCTGGAAGAAGGGACAAAGAACTTTGTTGAAGCTTGCCCAGTAACCTGTTCCAATGCTATAATTTCTTCCTCCTTAACACTCAAATCTCTCCACATAATATTCCAAGACATCTCAACTCACTTTTCAGCCTTGTCTCCCACTACCACCTCCATTCCCAACTCTAATGTCTCCAGGCACTGCAGCATCCTGGCCTCTACATCTTTGTCACACAGTTCTTTCTTCCTGCAATGTTTTCCCCCTTACCCCATGCCCAGCATCTGCCCTGACTGAAATCTTATTCTAACTTCAAGGCTCATTTCAAATGCCTCTTCCATGAAGCCTCTGATCTTCCCAGCTGGAGTTCATGGTGTCTTCATTAAGTACTCCTACAATATTGCTTCTACCTGCCAGGAACTTATCCGACTCTACCAGGTTGGTTGTCTGAACGCAGGTCAATCTCCTCCACCACACTGGCTGAAATGTTTTAATCATCTGGGTACATCCTTTCTTTTCACCATGCATTGTGGATAGTAAGCATTCAATAAATGTTTACTTGATGAATAGACAAATGAAAACACAATACCCAATGGTTAAGTCAGAATGCAAAGATAACCTTGCCACGTAGGCCATCTCCCAAATACCTAGGTCTCAAGGGGGAATGTGGGGAGAAAGTGGTTGGTTTAGCAAAGCCCAGTTTCAGAAAAACTAACTCAAACAATCTGTGCTTTGGACAGTTTTCTAGTCCTAGATTGTTCTTCAACATTCCTAAAAACAAACCCCTTCTTTTTCAGCTCCTAATCTGAACTTACCCTCTCCAAGTTTCATTAGCCGAGGAGTTTTCCTAAGGCAATTGGAATCAAAAGGCTTGTCCATGTGCTCCAGGTATCCAGAATATTTCACTAGGGCAGATGAAACAGACACATGGTGAGGAAAAATGGACCAAGAATACCTTCACCTCTATAACATCAGATCCTTTATCATACAAAAACAATAGAATTAGATGTGCTTCAACTGCTCCACACCCTGAGTGATAGGAACAAACTTTTGCTTAATGTTTGGATGCCTGACCTTTGGTTCTGATGTTCAGGAGCTTGGCTGGTGGGACTGGGAGTGTCCCTTGTTCACAGTGGCATCATGCAAACATGATACGAGTTCCCTAGCTTTCCCTTAAAACCCCAATTCTAAGAAAGCATGTTCTACCGGATAGAAATATATGTATTTTTTAAACATAGCCTCCCCTCTCCCGCAAAGTGAACTGCAGTGAAACGCTTGCTGCCCTAGTAACCACCAGTCTTGTCATATCACCAGCTCCCAGAGGACAAACGGCACAGGGCCTGCAGGCCGTACCTAGCACCGAAGCATCTGGTGTCACCAGCTCGCCAGCACCCTCCCGGAAGATGTCCTTCAGCACACCCCGGTCTCCGGAAATGTCCAGCATCCACTGACTTAACCTCTGGTAGGGAGACTTGGTGGGAATGAAACACAAGACCTGTGAGCCCTCAAACTGCACCCTGCCTCTGACGCCCCAGCCCCTGACTCGCCAGGACCCTCACCTGGCTAGAGACGCAGTCCCCTCGTCTGACTCCCGGGGTCCGGATGCTCCCCACCATATCCACGCCGAGGAGCGTTGAGTCCTATCGCCCTCTCTCTGCCAGCGACTCCCGGAAAGTCCTGAAGGTGGTAATTCTCTCCCCGCCTCCACCTTTATACCCTGCTATCAGCTCCAGATGGCGGCATTCCATACCCCGGCCTCGAGGAGGCGCTAATTGTTTAGTCCTAACCGCAGCCAACCGCCCTTGGGCCCACCGAGGGTGCAGTGGGACACGTGACAGGGGTGCGCGGTGCACCATGGGGCCCGTGGTGGGAATAAACTGAACCTGCGCAGAAAGTGGTGCGAGCGTGTGGTAGGGCATGTAGGGAAGGCGTGGGGATCGGATGTGCAAGTGGTGAGGCCTTGCTGTGGAGCACGTGATTGGGGGGAGGGGGACATGCAGCGGGGCACGTGACAGGAGTGCACCAATGAGAACAAGACCCCGAAATGGCCTGCTGTTGGGTCAGTCTTCAGCAGTGCGTTATTTTCCCCTCCTTCCTTCTCTTTTGCTTTCCGAGAAGTTGAGGCCAGGACAGGACTTAAAAGTCGGACTGCCTAGTTCCTGAGAAAACAAAATGATGGCTCTCTCACTTTCTTGTCACCAAATCCACAGAATCAGCTGCACCTAAGCCTTCAGGGTGCAAAAGAAGTATGGCCCCAGATCCCAGCCCCTCTGGCTTGTCCCTGTGTCCTTGCGCTCCTGCCTGCTCAAGGACTTTGGGTACCCTTTCTGTCCTGCACCAGTTTTGCCTTGACTACTGTATTATTGCCTTCTGTTTCTATGTCTGAAAATTTCCTACCATGAAACAAATGAGCTTCCCATTGTCCCACATCTTCCTGCTACAGGTGGCCCCAATACTACTTTTCACACAAAAAAAAACTTTTGGAAAGAGTTGCTGCAAAGGCTTTTCATTTGCTCTTTATCCATCTCACCCTCCATTTTCTCTCCAGCTCACTTTAATATACCACTTTGCCCTGCTCCTGCTACTGCTTTCTTTTGTTTTCCATCAGACATCTTTGTCTTCAGATTGCTGGACTCTTGTCAGCATTCGATGAAGTTGACCTCTCTCACCTTTAAATGCTTTTTCCTTGGCTTCTGTATTTGTTTTCTATCAATGTTGCTACAGATTACCACAAACCTAGCTGTTTAAAGCAGCACCTATTTATTAACAGTTCTGTAAGTTAGAATTCTAAAATTGGTCTCACTGGGCTAAAATGAAAACATCAGCCTGATTGGAGGCTTTGAGGGGAAATCCACTTCAAAGCTCATTCGATTTCGAAAATTCAGATCTTGCAGCTCTAAGCCTGAGGTCCCCATATCCTTGCTGGCTGAAAACCAGGGACCACCCCTAGCTTTTAGAGGCCTCTCTCCTGTCCTTGCACACGGGCCCTGACATTTCATCAACAAACAGTATGCTGAATCTTTCTCATGCTTGGAATCCTCTAGTTCCTCTTCTGTAGCATCTCTGACTCCAGCCAGAGAAAGTTCTCTGCTGTTAAGGGGTCATGAGATTAAATTGAACCCACCTGGATAATTCAGGTTTATGACCATAATTACATCTTCAAAGTCCCTTTTGCCATGTGACGTATAAACACAGAGTCTGGGAATTAGGGCATGGATATCTTTAGGGGGCCATTCTGCCTCTCAAAGCTTCCTAGTCACCACTCACTCCTGATGTTCCTCCTACCTCACTGGCTGTCCCTTCTCAGTTATCCTTCACTTCCTGACCTCTAATAGTTAGCAACCTCAGAGTCATCCTTAGACTCTTTCCCGTCTCTATTTTCAGTCCCTAAGAGATCCAAACTTTCCCATAGGTTGAAATATACAATATATATAAGTGGTATATATCTGGCCAGCCTAGAGACTCCCAAGTGCCAGAGATCCAGGTGCCTGTGTCCAACTGCCTTTTTCAGTGGTTATCAGAGTCAGACCCCAGATCAGCAGCATCAAGGCTTGTTACAAATGCAAATTTATTGGGCCCATGCCTATACTCCTGAATCAGAAACTCTGGGGCCAGGGCCTAGAAATTGAGTTTTAACAAGCCCTACAGGTGATTTTATTGTTTGCTGAAGTCTGCAGATTGTTGGGCTACTCAGTTTCTCTCTGAATGTCCTCAGGCATCTGACTCTGGATCCCCTTTCTAGTTTGTTCACCTTGATCTTCTCTGTATATCATCGGCTTCACCATCCATCTATCCAGGTGCTCAAGCTATTGTGATCCATTATCTACATAGTGGCCAGAGTTATCTTTAAAAATATAAATCAGAGTCTACAGCCATGCCACCCTTAACGTGGCTGATCTCATCTGATCTCGGAAGCTAAGCAGGGTCAGGCCTGGTTAGTACTTGGATGACAGACCACCTAGGAAGACAGGTGCTATAGGTATTAAAATAAATAAATATATAAATATAAATCAGATGATATTTTCTTGCCTTAAAACCCTCCAGTAGCTCTCACTGCCCTTGAAATGAAATCCAAACCTTTGCCCTAGTCTACAGAGCCTTCTTTGCCAACCTCTCTGGCTTCATCTTTTGATGTTCCTTCTCCTTTACTACACTCCAGCTACCCAGGTCTCCTTTCTAGTGTATCTCACAAATATTAAGTGCTTTCCACATTCAGGGCCTTTGCACTTGCTGACCCACTGCCTGTTCCACCCTCCTGCATCCTTTCAGGTAGCTGGCTTCTGTGTATTTTTCTGTCTCACCTCAACCATTCCTCCCCAAAGATATTGCCCTGCCCCTTGCTAAAGTGTACCTCATGCAATCTATCGCCCCATCCCCATTTCTCACATTGTTTACTTCTTTCATAGTATTTACCACTATTATATTAACTTGTTAATGACCTTATATACCACTCCTACCCAATACATTATAAACTCAAAGGATGGAAACTTTATCTGTCTTATTCTTTATTTATAATACCCAGCTCACTGCTTGACATGTAGCAGGTTCTCAATAAATATTTCTTGAATTAACAAATAAATTTAGCTTTCTACCCGTCTATACCAGACCTTAGTCTTGCTTGTCACTGGGGTGGTGACCTCCCTGGTTGGCACCTTGGTGCTTGGGCCTGTGTGGGTTGTAGCCTGCTGTTCCACAGATCTTTGTTTCTGAACACTGGAGAGTCTCTCCCACCCCTGTCCTTTCCAATCAATAATTTCCCTCCATACCTCTGGGAATGTACAGTACATTATGACTTGTATTTTATACATATAGCATATATAGTATATTATTAACTGTATAACAAAATATCATTGAACTTCTAAATCTTTGAAAGACTTCATATTAAAAAATTTCCTAATGCAATAATATTGCATAAATAACTTAGACACAAAAGTACATACTATGTGATTCTCTTCATTTGAAATTCAAAACTAGCCCACAGATGATATGAGTCATGATAGTGGCTATTCTTGTTAGAGTTCTGACTAGGGGCAGCATGAGGGAGGCCTCTGGGTACTGGTAAGTTCTGTATCTTGATCTTGAGTGAGTGTGTGTGTGTGTGTGTGTGTGTGTATCTATATCTATATCTATATCTATCTATCTATATATATAGATATATCTATATCTATATTATATATCTATATATATATCTATATAGATAGATAGATAGATATAGATATAGATATAGATATATATATAGAGAGAACATCAAGTATATGATTAAGATGTGCACTTTTTAGAAGTTATACCCCAATTAAAAAATCTAAATACGTAAACTAAAATATCTTTAAAAAAGACAGAGAGATTCAGAAAGATTGTGCCAGGACACAAGTCCATTCCTGTTTGGGGTAAGGTGTGAATGGGTGCCCAGTCTCTGTCTCCGCCCCTTCCCCTTGCCTGGCCAAAGCAAGCACTTGAATGTTACAGTTATCAGAGCTGGCCCAGCAGAGGCTGCCTCCCCAGTCTCGTGATGTGGCCCAGTTTCCACCTGATTCTGGCTGACCTTGAGGACATGTGGGTGTTGCTGGGAAAGGGGAGGAGGAGAGGGGCAGAGACTAGGTGGTGGAGCAGGCATCAGCTGCAATCCCAGAGTCTCCACTCCTGCTATCTCAGCCTGGGGAGAAGAGGCCAAGCCAATCCTGTCAGTGATGCTGGTTTGAGGTCCCAGTAGGAGGCTCACTCAGTGGATCCTGAGAAGCCAGGTAGTTCCACACAGGGGCTCTTCTTGGGTCTGCTGGTGACTTCAGCTCGGTGCTTCTCTTGAGACGATCAGTTTTTACGAGGAACTGGGTGGGAAGTTAAGATTAAGTCCAGACTCTCCAGAACAGTGTTGTTTTAAGAACTCTCTGCTTTAGAATGACCTGGAAGTGTCTATTATCAATGTAGATTTCCAGGTCTCACTAGAGGTATGTGAAGAGGTGACTCAGGAATCTCTGTTATAAGTTATACCTGCAATAGTTGATCAGTAGTTTGAACACTCACCTAGAAAGTGGGAAGGAACTTTGCTTGTTTGTGCTGTTTGGTTCTAGGTCAGAACCCCTGCTGCGGCTCGAGTTGCCATTATTTATCATTCCAAATGACCCTGCAGATGGCCCCTTTCTTTCATGTTTACCTCCAAATCTGAGTTAAAAAAGTAGACTCATATATCTTTATGTGACCATTTTTTTTTCTTTTAAGCTCTTTGTTTTAAAGATGGGAAACACCCAAAGTTATAGGGGGTCAGGACTGAAATCCAAGACTAGAGTCTGTAAGGCCCTCTTAATCTGCAGCGGCCCTTTGCAAGTGTTTGGGGGCAGAAGGTGTGGAGGGAGCAGGTTTAGGAAGGTGCACTGTGTTCCAGCCAGCATCGCGGATGGCGTGGCAGGTGAGAGTGCCAGAGCTGGAGGACCGCCTTCAGTGCCCCATCTGCCTCGAGGTCTTCAGGGAGCCCTTAATGCTGCAGTGCGGCCACTCCTATTGCAAAGGCTGTCTGGTGTCCCTGTCCCACCACCTGGACTCCGAGCTGCGCTGCCCTGTGTGCCGGCAGGAGGTGGATGGTAGCAGCTCCCCGCCCAACGTCTCCCTGGCACGGGTGATCGAAGCCTTGCAGCTCCCCAGGGACCCAGAGCCCAAGGTCTGCGCGCACCACCGGAACCCACTCAGCCTCTTTTGCGAGAAGGACCAGGAGCTCATCTGCGGTCTCTGTGGCCTGCTGGGTTCCCACCAGCACCACCAGGTCACCCCCGTTTCCACTGTCTACAGCCGAATGAAGGTAAGCAGCAAGGGTGCTGAGGGGCGGAGAACGGGCCACCTTGGGGGCACAGGAAGCCCAGCGCCTGAACACTCTGGTCCATCACGTGGCCAGAAGTGTCCCGCCGGGACCTGAGTTCCCTTCAACCCAATCCTGGAGCAAAGCTCCAGTGCATCCACTATGCTCTGAGCAGGTGCTGGGGATTACAGAAGTGCATGTGATGAAGCACACCCCGAGTCATGTGCTAGCCCTTTCCTGGCTTTATTTTTCTTTGTAGCTCTTATTTTAAGAGTGCTCCTGGGACTGCACTCTTAGACACACGAGGGCAGGGACTTTGCTTTGTTCCCTTGTATACTTCTGTGCCTGGCATGTAGTAAAAGCTCAAAATGTATTTGTGAAATCAATGGATTCTTGTCCCCTGGACCTTTGCCTCAGGTCTAACAGATCATAATTTAAGTTAATAAGAGTGAACCATCTTGGGTTAATAGTTCATCTAAGGTTTATGAAGGATAGGGTTGTTATTGTATTCTATAAATGAGGAAAGTGGGGCTCAGAGAAGGTAAGGTCTTGTCCAAGGTCAGACAGCTTGTCAGTGGCAGAGCTAGGTCTCAAACCAAGGCAGTTTTCTTTCCACTGCAACAATCAAGAAAGGGCAGGAAGGGTTCTTGGAAGTGAATTGTTATAGGGTGCCTGGCTGGTGTTTGAGGGGTTGGGGGGCATAAAGGTGAAAAAATACAGGTGAGGGGGACAGGAAAAGGAAGAGCATCCAGAGCTGCAGGCAAGCTGTTCTAGGCGTTTCCTGGCTGAGTGCTCTGGGCAGCATTTCTTTGCTCTTTCAGCCCTGAGAGACAAGTAAGAAACTAGCACAGGGCCAGCCAGGTCATCCACCAGCCCCTCCTACCCACAAACACTTACTGGGCTTCTAATCTGTGCTGGTGCCCATGGTGCAGTAGTGGACGACAGGTTCATCTGACCTGGGGGAACTCACAGCCTGGGGGTCTGACAGAATCCCATGTGTCAGGTGCTGCCCTCAAAGTTAAATACAGGCAATGGTGAGACTACCTATAACATAGCTTCTTCATCATCTCAGGTGGTCACAGAAGGTTTCCTAGAGGAAGTGAACAGCTAAGCCAAGATTTGAACCACAAGGAGGACTTGAGAGAAAAAGGAGAGAAGGAAAAGCATTCCAAATATAAACACGATATGTGCAAAAGACCAGGAGGCAAACAGCATGGCACATTTGAGGATTTATGTAATTATATTAAGCTCAAGGGAGGGTGAGGTCGGAGTGAGACGGGGTAGGTGAAGTAAACACGGGCCAGGTCATGAAAAGGCCTGTGTGACACATGATGGGATTGCAGTTTATACAGAGAACCATGTGTGTGGCGGGGGAGTGGACCTGGAGGATTTTAAGCAGGGTTGTTGTGTAGTCTGATCCCTCTTCAGGAGGGTAGATTGGAGAGTGAGGCTGGGTGGTAACTGATGGTGTGGAGAAGGCCCACTAGGAGAGTCTGCAGACTGATAAGGGAAGACACTGATGATACACCCCAAGGAGTACCAGAAGATCTGGGTAGAGAGAGAACCATGAAAAGGGGACAGAAAGAATCAACAGAGGGAGCAGGAACACTGGCTGAATATGGCCTCCTGGAAATCAGAGGTACAGAGCGTTTTAATGAGAACAAGATCACTTTTGTAAAGTGTCTGCTGAAAAATGAAGAGTCTGTCAGCTTTAGCAGTAAGACTTGATTATCTTGGCAAGAGTAGTTTTAGGGGAGTGTGGAAGAAGGAAACCCAATTTCAATATAATGAAATAAAGCCCACATTTTATTAGCAGACAGCTGCCCAGGAGAGAAGGAAATACTTGGGAGCTTGCTCATTATTTCTGGCTAGGAACTGGGGTGCAGCTTGGGTCTTGGTTTTGGATGTGGGTTTTTGTGATCTCAAGACTCCTGTCTTCTATTGATTGAGGTCCCATGATACCTCATTTTCATAATTCTGTTTCCTCTCACTGTAGCCCAATTGCTGAGAACTAGTCCCAGATCTCTGATTTAGGATTACCTTTGGAATGCCTTTCTTGGGCTGTTGTGAGATCTGATGCCTCTTTAACCACAGAAAGGGTTCTGTGTCCATTTATCCCCACACTGGCGTTATTCTTTTTACCCTGCTCCCTTCCTGAAAGGCTCTTGCAGCTGACTTCTGTTTGGTAACTATCTAAGCCAGAGTTTGTATACTCCATGGGCACAAAGCAGCAGGGCCCTCGTCAAGTAGTAAAGCCAGATGGAGGTCTAAGTGGTCTTGCTCGGATCCCTAAGGCTAGGCTGGATTTGGAGGCAGGGCAGCCCAAGAGAAGTGAGTTTACTTTGTCTTTGGGAGGCCCTAAATCTAGGCTGAGTCCAAGCCTGCCAGGAATGGGTTCAGATCTTTATAGTATATGGGGACTCACCAGGTATAACCTGAGCCACCACATGCACCACTGGCCTCACTTGGGGACAGCCCTTTTGTGATGTTTCTTGATCAAATGCCTACTAAATCTGGACCTCCTGATGACTGAAGAGTTTACCTGGTGTGTACCCAGCAGGCAGCATTCCATGCAAGGAGGATTGGCTTCAGACTGGCAATAACCCCTTTTGGATATTGTGTGGTGATTTCCAGTGGCTATAACAATGTTTAGCACTTCTCTCCATGTCTTAGAGAGGGATGACATGGAGATCCTCTTCTGCCTGGGCAGTTCCTATCATCAATGTAGAACATTCTTGAATAACCTTAAAGATTTTGAGGTTAAGGGCAACTGGGTAGCTCTGGTCCCTGTCCTGGTTCCACTGCAATGCTAGTGGCCATTGGGATGCTCCCTAAAAAGGTGAGGCCCAGGGCTGGCCCCAAGGAACTGAGAGGGTGAAGGGGTCAGCCACTCACAGGGCCATGGCATGTTGCTTCTAGGAGGAGCTTGCGGCCCGCATCTCTGACCTAAAACAGGAGCAGAAAAAAATGGATGAGCATATCGCCAAACTGGTGAACAACAGGACCAGGATTCTTGTGAGTGTCTTTTCCCTCTGCCCTTTCCCATAGAGCTGGGTTCTAATTTGTCCTTTATAGGAATCTATGCCTTCTATATAAAGCTAAAATTCACAGCATTTCAAGGAAGGGTGGGGAAGGTGTAAATCCTCTCTGGGGAATTCAACCCAGTTGTCAGGACTGTCTCCAAGCTGACTTGTGTCCTCCATGTCCTTGGGACCCAGATAACCCAGAACCCATGTCCCAGAGGTAAACAGCCCTAAGTAAGGGCATGATTCGCCCGCCCCAGCCTCTTGTGTCTGCTTGACCTTGACAGTTCATGTGGTGCCTGCTCAGTACCTTGGGGCACACAGGTGGAAAGGCCTGAAGCCCTCCTTGGCTGTCTGCTTTTCCTCAGTGAGGGGCACATTGGGGCTGGGAGGGTATGGGTCCCGGGCCCTGCAGGTAGTCATGAAACGGAAGCAGGAGCCCAGTATCCCCTAAGTACCTCTTACCCTTGAGAGGGAGGTGGCATAACCCTGTCGGATGGAGACAGAACTCAGGGTCACACAGGAATCTTGGTTATCTCCAAAACTTGCTCTCCCGGAGACTTTCGGACTTCTTTCAGCTGTGGAACCCTGTAATAAAGCAAAATCTTATGTGCACTCTTAAGAGTTAAGCCTGGAAAAAGCAGAGCTGCTGCTTTGAAATGGGAACTGGGGGCTCAGCCTTGGCCCTGCTACTATTGCCCACCACCATGGGCCACCATGGGATGCCCAGTCGCAGTGTGAACATCTGGACAAGAGTCAGTCCTGGGACTCAAGTACCAGAACTAGCCTAGTCAAGAAGGCCCAAGCTACCAGGCTCTGGGGACACAGAGGTCAGTCATTGCTAGATGGCTCTGCTGCAGCTCCAGTCATGACAGGCCCTCCTTGTCCCCAGAACGAGTCTGAAGTCTTCAGCTGGGTGATCCGCCGTGAGTTCCAGGAGCTGCACCACCTGGTGGATGAGGAGAAGGCTCGCTGCCTGGGGGGAGTAGAGGGTCATACCCGTGGCCTTGTGGCCTCCCTGGAGATGCAGCTGGAGCAGGCCCAAGGCAAGCGGGAGCGACTGGTCCAAGTTGGGCATGTGCTGGAGCAGTTTGGTAACGAGAGTCACCACGAGTTCATCCGGGTGAGTGGACAAGGGAGTGTGCCCCATGTCAAGGCCCTGAGAGCCTTCTACTCATGACTTTTGCATAGCCTCTGCCATGCCCTAACCCACCTCTCTCTTGTCTTCCAGAAGTACCACTCCATGGCCTCCAGGTAATAACTTGGGAGGGAGCTCTCAGCATGGGTCGGGTGGCTGTGGGCACAGGCATCTCCTCTCTACCATTTCCTCCCTTCAGTTGCACCAGTGTCCCTGCAGCAGCTGCCCACATCTGGCTCTGTACTGGGCCCAGGGGAAACAGAGAAGCAGTCATGTCCCTGTCTTCAGGGGTTTCACAGAGTAGTAGGAGGCAGACAGCAAACTACGGTTACATCACTGTGGGTACCTAGAACATCAGAAGTTCACACAAGCTACAGAAATAACACAGAGGAGGTAGTGACTGTGGGGCAGGGAGAGATTGGCAAAGCTGTGCCTGGGTGGACAGCTTAGAGCGGGGAGGACAAGCGTTTGGCAGGCAAGCAAGTACATGAAAGGGCGAAGTAGTGTGTGGACTTGAGAATAAGTTCAGTATTGCTGGGCTGTGAAGTATGACACAGGGTGACACAGGAAATGAGGTGGGAGAGGTGGGTAATAGCCAAAATGAGGGTGCTTCACACCTGCACTACAGCTTGTGGGAACAGATTGCATTTAGGGACAATTTGGTTAGGAACATTGGTTTAAATGAAAGAACAAAGTATCTGATTGGCTCTGCACAAGGGTGACCCGGTAAAGAAGTGGTCCCGAAACATTAGCATGCATCAGAACCACCTGGAGGGCTCGTTAACATACCATCACTGGGCCCCAGTTATCAGTTTCTGATTCAGCAGCTCTAGGGTGGGACCTGAAAAATTTACATTTCTAACAAGCTTCCAGGTGACGCTGCTGGTCCTAGACCTACAATTGAGGAACACTGATGTATTTTCCTTTCCAGGAAGACAGAGCCTCTGAGAAGGGGTAGAGAGGAGGAACTGATGGGCATCTAGAGTGCAGTCTTCTGAGCTGTGCAGCCTGGTTGGACTTGCATGTGGGTGCAGGGGTGGGGTGCACGGGATGGACTCCACCATCACTATCAACTGTTGCCCCCCAGAGCAGAGCTGCAGCAGGTCCGGCCCTTGGAAGGTACATTCAGCCCCATCTCCTTCAAGCCAGGCCTCCACCAGGCGGACATCAAGCTGACTGTGTGGAAAAGGCTCTTCCGAAAGGTTCTGCCAGGTGAGAACCCAACTCATCCTTCCTGAGGGCTGCTGACATAAGGTACAGAGGAGACTTGAGAGCACAGGAGTGGAGTTCCACCAAACAGCCTGGGTTCCAGCTCAGCTCCATCGTCTATTAACCAGGGCGAGTTGTGTAATTTCTGAGCTTCAGTTTCCTCATTTGTAAAGAGGGGCTATTAACACCCACATTGCTAGGCTGCCTATTTATAAATATACATATGTGTGTTTATACTTTAGTGCTTATAAATATAACTATTGCTCTATCAAGAGAACTAACTTAATTAACTCTCATTACTGTCACATAAAGATCAACAGATTGATTTCAGCCAACAAAGACAAAGTTTATATAAGAGAAAAAGGAGAAGAGAAAAAACCAGATAGTCTACAGCCATGCCACCCTGAACATGCCCGATCCCGTCTGATCTTGGAAGCTAAGCAGGGTTGGGCCTGGTTAGTACTTGGATGAGAGACCACCTAGGAAGACCAGGTGCTGCAAGTGTTAAAACACACACACACACACACAATCACAATCTCTCAACCGTGTGTTGTTTGCACGTTTTTGATCAGCTGGCACCTAGCAAAGAGGTTAGTTGGGATAGTCTGTCCTCAAATAAGCTGCTAGGGTATCAAAAAAACAATTTTGTTTTCGATTTTCCAGAAAACCTGGGGAATTTAGCTGTGGAGCACAAATGACAGGCTATCTTCCAGGTTCTTCCATCAGCGCCTCTGCCTTAGGCAGACCTGCACCATGTTCCTCACCAGAAGGCCTTGGCTCACAGCTGTTTATTTTTCCCACCCTTCAGGAATTGTTTTATTACATAAACATCCTACAGTGCCTATTCTGTGCCCAGTCCCTTCTAGGCCCTTAGGATCCAGAAATAAGGCCTACCCAGTTCCTCCCCCAGGGGTCTTAGGGCCTCCAATCAGCCTCTCTTGGGACAGGGTCTGCTGCCTTCTGTGTGGCTTGAAAACATTTTTTCTCTGGTATTTCCTAGCCCCGGAATCTCTCAAGCTGGATCCTGCCACTGCCCACCCTCTCTTAGAGCTCTCCAAAGGCAACACAGTGGTGCAGTGTGGGCTACTGGCCCAGCAATGCGCCAGCCAGCCCGAACGCTTCGACTACAGTACTTGTGTCCTAGCCAGCCGAGGCTTCTCCTGCGGCCGCCACTACTGGGAGGTGGTGGTGGGTAGCAAGAGTGATTGGCGCCTGGGGGTCATCAAGGGCACAGCCAGTCGCAAGGGCAAGCTGAGCAAGTCCCCAGAGCATGGCCTATGGCTCATCGGCCTGAAGGAAGGCCGGGTGTATGAGGCCTTTTGCTGCCCAAGGGTGCCTCTGCCTGTGGCCAGCCACCCCCACCGCATTGGTGTCTATTTGCACTATGAGCAGGGAGAGCTCACCTTCTTTGATGCTGACCGCCTAGATGACCTGAGGCCACTCTACACATTCCAGGCAGACTTCCAGGGCAAGCTCTACCCCATCCTAGACACATGCTGGCATGAACGGGGCAGCAACTCACTGCCCATGGTGCTGCCCCCACCCAGTGGGCCCGGCCACCTCAACCCCCCACAGCCCACCAAGCTGTAGAGTTACTCCCAAGGCTGCCTGCCCACAGGCCCTTCCCACTTGGGAATGAGGACTTGAGGGATTCTGCTGGGTCCAGGAAGCAGAGATGATGTCTTTACTGTTTGGGGAGGTCTTCATGCCTGTGTGCCCCTGGAAACATTTAAAGATAGGGAGAAAAGGACTATAGTCCCCCATCAGCCAGGGGTGTTTACTAAACTACTGTCAGATTATTAATCTGTTTATTAATCAGCAGAACTAAGCCCTAGTGTCCATGAGTCAACCTGGGCTTCCCTTAGTCCCTCCTAACCATGCTCTCTGCTTCGTTTTCCAGCTCTTTAATTTGCAAATATTAATTGCTGTACGTACATAGTACTTTATGGTTGGATCTTTTAAAGCAGCCCCAGCCTCTGGTGGGGCCACAGCTTGTTTCCACCCACTGCCCATTAAACTGTAGTTAAAAGTCACTTGAACCACTCTGTCACTGCTCTGTCCTTAAAGATCTCTCTTGACTTCTCATACTTTAGATGAGAGGAAAATGACACTAATTCAAAGCAGAAGCAAGTAGAGGCTAGATGGGGGTGCAGCCTGCCCCTGAAAGCTGCTGGGCACATCAGGGTAAACCCAGAGCCCATGTCTGTTGAAGGTGAGCCTGCCCCTAGCCACAGCTGATGCTGTCTACCCCAGACCAAGCTGGGGCAGTTGAATTCTTTCTCAAGAATCTGAAAATTGGAAGAGAAAGAATGGTTGGGGCTGAGTCACCTGAGACTTCGTGCTTTAGATCCCAACTTCGTGCCAATGAGGTCTGTGGAGCCACCTAAGAGCCTTCTGTGGGGAAAAGCTCTCCTTTGGTGCCCTGGCATGTATCCACATGGGCCAAAAGGGCAAAGGCTTGACTGACAGCCTATCTGAGTGACACTCTAGGAATGGGAGGCTTGTTAGGTGCTGCCTCAAGGCCTTGTCCACTCACCTCCTCATCCCATTGGAGACTGTTGGGAGACATCACCTCCCAGGCACTGATGAAATATAAGGCTTTATGCTCCACCTCCCTCTGAATAGAGTTGCAGACTATAAAACAGCTTAGCTGCATCTAGAACTGGCTCTTCACAAACAGGATATCCCACAACTCATGTTGCAATTACCAGCCCTTTGACTTCCACATCATCCTTTTTGATTTGTGCAACAAGAATGACATTGAGCTGGCATCTTTGGCTAATCTTCCTTCTGTCTATGTAAATAAACTGAATCAAATGGTATTTGTCATATCTTTACTGGCTGAATCTGTCAGGCCTTGGCCACTGTGTGGTTGACATTTTTCAGACCTGGTTTTTTGATTATAAAGCTCTCCCTTCAGTCCCAGGATTGGGATGAGGACTGTCACACCTCTATATCCACTCTCCACCCTTCTCCATCCTGCTCTGTGTCCTGGGAGGCTGGCCCTGATGGAATGCAGAAGCCTCTGGCTTCCCTTTGGTTCAGCTGATGGGAGGGACTTGCAGGAGATCCCAGGGCAGGAGAGGGAGTTTGAGGTATTTATTTTCCTGGTTTTCCGCCTGCTGGATTATGGGATGGCAACTTTCCTATACTAGACTCATGGCAAGTAGCCCTCTCCTTCTGTCACCCCTCCTTTGTTCCTCAAGCCTGGTCTTTCTCCCAAACACCTATAACGCTAATCATGAAAACACACACACACATCAAATTCCAATAGAGGGACATTCTGCAAAACAATAACCAGGACTCAAAACCATCACTGTCATCAAAAACATGGCAAGTCTGAGAAACTATGAAGGCCGAGAAGAACCATAGGAGACATGACAACTGAATGTACTGTAATATCTTAGATGAGATTCTGGGACAGAAAAAGGCCATTGGCTAAAAAACTAAGGAAATCTGAATAAACTGTGGATTTGCATTAACAATGGTGCACCTGTTACCTACTTGAAGGAGGGGGGACTGTTTTAGGATGGGTCACAACCCAGTTGTCCAGCATCACATCAATTTATGTTCTATTCATTCAACAGATATTATGTTCTTGTTTTGAGAAACACTGGTCTACCTGATAAAGAAAGATGAGTGCTAAGAGAGACAAAGGTTTACTCTCATGGAGCTAGCTGGGGAAATGCAATAAATAATAATCCTATATAATAGGTACGATGAAGAAAATAAAATAGAGGATAAACTCGATGTCGGGGATGAGGAGGAGTTCCTCTAAAAGATCACTTCTGAACTAACTTGGAGCTACGCAAGGAGTTGGTTAAACCTTTAGACTACTTAGCAATTTTAAGGTAGACTGGAGTCAACTCTCTTGCAAAATGCTTGACAACATGCTGTTAGCAATACGAAGAACATATGGGCTGGATACTCTAGCCCATAGAGGCCTGCATACTAGAATGCTTGAGATACACGTGTACATAATAACCTATTATGTACTAGTAATTACATGGGTTCTGGGGACACAGACAACTACTGCACAATCCCTGTCCTCCCAAGGTCAGGATGGGGAAACACTCCTATAAACGAATCATTACAATAAATACATGAAAGTGTAAGACGGTATAGGAGTGAAAGACATTAACATGTTATAAAGAATACAAATGACCAATAAACATAATATAGTCAACTTCAATAGAAATTAAATAAAAACAGCAGTAAAATCTCACTGTTTGTCTATCAGATTGCTAAAGATTGAAAGAAAAAAACGAAGAGCTACCAAGAAGTGGAGAAATATGCTCCCAGCGTCGGCCTCCTCACCCTAACAAGCGACCGAACCCTCACACACCTTGGGGGGACTCTGATTAGCACGGGAGCTTCCGGATCCGGAACCTCCGTCCCCTTTGACCCCGGAAGTTCAGGCGCAGAACCGAACGCGCTTCGCGACAGAGCTGTAAAGGGCCCTGGGAGCGGAGCATGGCGCTATATTCGGCGGCGGCGGCTGTGCTGGCGGGCGTGGAGAGTCGCCAGGGCTCCATCAAAGGGTTGGTGTACGCGAGCAGATTCCAGGTAGCTGAGATCCGGCCCGGGCGTGGGTGGGGGAGACTAGCTTGGGCCGGGCCCCGCTCTCAGCCTGTGTCCTGTTGACCGTGCGCAGAACGTGAAGCAGCTGTACGCATTGGTGTGCGAGACGCAGCGATATGCCGCCGTGCTGGATGCCGTGATCGCCAGCGCCGACCTCCTCCGCGCCGAGAAGCTGCGGCCTCATCTGGCCAAGGTGATGGGCTGAGTCGGGTGGGGCGGGGCAGGGCAGTGAGCCCCTTCCAACTTTGTACTGACTCCAAACGCCGCACTATGTGACGTTAGTCGTTCCTCTGAAATGAAGACAAGCAACCCTTTCCTGAGTTATTAATTGGGGTAGGATGAAAATGCTTTAAAATCAAGCCTAAAAAAGAACAAAAGTACGAAGTAGCAATGGCAGGGACTCTTTAGGTAAAACAGAAGGGTGATGTTGACGAGGAGGGATGAGATCCATAGCTCTGCTAGTGAGCAGCCATGTGGAAATGGTTAGGACTAAACAAGACATCAGGTTCAAATCCTGACTTGCCATTAATTTTGTGTGTTCTTGGACAAGGACATCACTATTTTTTGTTAGTGTCTGGACAGGGCGTCTGTTTAGCCCTTCCTGTTCCAACACTATGGTGTTTGAAGGTATTAATGCTTAGGGTGTTTTCGTTTTTCCATTGCCAGGTGCTGGTGTATGAATTATTGTTGGGAAGAGGCTTTAGAGGGGGCGGGGGCCGATGGAAGCCTTTGATCAACCGGCACCAGGCAAGGCTTAAGGCTGAGTTGGCCCGGCTCAAGGTTCATCGGGGTGTGAGTCGGAATGAAGACTTGTTGGAAGTAGGATGCAGGCCTGGCCCAGGTAAGCTGAGTTGTGGAGGTGGTGGGTAGCCATCATGCCCTTGGAGAAGACCGTGTACCTGTCCACTCACGCCTAATTGCTTCCTAGCCTCCCAGGTGCCTCGATTTGTGCGGGTGAACACTCTCAAGACCTGCTCTGATGATACAATTGATTATTTCAAGAGACAAGGTTTCTCCTACCAGGGTCGGGCTTCAAGGTAAGCTTAGGACCCTGCCTGGCTGCCTTCATCCAGGGAGGTTCCTGGGGGCATTGGAGAAACATAGGAAGTAGAAAGGCTAGTGGTTGTGACTCTCGTTTTCTATTTTTACAGCAGTTTCTATACTATCTTCCAAGACTTGTCTTTTTCCATCCCTTAAACATTGATTGTCCTGGGAGTCCTATCAACATTGTTCTAATGTATCTCTTAGTATCTTCTCTAGCTCAAACTTCTACTTCTCATAATTCTCATCTCCCAGTCTCAACTTCTCTCTTATGTTCTTACTCTCAGGTTCATATCAGTGTTTCACAGTTGCCATGTGGGAAACTGAATCCTTCTGAACTTTGAACTTTGTACCATTTTTTTTTGTTGTAAAAGCACGTTTATTCAAAATTCAAAAGTAATCCTTCCAAAAAATATACTTAAACAAGTTATTGGATTATTTTGCAGCATTCTTTTTTTAAATTGAGGTATAACTGACATTTAACATCAGTTTCAACTGTACAATGTAGTGATTTGATATTGCATATCGAATATATTATATATATTGTAAAATGATTACTACACTCTCCACCACACACTTAACAAATATTTTTTTTCTTCTGATCTGAACTTTTAAGATTTATTCTCTTAGTACCTTTCAACTGCTATTACATCCTTGTGACTTATTTTATAATTGGAAATTTGTACCTTTTGACCCCCTTCACCCATTTTGCCACCCCTCCCCCCACAAATGTGTTCTTTGTATCTGTGAGCTCATTTTTTGTTTTTAAGATTCCACATATAAGTGAGATCATTATCTGACTTATTTCTGAGATCTTTATCTGACTTATTTCACTTAGAATAATGTCCTAAGGGTCAGTCCACATTGTCCCAAATGGCAAGATTTTATTATTTTTTATGGCTGAATAATATTCCACTGTATGAACACAAGCCACTATCCTCTGACCTTTTTTTCCCGCTTTTAGTATGCTGTGATCATAGAATAGGGACTTGGGAATGATCAGCATGGTATCTTCATGGTCTGGTTCCAGAGGTGCTAGCACTTCTGAGCAGGGAAATAACTGAGCAGGGAAATAATTTAAGATTGGAAATGGTTTCCTTTGAATATCAGGTCCTGGGCCTGAGGGCATTAAAAATAGTAACTCCCCCCCATCATTCCCTGCCACAGTAAAATATCCCTGTATTTTCAGGGTCCTTATCCTGCCCCTTCTCTAAGCTCACAGTACAGCATTTGTTTTAGAAACCCCACCTGCACAGGTTTTCAGTGACTCAGAATGCTCTACTGTCTTCAAGAAAGGATTGAAATACACTCCTGCTGTGCTTCCTTCCTCCCTTACAACTCCTGCCTATGTTTGGATCCCTAATCCCCAGAACCACAATTTTGAGATGGACACACTGTCTATAAACCCCAGGGCAACTTGTCATGATGCAGATTTCAAGCAAAATAAATGTTTTTATTAACAATGAAAAAAAAATATTCTACTTTGTGTGTGTACACATACCACATTTTCTTTATTCCATTGATAGACATAATGTCTTGACTGTTGTAAATAATGCTGCAGTGAACATAGGGGTGCTGTATCTTTTCGAATTAGTGTTTTCATTTCCTTTAGATAAAAACCCAGAGTGAAATTGCTGGATCACATGGTAGTTCTGGTTTTAATTTTTTGAGGAACCTCCATACTGTTTCCCACAGTGGCTGCACCATTTACATTTCCACCAGCAGTGCACAAGGGTTCCCTTTTCTTCACAGCCTTGTTGATAATTCCCATTTTGACAGGTGTGAAGTGATATCTTATTGTGACTTTGATTTGCACTTTCCTGATGATTAATGATCTTACCATGTACCTGTTGGCCATCTATATGTCTTCAGAAAAATGTTAAAATCTTCTGCCCATTTTTAAGTTGAATTGCTTTTTGCTAGAGTTTTATGAGTTCTTTATATATTTTGATATTTCCTTATCAGATATGACATGTATTTTCTTCTATTCAGTAGGTTGCCTTTTCATTTTGATAGTTTCCTTTGCTGTGCAGCAGCTTTTTAGTTTGATATAGTCCCACTTATTTTTGCTGTTATTGCCTTTGCTTTCGGTATCAAACCCAAATCATTGTCAAGATCAATGTTAGGGAGCTTACTGTCTGTGTTTTCTTCTAAGAGTTTTATGGTTTCTGGTCTTACATTTAAGTCTTTAATCCATTTTGAGTGGAATTTGGGGAATTGTATAAGAGAGTGGTCCAGTTTTCGCAACACCATTTATTGAAGACTATCCTTTCTCCATTTTATAGTCTTGGTTCCTTAGTCATAAATTGATCATATATTTGTGGGTTTATTTCTAGGCTCTCTATTCTGTTTTATTGATCTATGCGTATTATTTTTATTTTTTACTTTTTTGATTACTATAGCCTTGTAGTATAGTTTGCAATCAGGGAATATGATGCTTCTAGCTTTGTTCTTTCTGAATATTGCTTTAGCTATTGGGTCTTTTGTGGTTCCATATAAATTTTAGGATGGTTTATTCTATTTCTATGAAAAATGTCATTGAAATTTGATAGGGATTGCTTTGAATCACGAGCTTAAAATATTCCATTTATTTGTGTCTTCAATTTCTTTCATTAATAGTTTTCAGTGTATAGGTCAGACCTTTCACCTCTTTGGTTAAATTTATTCTGAGGTATTCTTTTTGATGTACTTGTAAATAAGATTTTAAAAAAATTTCTCCTGATAGTTCATTTTTAGTGCATTGAAATGCAACATTTTTTTACATATTGATTTTGTATCCTGCAACTTTACTGATTTTGTTTACTTGTTCTAAGAGTTTTCCGGGTTTTCTATGTGTGTGTGTGTGTGTGTGTGTGTGTGTGTGTGTGTGTGTGTGTGTGTGTCATTTACAAATAGTACAGTTTTACTTCTTCCTTTACAATTTAGATACCTTTATTTCTTTTTTTTTGCCTAACTGCTCTGGCTTGGACTTCCAGTACTGTGTTGAAAAAAGTGGCCTTGTCTTTCAGCTTTTCATCATTGAGTATATTAGCTGTGGGCTTGTCCTGTGTGGCCTTTGTTATGTTGAGGTATGTTCCCTCTATACCGACTTTGTTTAGTTTTTGTCATAAATGGATGTTGAATTTTGTCAAATGCTTTTTCTGCATCTGTTGATAAGATTTTTATCCTTTAATGTGATGTATCACATTGATTTGTTGAACCATCCTTTCATCTTTGAACTTTGTATCTCCTGCATTTCCTCTTTTAACCTAACAGATATTACAGTTATGCACTCAGTTGGTCAAACCAGAAATTGAGTCATCCTAGATGCTTTCCTCCTCTCCCTTGTTACTCGCAACTCTGACTTCGGCATTCTCAAATCCACTCCTTTTCATCCTCCTGGACGTTACCTAGGTTTAGGTATTCATTTCCTATCATGATTGGCAGAAGAATCTCCTAATTTGGTTGGCCCCAGAAAACTCTGAAACCTAGTCCAATGCATTATTCCCCTGCTGAAAACCTTTTCTTCGTCCTCCATTGTGCTGTGCACCCTGCTTTCTCTCCAAGCCCATCTGCCACGGCACTCCATGCACCTTGTGTTCCTGCAGTGCTTGCTCTCTGACCCAATGCTTCTCCGCTTCCCTGGACTCACTCCTCCTTGTTCTGTCCTTTGACAACTCTGAGAAGCTTCCTCTGCTCTTTCTCTCCCCTGTGTTTTAGATGTTCCTCCTTTGTCTCTATCTAGTATGTTGCTTGGAGACCAGGGTAGTAGAGAATGGCTGTGTTTAGGTTTGAATTCCAGCTCTGCCACTTGATAGCTTTCTGAACTGAGACATTATTCTTTAGGCCTGTTTCTGTGGGGGAAAGGTAGAGTGGACAGTGCTGCTTTGCATAGTGAATATTGCCTTCACCCCAGCTCATGTAACTAAATCCTCATCCATCAGGAATCAGCTCAGCACTCAACCTCCCTGCAACCCCCATCCTCCTCCAACCCTCCCTAAAGTAGTAATTTCTCTTGAGGTTAAGTTTTAGCAGCAATGGCTGACATTTATTGAGTACCTAACTTGTGCCATATTTTTTCAGAGTATTTTACATGGATTAACTCATTTAATCCTCAAAACTACCATTTTTCAGAATTTCAAACAGGCTGAGATGAAGGCACTTTCCCATGGTCTCACCACTGGTAAATGGCTGAGGTGGGATCCTGAAACCAGAGTCTTGCCTGAGAACACATTCTCTTAACTGCTGCCTGTTATATCACCCTGTTTATTTCTTCATAGCAGTCTTAAATATTTGTTGCATGAACAAACAGTTAAAGTGAGGTAACATGTGAAATGCCCAGCCTGGTGCCTGCCATGGAAGAATTCTGAAAACAATTAATGAATAGTTCTCATTCTCTGGCAGCCTTGAGGACCTAAGAGCCCTCAAAGGGAAGTGTTTTCTTCTGGATCCCTTGTTGCCAGAGCTGCTTGTGTTTCCTGCCCAAACAGATCTGCATGAACATCCACTGTACCAAGCTGGTCACCTCATTCTACAAGACAAGGTAGGGAAGATAGGTAGAAGAGGGAAGAATGTGCGAGAGTGATGGACCTGGAGTTTCTTCACCCAGCCATTATGTTCTGCCCCGCCAGGCTAGCTGTCTCCCAGCCATGCTGCTGGCTCCACCCCCAGGTTCCCATGTCATCGATGCGTGTGCTGCCCCAGGCAATAAAACCAGTCACTTGGCTGCTCTTCTGAAGAACCAAGGGTGAGTGTCGTCGTCAGACAGAGGAAAGGAATAAGATCTGATCCTGTACTTATTATTATAAGGAACAAGGAACTCATTATTCCAATAGGTCTGAAGGCTAAAAGGACCTAGGATAGTTCATAGTATAGCCCCAAGTTAAGCTTTCCAGTAGGTTGCAGGTGTGAGATGTGAATCCCTTAGCCCTTACAGACCATTTACATGTTTTACCTCAACTCTGCCCTCTTCCCTAGGAAGATCTTTGCCTTTGACCTAGATGCTAAGCGGCTGGCATCTATGGCTACTCTCCTGGCTCGGGCTGGAGTCTCTTGCTGCCAGCTAGCAGAGGAGGACTTCCTGGCAGTCTCACCCTCAGACCAGCGTTATCGTCATGTCCAGTACATTTTGCTGGATCCTTCTTGTAGCGGCTCTGGTGAGACGGGGAGAAATCATGGCCAAGGGACCCAATAGATCCAGAGAAGCAACCTTAGAGCGGAAGGGGTTGCAATTCATTTTGTCCTTGGGTTTAGTTCTGACTCAAATCATCCTGTGTCTTTGGACAAATGTTCTCATTTGTAAATTGGGGATTTCAGTATGAAATAAAGCGTCTCTCCTTTAGGTATGTTGACCAGAAAGCTGGAGGAGTCTGGGGCAGGTACACCTAGCAAGAAACGCTTGCATGCCCTGGCAGGGTTCCAGCAGCGTGCTCTGTGCCATGCGCTCACTTTCCCCTCCCTGCAGCGTCTTGTCTACTCCACATGTTCCCTTTGTCAAGAGGAGAATGAAGATGTGGTCCAGGATGCCCTGCAGCAGAGCTCAGGAACCTTCAGGTAGTGCGTTTCTACCAGGGTTTTGGGAATAGGGGCTGCTTTGTTTTACCTAGAAGTCTTTGCTAATCATCTTCACAGGCTAGCTCCTGTTCTACCCTCATGGCCCCATCGAGGCCTCAGCACTTTTCCAGGGTCCGAACACTGCCTCCGGGCCTCCCCTGAGACCACACTCACTGGTGGCTTCTTCATTGCTGTACTAGAACGGGTAGAGGTGCCAAGGTGAGTTGGGGGCCTAGTGGAAAGATGCTGAAAGATTGGGACACGTCTAACTTGTACTTTTCTTCTAGCTCAGTCTCACAGGCCAAAGAATCAGCACCAGAGCTTAGACCCAGCCCAGCCCCAAAGAGAAAGAAGAGGCGGTGTAAAGCAGCAGCTGCTCCTAATACGCTGCCTTGCATATAGTAGGTACTCAAAGCTTTGACTTCTTGGGTGGGAGGAAAGGAAGACACTAGTCCTCCCCTCAGCCCCAGGCAGTTGTTCTGTTTTTGAAAGGTTCTCTTCTTTTTGTTATAGGAAGGAAACTAGTAATCCTGTTTCTCCAGCTGGAAAGACACTGGATTTCCGAGTCCCTTGGGTCCCTTCCCAGTGCAGTGTTCTTCCTGGTGAGAGAAGTGCTGCCCACAAAAATAAAAGGCAGGACATCGTCTACAATATCACAGTTTTTTTTTTTTTTTTAATTCTTAATGACATAAGCAAGGAGAAGAATCTCACATTCATACTAAAAATTCCAACTAGACTCACAGGAATTAAGTATTTGTAATGGAAAGTCCCAGCCTCCCGTTCCTGTCCAGTGCACGTACATGTACACATACACACTCACACACTCATACTCAGGCGGTGCCAGGATACCCTCTTCAGGGAGTTCCTAGACCAACTGTCCTGCCTGTGGAACTGAGGTAAACTAGCTCAGAGTACTAAAACTAAGATGGTCTACCTTACATAAGGTATAGGTAGAAGCTATAGGTATAGGACTGTGCCCCACCCCAACCCTCTAATCCTAATAAGTATTTGGGACTTGAGGTTCAGGCCCCCTCTTCAGCTCCACAGACAGTTAAGTATTAACAGAGCTCTTCTTGGGGTTAGGGAGGAACAGTCCCCTGCCACAAAACATTCAACCTCAGTCACGAAGTGGGGAGGAGGACTAGTTAATCTAATGTCACATTATTTATAAAGTAAGAATTACATTTTTATATAATGTGTCCAGAAGGAGCTCTAGTCCCTCAGGAAAGCTGCCTGGGACAGCACTTGAACCTCTTCTTCACACAGGCGTAACTTAACTATACAGGCTAATTCCTAGTCAATAGCATTTATACTTAACCACCTCAATGAACCAAGCTTGAAGGAATTTAAAAGGCAATTTAGCTTAAATACAAAAATAAATTTATTTTGTTAAAAAATGTTTAAATATTTTTTCTTTTAATTTAGACATACGCATTCATACTTCTCCCAAAGATGGGCATGGCAGCAAGGCTCCTGGGCCTGGGGTATGTGGTTTTGGAACAAAGGAAAAAGGGGGAGGGTTGGACGTGCTGTTGAGAAGGGGAAAAAAACTAACTATGGGTCATCTAGCCTCCTTTGAGGTCAGGAAGGTGGGAGACACACAGCAGAGAGAAGAGGTCTTTGCTTCCCCTTGGCCCCATCCTCCTGGGCTGCCAGCCCTTAAAAGTCAAACACCATTTGAAAATCTAGGAGTCGGCACTTGTAGCTTTAAAGTGGTGCTACTTTCCACATTCAATTAGCTTAAGTCCCAGAAACTTGAAACAGTTAAGTCCGGCACTACCAACATGCCGCCACTCATACAATTCAATTCTTCCTCCAAACTCGATTCAAAGAGCAATAGACATAAGCATCAGACAAAGTAACACAGGACAAGGCTTTAAACATACAATCCTGGAGAGGCAGACGTGCCCAATGAGGCCAGCAGGAAGGTTGAGCGAGGAGGCAGCTGAAAGCAGCAGTGGGCATCCTGCCTGTTTCTAAGAGTTTCCCTCTATGGTGCAAGGGATCACCCCTAGATCTGCCAGGCTAACAGTCTTGAGCCACCAAGCTTTTAGGGGCCAAACTGGCAGATTTGGGAATTAAACACTGACTCAGATTTGGCAGGAGGAAGTAGAACAGCAGAAGCAGCACCCACTGGGATCTCCAAGGCAAAGCTAGATTCAAGATCATTTAAAAAGGAATAGATCCTACAAAAAAACAAGTGAGGGACAGAGCAGCAAGAAATGCGGAAATAGTCCCCTAAAGGGACCAGAGGAGAACCACCTTTTATAGCCAAGCCAAGCAAGGTAAAGCTTTAGGGATAATCCATTTCCCCCAATCCCATCAAATGCATACCAGAGGGTCAAGTGGGTAGGGCTCTACCTCCTACACTCTGGAAAAAATGGCTTGGGGGTGTGTTGGGTGTAGGTAGGAAGAAGGGAGGCCCCCTGACTAAGCTTATACACTAAACAAGTCAGGGAAGTGGACGATATGTACAGCTGTTTCTTTAGTTCTCTCCAGCCAACTGTTCAAGTAAAGGATCGGGTTTTGCCCTGCCACATCCTACTACCCTCACCCCCTGAGGTTTCTGATTCCTTCAGGAGAGGGAATTGGCTGCCAGGGCTGCTGCTACCTCCCTGGTGGCTAAAGCCAGAGGTCTTGGGTAGGTTTGCGTTATAAGAACTAGACAAGTCAGAGGCTCTTCCTGGCAGATGCTGAGGTCCAGATTTGGGCAAGGGACAAGTCAGAGGCTCTTCCTAG
Source organism: Macroglossus sobrinus (assembly GCA_004027375.1). Classification (NCBI taxonomy): domain Eukaryota; kingdom Metazoa; phylum Chordata; class Mammalia; order Chiroptera; family Pteropodidae; genus Macroglossus; species Macroglossus sobrinus. The sequence goes on along the minus strand of PVKZ01000079.1, from coordinate 1,587,356 downwards.
CAGATGCTGAGGTCCAGATCTGGGCAAGGGGTAGGGGAATGAAGGGCAAGGGACAAAGGCTACTTCTTGCGGGGGTGCTGTCTTCGGGCCTGCAGTCGCTGTCGAGCCCCTGGGGTCTTGGATCCTGCACCAATGGAAAATGAAGGGGCCGCTGATCCTGGAAAGATTCAACAAGATCTCATCAGAGCATCTGCTACCTGAGAACATTTCTTTGGGTGCCCCAATCTCCAGAAAGTTGGGCCAATAGAACTCTGAGTACTTGAATAGGGCTGCTGCTTTATTAACTGCATTTGAGGAAGGGCCTATTGGCAAAACACCAATAGGAAGGCATTTTTACCTGGCTTTCCAGTGACCTGGGAAATTCTACCCCAGATGGTTCCTCTCTGACCTCTGCTGCCAACTCCAAACCTGGGTTATGTGGGACTCCCAGCCAGGCCACATCTTTTTCATGCTTATGACCCTGATGTTCCCCAGAGGGCCTCAGCCAGGAACCTGCCACTCCACCTTACCCCCTCTTACCAAAATGTCCGACTCCAACAAAGCCTTGGGTGGGTGTTGAGGATGCCCCAAAGGGGAGGCTGCTGCCTGATGTGCCCACCCCAGGGGCAGGGGTGTTCTGACCAAAGGTAGGTGTGGAGGTGCCTAGAAAGAAGAGAGCAGAGAACTGTAGAGACTATGCCACTGAGCAGAGGGCATCAAAGCCAATGGTTATGAACCTTGGGAGGTCTGCTCTCTGTAGGGGCACTCCCCACAGGACACCTTAGCCTTGGACCACTGGTTCACCCATTATATGGAATTGTACGGGATAATTAACACCTGGTGCTCCAGGTGAGCCTGCCTGTCTCCCACTAAACATTGTCCTGCAACAGAGAAAAAGCCCCTCAGTGTTACCTTCTTACTGCCTAAGGAGTATAGCTTCTGCATTCCCTTGGCCACCAAAGCACAGCAGAGGGGGACAGTCAGTGGTTTCCCCATCTCCAGCTTGATCAGGTCACCTCCCTTCTTCTATCAAGACTAATCACATTATGCCTCTTCTGTTTACCTGTCCCCTCCAGAAACCTGAGCCTCCCACCAAATTCACCATCACTTGAGAGACTCTACCCTTTTGGTCCCGTGATCTGCCAGTGGGGCCCATTGGAACTCAGTCAACAGCAAACTCTCTTGCCCTCAGTGAATCCCGCCACCCAATACTGACACTGCTTTCCCTAGAGCACCTCTCAGAGAAGGTTGCACTTGTCCTGGCCCGATGTGGGATAGGTTATCTTGCACCCTGAGGCCCTAACCTTGATAATCTTCTCCCCAACCTCCACCACCCATTCCTATGGTCACACTTTGCTCTAGCTCCTAAATCTTAACTGCAAGTATTGCAGTCTTTCAGCTCAGCTGTTTCTAATACTCCTGTATTTCCTTAACCTCACTAAGACCTCTAAATCCATTGCCCCTCCTGTTATACTTGCCTGAGTTTAAGCAAGTTGGGTTTTACGAGATATCCATTTATTTTAGGTCTACACCTCAATGACTAAATGTTTCTGGAGGAAAAAAGACACAACACTGCTAAATGGCTTCACTTTAAATTCATAACCACAATTTGCCAACCCTCAAAACTGCCCGGCAATTATATTACACTTATTACATTCCTTTTCTATGCTCCAAAATGACTATCTCATGAGGCCCTCTCCTATGTACACATTTCATCCTAATCCACCCCCTGAAGACCTCTCATATTTAATCAAGAAAATAGAAGCAATCAATGTCAAAACTTATAATTTATCTTCCACGTGGCAAATAAAGATAACTTCAAATCCAAACATTTAACCTTGGCAATGAATGATTTTTAATTCTGACAATCTCTCAACCTATTTTTATACCATTTCCATTTTTAAACTAGCCACATTTTGCTTTTCTCTGTTCATGAACACACCAAGCTTGTTTCTACCTTTGGGCCCTTGTGCTAAATACCTCCTGTTCCTGTAATGCTTTCTCACACACCTACCCACCCATACTCACAACCCATACTCACAACCCCTTTGGTCATAGATATAGTCCTGGCTTAAACTGATGTCCACAGAAAGGCCTTCCTTGACTACATAAATAACTCCTCTACAGTCAGTATTACATATTTTACTTTATCAAGACATTTATCACTACCTGACTTTGTGTTTATCTATTTAATGTCTGTCTCTTCACTACCATTATGTAAACTAAAGAGTGGAGACTGTGCTGGCACTTACAACAAGGCCTGACACAGAGACCAAGTCAATTCATAATCTCACCTCCAAATACAGGTTTGCTATCAGGTGCGTTGGCCACATTGAAGGCAAAGGGTGTGCTCTGGCTGGGTGTGCCCAAGCTGTTCTGACTCAAGCATCCCCCAAAGGGGGTTGTGCTGCCAGTGGTCCCGTTCTGTCCTCCAAAGCTGAATGATCCAGAAGTGGAGCTGGTACCTGGGGTAGCCACATTGATCCCAAAGCCCCCACCACCAGCTGGGGCTGCTGAGCTCCCAAATGTGAAGGGTGATGGTGTTGTGCTGCCAAACATTGAGCTACTGGTCCCACTGCTAGTGGTCTGGGTTGTAGTTCCAAAGCCAGAAGTGGTGGCTGCACCAAAAGAGAAAACAGGTGTGGTGCTGCCAAAGGCTGGCTGAGTGCTGGCAGGCGTGCCAAAGGCAGAGGCTGTGGATTTCAAACCACCAAAAGCTGTCGGCACAGTACTGCCAAAGACTGGCTGGGCTGGAGCTGGTGCTGGAGTTGCAGTTAGGGCTGGGGCTGCAGTGTTTCCAAAAGTGAAAGAGCTGCCAAAGCTGGGGGCGAGAGTTGGCTTGGTAGCCCCCTGCTGCTGTCCATCAGTGGCCCCAAATGCAGGCTGGGGGTTGGATCCCGGATATGATGGGAGAGGGGCCTTGGTGCTTGAGCCAAAGAGAATGTTGAATGCTGGGGTGGTAGTGCTACTGAATGTCAGCGTAGGCTGGCTGGTGGTGACTGGGGCCGAAGCTGTAAGGGTGCTGCCGAAACCACTAAAGCCGGTGCTGCTGCTGCTGCTGCTGGCGGCTGTCTGCACAGCACTTGGTAGGGATTGGCAAAAGGTAGTGACTGCTGTTGAACTGGGCATGGAAGGAGGCTTGCCAAATTGGAATATGGAGCCCATGGCTGGTGTAAAGCTGGCACCAGAGGCAGAGGGAGCCCCAAATAGAAAAGGCTGGGAGGTGGAAGTGGTGGTGCTAGTCATGCTGCTCATGGCACTGGTCACACTGCTCACACCAAAGCTGAAGGCAGGCTTCGAAGCTGAGTCTGCAGAGGTGCTGGTTGTGGTCATGGACGCTATTGTTGAGGTGGCACTGGCCAGGCCAGTGAAGAGAGGGGCACCCGTGGTTGTGCCTGGAGTAGTTGTTTGATTGAAGGAAAAGGGAGTTGACAGGGGCACAGATGTAGGTGGCCCTATGCTACCAAATATAGGCTTGAAAGTGACTGATGAGGTGCTAGTAGTCGTGGGGAGGGCAGAGCTGGAAGATGCTGTGGTTGTGACCTTGGAAGGGCTAGATGGTAATGGGCCCTCGTTCTCACTTTTAGGTGGGTCCACAAAAATGGGCTTGAATATGGGAGATGCTGAAGACACAGCAGGAGCTGCAGAGGCAGAAGGGTTAGCAGGTGGGGTGCTCAGCATTCCCAACAGAATACTTTGCTTGGGGGTGGGAGATGGGGCAGACAGGGCTTGGGATTTAGCAGATGTCTCAGCCTGAGGGGCCAGAGGTGACTTGGTGGTGTCACTGACTGGTATTATGGAAGAAGCAGGGGTCAGCCCTAGGAAAGTGACTGTGGATTTGGAGTCTGAAGAGGTGCCGAGAAGGGGCGCTGACTGTGAAGAGCCAAGAGGGCCTAGAAGGCCAGGTGTCGTCGGAGGCGAATGGGCCACAGTGGTTGTCACTCCAGCAGATTCTGGGAAGAACAGCAGAGAAAGTGAATTCTGAATACTTCAGATGTGCCGGTATTCAGTTGCTTTTGTATCCTCCCTCCGCCCACACAATGCTAGGGATTCAAGAGTCAGTCAACAAACATGACTAAACCTATAACACAGGCCCTTATTCATTCCTTAAAAATCAAGGAAATGTAAATTATTTCTACCTTCCACAGATCATAAGGAAGACAAAGGGGATAAAAACTTGGCTTAATTGGGGTTAAATGTGTAGAAACTAAGGGAAATCCAATCACTTGAACTCAAGTCAAGTTTATTACCTAGATACACTATCTAAAAAGATTTACTATATTTGCCTACCATGTACTAAGTACAACTGTAGAGCTTATAACCATGAATGGGATAATTTCTGTCCTTGAGCCCTGGAACAGGCTGATAGCTAACATACAGTACTACATGATAAAGTGCAATAACAGGACTGTGTATATATGCAGTGCTATGAAGGTATGTGGCTGGAACAATCAACAGACCCTTGGAAACCTAGAGAGAAAAGTAATTAATATCATCTTGTGCCTGTGATCTAAAAGCATGTGACATTTTAACCATGTGATCACATTTACACTTTGACAACATCTCATAAGGTATGCATTATTTTCATTTTACAGATGATGACAGCAAGGCTAAAAGCAGCTAAGAAACTAGGTTTCAAATTAAGAGCTATCTGACTACCAAAATTAAGCTGCCTTCTCCAGCTTTAAGTGTTCCAGCTCCGCACCCCTAAAATTTCATGACTGGAGAATCCTGAAGCAATTAAGCTTGTTCCAACTCAGATTTGGTCATCCAGAGGAGTTTCAACCCTTATAGTTTCCAGCAACTGAAAGGCATGATGCTTTTCCTTCAATCTCAACAAAGGTTGATATCATTATATACTCTAAGCAGGGGTCCCTAACCACTGGGCCATGGATACTGGTCTGTTTGGAACTGAGCCACACAGCAGGAAATAAGTGGCCGGCGAGTGAGCGAAGCTTCATCTGTATTTGCAGCCACCCCCCAGCACTATCATCGCTGCCTCAGCTCCACTTCAGATCATCAGGCATTAGATTCTCATAGGAGCACAGGTCCCCTGGCACTAAAAAGATTGGGGACGGCTGCTAAAGGAAGCTTTCCCACTCACCTGAGAAAGATGGCAGGCCCGGGGAATTCTGCATCTTCTTTAAGCTCTCCAACAGTGGGTTACTGCTTGGGGCTGGGAGGGGAGTTGGGGAGGAAGCAGTCTCAGTAGCAGGCAGGGTAAAAGTAAAAGAAGGCTGAGTGGTAGGTGGGTTCTCAGTGACAGAATTTGAGGCAGCATCTAAGGAAGAAAAAGATTCAATTATCCTCCCTAGTTTGGGAATTCTTTCCAGTAGCACATTGTAGAGCACGGGGATGTTCAGGTTCTCAATATGACTCATTTAGAAATGCTTTCCCTCAATCTCAGTGCTCACTGTTCTTCATATTTCATCAAAGACCCTGATGGATTTCTCAGATGAAAAAGACAAAAATAAAACCAAAGGAAACAAATCCTCTCTGGAGTGTGAAATTGATCTGTATTCCTTACCAGTCTTATCCTCCAAGACCTTGTTAAACCATTGTAATGAAGCTTTCTTTTCCAAGTCTAGGTCTTCAGCAGTGATTGAATAACCGAGCTGGGGAGGCGGAGGCTACCCAAGAGAAAAATAAGAAGTCAAGGCAATCAGAAGACACTGGAAGAAATGTGCATTTAGCCTTCCTAAGACTTAGAAAAACTAAACTGAGGTAGGTATGTGTGGGCGGAGGGTAGATAGATAAGATCATACCAAGGTCAGCTGGTCCCCTCGCCTAGACGGCAGCAGCTGAATCTTCCGTTTACGATGCCCAGAGCTGCCAGATGTAGATGGAGAATTCCATGAGTTCTGTTTCTTGCATGCGGTTGTATCTACGACTAAAGAAAGAGATACAGACTTTGTTTTCTTCCTACCCTCTTCTAGAAATGAATAGGTTATGTCTATCCACCTGGTTTTTAACACTACATTTTCACTGGGTGTCTCTGAAAGATTCTGTCTTAGATGGTTTGAGCTCTTGAATGGCGTTTGTAAGATTATTTCTAATAGTCAGGAGGATATAAAGAAGAGAATTACTCCAGATGCATGCGTAAAATTGGACAATAAATAATTGCTGGACTGTTCAAAGATACCTCAACCTAAGCTCATCCTTATACCACAGTTATCATGGATTATAATGTATTTGTTTATGTCACCATTCTCCCTTACTGACTATTAGCCTCTGAAGGACAGGAACATCTATCTCTGAATCTACCAGGCCCTTTACACAGCAATGCTGAAAGCATGTTTTTGAATAAGTGGTAGTCTATACATCCTCCATAAACACTTCTACCACCCACTATAAGCCACTTTTAACTTACCCTTTTCTCCCTGGGGCTCCTTGTCGGTTACTAATGGAGTTGAAGAACTAGAATGATGAGAAAGTTCCTCTTCTCTGTTAAAAAGAGAGAGAGAGAGAGAGAACACGAACTAGGTTTAGAAAGATTTTCTAACAAAAAAAACTGGATAGCTTACACCCTCCAAACTACCACTGGCCGAAGTCTAGAACCACCACGATCTGAGATCTCAGTTTGCCTGGACAAAAAATTTTTAAAAAGTCAAAAGAAAAATCCCACAGAAATGAAGGAAGGCAGTTTGTGGAAACCACAGAGAAGACTCTGTCTTAAAAAAAGCATAAAACAATTATCTTCAAAACCTAATTACAACTCATCAAGTTTCTGAGAGTTCTAGTCACAGACCTGATCCCAAAGAGAGTGGGATTCTAGTCGACTGTAGGTACTTAAGGGTCAGCTGGAGTCAAGAACATGAAATCTACTGCCTGCTGATATTATGCACTGCTCATTCTGTGTAGCTTCTACTTACACCCTGATCACTCATGCAGAATAAAGAAGAGAACTAGAGATCCCTACAGCCAGTACATGTAAATAAATATAAGAGATGAGGGCAGTTCAGGTAAGTACTTCACTGTCCTTCTAGATGTTAATTTATTCGATTCTCCAGTGTTGCAGAAAGCATAAGAGCCCAGTAAAATTTCCTCCTTTCTTGTCCTCTCATGAAGCCACATAGCAAATAACTGATTACCTTATTTTCTTTGCTGGCCTCTCTGGTGTCTGGGAGCGGGATGAGGCTGGGCTGGAGAAGGGTGATGAACTGGGACCACTTCTCTTCCATAGCTAAAAATGAAACAAAAGTAACGTGACTGATGTAGTTGATAGTTTAGCATTCAACCTTCAATATAATTTTACGGTTCTTTTCATCACTACATATGAAGTCTCCTTTCAAGTTATTAAAAAATATTTCTTTGTGGAGAAAGGCATCTGAAAAGACAGTCAAAAAAAGTAATGGAATGCTAATACATGTAGAAGGAATGAATGTATTTTGCATGTATTAAAGGGTAGAATGTTACATTCAGTAATGGTTAAGTTCAATTAATTTATATTTAAATAACAAATATGAATTTATTTATATGTACTTTGATAAAAGTAAATTAAGAAACTGTTCTAGTGAAGGTAAGCCAGTAATTTTGCTTTCATAAAATTTTCAGTTTCACTTAATTTTATTGTAAAAAATATGCTAATAATGACATTTATTACTTTTACATCTATAGAATTTATTGTTATATGATATTATCTATATATGTCTCTTATGCCAGGAAGAGTCCTTTAATAGCAAAAACAGTGTTTTCATCACCGCCTCCTTCAAAGGGGCCTAGCAACAAAGTACCTGACAAAGATAAAGCACTCCACAAATAAAACTTCAGCCTAATTACAAAGATACTAAACAATCACATTTTTCCTTCTGAGGCACTCCTTTCTAGTAATTTCTTACTCTGTAATGCTTGTATCACGTAAGCACAAACAGGGAAACAACAATGCTTTAAAAAAGTTTGAAAGAGAAAAAGAAGGTTTTAAAATCAAAGACAGGTGGTAAAACAGTAGAACAGTTCCATAAGACTAATATTAGGAAATCAAGGCTCAGAATAAGCTTGAGAAAAATGCTGAAATCTGTAACTGTTTAAAAAAAAAAAAAAACCGTTACTCTCAAGTAAAAAACAGGAATGGACAGTCATTTGGGGAAAAAAATGCCTGGGTCTCACACCTTGTATTTTTAACAGTGCCAAAAGTGATTCTAATGTTTTGCCAGAGTTCAACAATTAGGAGGAAAAATATTATCTCTCTACTTCATAGACTGTACCTACACAATCTAGATGTAATAACCTTTTACATGTAAAAAGTGAAACAAAAGAACTATAAAAAAATAGATGAGTTGTTAAATAACACAGGGGTAGGGAAAAGACTTTCTATGTTAGAAACTGAAAGAATGTTACATAAAAACTAAGAACCTCTCTCTATAAAAATACTGCCATGTGGGAAGGAGACTTTACTATATATCCTTTGCACCATTTGAATTTTCAACCATACTAATGTTTCCATAAAATAGAAATAAAATTTATGTGTGTAGGAAACAAATGAACAAAACAAAAACCATAAATAGAACAAAAAGCAAATATTTTCAATTAAAGTGTTAAGAGTTAATATCCTTAACATGTCAAAATGGAAAACCTGCAACTTCAATATAAGTGTAATGAACATGTCAAATGAAAAGTGGGCAAAAAATTACAAGGGAAGTCAGAAAAAGAAATAATATATGTATCTGGCAGTCAGTTTAGTTCTGCACTTCAAGTCAATTTTTATTTGATGAGTTCTACTTCATATACCTTTATACTTTACACAGAATGTAAAAATAAGCAAGACTATTCCTATCAAGTAATTTATGGGAGACCACCTAGGAATACCAGGTGCTGTAGGTGTAAAAGAAGGAAGGTAAGACAGACAGATAGACAAAGACAGACAGACAGACAGAAAAAAAGAAAGAAAGAAATTTATAATCTGAAAGAGGTTGGTAAATAAATTGACTGTAATAGCCAAAAGATAAAACAGGCCTCTAAAAAGGAGACCAAGAAGATAAAGGTGACATGTGAGATGCTCCATAATTTGATAAACACTCCAAGAAAGACAAACTTTTATAGGCTACAGTGTGATGGACACATCATTCCAGATGGAGAACAGAACAAGGAAAGGGAAGGAAATAGGGAAATACTAGGTGCTCTTAGGAGATAATATTCTGGTTTGGCTTAAATATAAATAAAGGAATAAGGGACAAGGTATTAGAAATGCAAGCTAGGAGTATGAACTCTTGAAAGCCAGGAAAAACAGCCTACTTTGGAAAATGAAAAGTCTTGTAAGGCACATGGAGGTATCAATGCCATGCACAGAAAGGTAGAACAGTTCACTTTTTATACCTGGTACTAGCCTAATATTTGTAATGATTTTATAATATCAAAGCTACAACTTCTAGATTTGAGTATTTACAAGTGTTCCTCTGGAAAAACACAAGTCAAATATCTATACTACCACTTGCACCAGATCTATATTGATTACTGGGGATATTTACTACTTCAGTACACATTTCTTTCAAAGAGAAGCTTCAACATAAATAACTTCTATGTTACTTTAATCTCCCCTTCCTAAGACCTACGTCTAAGAACTTATCATATATTTAAATATCACACATCAAGAGAGGGCTGGTAACTACTTACAACAGAACACTTAGCTTTTAGAATCACTGAGTGTATTTCTTGTAGTAGGTCGCAAGCTGCACCAGGAGTGAGGGTGCTTTTACAACAAAATCTGACCATGTTTTAGGCAATGGCTGACTATACTGTTTTAGACCAACCCTCCTGCTGAGAATAAGTAAAAAGTGCTGAAGAATATATAAAATACATCAAAGACAGTGAGACACTGTAGAGTCCAGATAGAGAAGAGGTACCAAGAGGTGAGCCCCACACTTAGGTCTACTTTTTCCTTCATGGTGTTTGCCAATTCTAAAAGTAAAACCTGCTGAAAAAAGCTTCTGGCAGTCTCTTAGGCCTGAAAGACAAAAACTGGAACTCAGGGCTTTCTAAAAAAGAGGGGTGCTAAAAAATACTTCAGGCTTTTTGCTGGGATCCTGAAGGCTCCATACTAGGATATAGGGCAAATCAAAAACAAACCAGCCTTCCTAAGAACTGACAACTTACTCAGAATCGTGTTAATTCCATCTGGACAGAGGTAATCTGCTCCTATCATAGCTGCCTGCCAGGGGCAAAAGTAAAACCTCTCTGGGGGAAGATACTATTTTCAGAGCTTCAGGTCACATTTCCCCTCCAATATCTCAGAGAGAAACAAAAGAACAGAAAAATCAAGTATATAAAAAGATATTTAATCAGTAAGGAATAAAAAAGAGCTAGAGAAAATTCAAATGCCGGAGTTATTGAACAAGACTTTAGAACAACTGTTTAAGAATTTAAATGACAAAATAGAGAATTTTGGCAGATAAACAGTCACTATAAAAAAGAATAAATGAAATTAATACAATGGACAGATCCTCAGGGTGACATAAGCATCATGGCACAGTGAGAAGACCTCTTGGTTTCAACCCTTAAAATTACAAGTCAGACAACTATAATTCAACAAAAGGTCACCTGCTCAATACACAAATACATCCAAGAAAGCCACACACTGAGACATCTGAAGACAGGTATACTGGAACAAGCAAGGGAGACAGGATGGAGGAAGGACAGAGATAGGAGCCACAGATGCAATCTGACATTCACTGCAGCCCCAGCTGGCTCAGTAGTGGGGAAGGAGTTGTGTAGCAACCCGCACATGGCAGCACAGGGGGCTAGAGGGACAGAAGGGGCATTCTGGACTGAATGGCCAGTGCTTACTGTGGCTAAACTCAGTGACAAAGGTAGAGATGCAGCACAGCCATTATCAGGGAGAGAACAAAGCCACAGATGCTCATTCATACCTGCCTCTCTGCCCTTCCTGATCCCCATTATGGCAGCTGGAACACCTCAGAGAGTACAGAGCAGCTGACAGCCTCTGGTTACAGGAGGCAGTGCCAGGAATTGACAGGCCTGTAGCCCCACCACTTGCCACATCCCACCATTGGGGATAATTACCCTGAGACCAAGGTGACCTGGTCACAGAGGGGATGCCCACCTCCTCAGGGAACACGGAATAGTTCCACAGTAAGTAGAAGCAGAAAACTGAAACTCTTGTTCATATTAGAGTATTATAACAAAGGTTAAGGAGGGAAAAGCATTAAAAAGAAGAGTAACTTCTGCAATTTGGAACTGAATGAAAGCATAAAAAGGGTTATTATGACAACAAAAACATAAAAGGGAAAGGAGAAAAGAACTGAATTTCCACAATGAATGAAGATAAGTAGCAACCAAAATAAAAAAGGACTATTGCATGTCTAAAATTTTTTTTACATAAACCTAATGGTAACCACAAAACAAAAATCTAGAGCTGAGACCACCAAAAAAAAGGAAAACAGAAAAAAAATCATAGAAAACCACCAAACTAAAACAGCATACATAAACACAAGGGAAAAGAATCAATGGAGATACAGAATAACCAGAAAACAAAAGATAAAATGACTAGAGTAAGTACTCATACATTAATAATCACCCTACATGTAAATGAACTGAACTCACCAATCAAAAGGCACAGAGTAGCGCAAGGGATTAAAAAATAAGACCCAACTATAATTGTTGCCTTCAGGAAACTCATCTCATCTACAAAAACTGAGGCTCAAGCAAATGGCATTCAGAGAAAAGCAAGTGTAGCCAAACTTTTAGCAGACAAAATAGATTTTGAGATTAAAAAAAGTAACAATAGACAAAGATGGGCATTTTATAATGTCTTCTCAGGAAGACATAACATTTATCAATATATATGCACCAAATCTGGGAGCACGAAAATATATAAAGCAATTAGTAACAAGCCTAAAGGGAGAAGCTGACAAAAATACAATTATAGTAGTGGACCTGAATACCCCCATTGACTGCAATGGATAGAATCATCCAAACAGAACGTCAATAAGGAACTGTCGACCTTAATTGACACATTAGACCAAGTGGACATAATTGATATTTACAGAGCTTACCATCCCAAAACAACAGAATATACATTCTCTTCAAGTGCATACGGAACATTCTCAAGAACAGACGATATTTTGGGGCACAGAAGTTGTCTCAATAAATTTCAGAAGACTGAAATCATACCAAGCATACTTTCAGACTACAACACTATGAAACCGGAAATTACAGGAAGAAAGCTGGGAAAATCATAAATATGTGGATATTAAATAAAACATTACTGAACAACTAGTAGGTCAAAGAAGAAATAAGAGACCAAAAGGTATATAGAGACAAGTGAAAACGGAAATACAGCATACTGAAATTTTGGGATGCAGCAAAAACAGTAGTACCATGAGGGAAGTTTATACATTACAGGCCTACCTCAAGAAATAAGAAAAGTCTCAAATAAACAATCTAAAACTATACCTTAAGGAAGTAGAAAAGAAAAATGAAGCCCAAAGTCAGTAACAGGACAGCCATTATAAAAATTAGAGTAGAATTAAAGAGAGAACAAAAAGACAACAGAAGTTACAATGGACACTACTGAAATACTAAAGACTATATTAAGAATATTATGAAAGGCTATACCAAATTCGATAACCTAGAAGAAATGGACTTCTTAGGAATATATAATCTTCCTAGACTGAATCAAAATAGAATGATCAATAGTAAGAAAGTTAAAAACAGTAATAAAAAACTTCCCCAAAACCAAAAGTGCAGGACCAGATGGCTTCACTGGTGAATTCTACCTAACATTCAAAGAAAATTTAATACCTATCCTTCTCAAACGCTTACAAAAAATTGAAGAGGCATTATTTCCTAACTCATTTTATGAGGCCAACATTACCCTGATATCAAAACTAGCAAGGACAACACACAAAAAAACAAAATTACAGGCCAATATCTATGACAAATACAGACGCAAAAATTCTGAACAAAATACTAGCAAACTGACTACAGTACATTAAAAAGATAATACACATCACAATCAAGTGGGGTTCCACCCAGATACATAAATATGGTTCAACATATGCAAATCAGTGTGATACAAATTAACAAAATAAAGGATAAAAATAATATGAGCATGTCAACTGATGTAGCAAAAGATTAAAAAAATCAATATACAAAAATCTGTTGCATTTCTATATGCTAAGAAAAAAATCAGAAGAAGAAATAAAAAAAAATCCATTTGCAATTGCAACAAAAAAGATAAAATCCTAGGAGCAAACTAAACAAAGGAAGTGAAAGACCTATACTTTGAAAACTGTAAGTTATTGTTTTTATTTTTTAATTTAATTTTTTTTTTTTTAGGCAAGGAAAGATTTGACTGACCTCACAGATTGCAAGGACCTTCCTTGTCAGCTTACAATCCCTTATTTTTTATTTTTTACACCTACGGCACCTGGTCTTCCTAGGTGGTCTCCCATCCAAGTACTAACCAGGCCCAACGCTGCTTAGCTTCTAAGATCAGATAGGATTGGGCTTGTTCAGGGTGTCATGGCCGTAGAAGACATTGTTGAAAGAAACTAAAGACACAAAGAAATGGAAAAAAATTCCATGCTCATGGTTTAGAAGACTCAACACAGTTAAAATGGCCAGATTACCTAAAGAAATACACAGATTTAATGGAATCCCCATCAAAATCCAAGTGGCATTTTTCAAAAATAACAGAGCTAACATTATCAAAAATCATCAAAAGATCCCCAATAGCCAAAACAATTCTGAGAGAGAGAGAGAGAGAGGAAAAAAAAGCTGGAGGTATCACACTCCATGACTTCAAATTATACTACAAAGCTACAATAAATTAAAATGGTATGGTACTGGCAGAAAAATAGACACACAGACCAATGGAACAGAATTGAGAGTCCAGAAATAAACCCATGTGTACATATGAACAATTAATTTTTAACAAAGGAGACAAAAACATACAATGGAGAAAGAAATCCCCTTCAATAAATGCTGCTTGGAAAATTGGAAAGCCACATGCAATCAAACTAGATTGTTATATGACATCATACAGAAAAATTTAACTCAAAATGGAGTAAAGACTTGAATATAAGATCTGAAATAATAAAATAGAGAGAACACATAGGCACTAAACTTAAGAACTTTCATCTCCAAGGGGTTTTTCTGAACTTTACTCCAAATGCAAGGAAAGTGTAAGCAAAAATAAATGAATGTGACAACATCAAACTAAAAAGCTTCTGCATAGCAAAAGAAACCACTGACAAAACACAAGGGCAACCAACCGAATGAGAGAAAATATTTGCGAATGAAAGCTCCAGTAAGGGGTTGATACCTAAAACATAAAAAACCCATACAACTCAACAATGAAGAAAACTAATCCAATTAAAAACTGGGTAGATGATTTGAATACACACTTTCCCCAGGAAGACACAGATGGTCAACAGATAAAATTAAGAACAGACCTACCATGTGACACAGCAATCCTTCTTCTGAGAATTTACCCAAAAAAATTGAAAGAACTTTTTCATAACAATATATGTACCCCTATATTCCTTGCAGCATTATTCACAATAGTGCCAAGACATGAAAACAAACTAAGCATCCTTCAACCAATGACGGGATAGAGATGTGGTACATGTATACAGTGGAACACTACTCAGCCATAAAAAAAAATGAAATACTGCCATTTGTGACAACATAGGTGGATCTGAATAACATTAAATGAAATGTGTAAGACAGAACAAGACAAGAACCACATGGTTTCACTTATATGTAGGATATAAAACCAAAAGCAACAAACAAAACCAATTAATATTTGCAGACAACAGTATGGTGGTTACCAAAGGGAAACGGGAGTGGACTAAGGTTGAATAAAGGGAGCCAAATATATGGTGATGGAAGGAGATTATGCTATGGGTGATGAGCACACATGCAATATACAGATGTTGTTTTATAAAGGGTACATCTGAAACTTATATAATGTGATTAATCAATGTTAACCCAATAAATTTAATTAAGAAAAATGTAATGGATGGCTTAAAAACAGATTTCACAAAGCTGAAAGAAATTAGTAAATAAAGAAACAGAAGAACTGCAGTGTGGGGAGACAAAGCGATGTAAAACACATGGAATGCAATGAAAAGCTTTAACATCCTAGAATACCAGAGAGGTGAGAAAATAGGGCAGAACAATATCTGAATTGATAATGACTGAGATTTTTTCAAAACTATCAATAGATATAAAGCCACACAACAAACTCCAAGGAAAATCAATCACAATTGAGTACTTCCTAATAAAATTTCTTTTCAAGTGAAGCTGAAACTCTTAACAAAGCTAAACATGTATAAATTTCAAAGCTAAACATAAAGCAAATTTCAAAACATACAAAAATTGATATGAGTATATCCTGTGACCTAGCAGAATTAAATTAAAACCAGTAAAAAAAGATAACTAGAGAATTCCCAACTGTTTAGAAATTCAGTCATGTCCTTCTAAATAACCCACGAATCAAAGATAAAATGGAAATTAGAAAATATTTTGAACTGAATGAAAATGAAAAATACTTCTATTTCAAAACTTGAAGGGTGCAGCTAAAGTTGAGTATACAAGAAATGAATAACTTTAAAAGCATATATCAGAAAAGAGAAAAGCTGGGGGAAAAAAGCAAATCAAACATGAAGAAAGGAGAATATAACATCTATAAGGGCAGAAATTAAAGAAACAGAAAAACAAAATTGGTTCTTCGATAATATAACCTTGGAAAAGGAATTTCCTTTAATAAAGGATATCTAGAAAAAACTTGTATCAAACATTGTATGTTACATGAAAAATGAAAAGAACATTCTCTGAAATTAGGAAAAACAAGATCAGGATGTTTACTATCACTTCTATTCAACACTGCACTGGAGTTCTTAGTCAAGTTCAGTAAGACATAAACAATGTAAGGACTAGGGAGAAAAAAGGGTCAAAACTGTCACTATTATAGACATAATATACATATGAAAATCCTAACGATTTTATAAAACAATATAGAAATGCAAAGGACCAAGATCCAAGATTTTTCCTCTGAGCAGAAATGAGAGAAATGAGAAAGGTGGACACTTATTCTACCAGATATCAAAACTTAAGAGATCATAGCACAGGGTAGAAAAACAGGCACAAGGGTAGAAAAACACAACAGTGGAACAGAACAGAATCTAGAAATGGATCCACTTATACATGGACACTTAAATTATGACAAAGGTGATGCTGCAGAGCAATAGAGAAAGGATGGTCCTTTCAATAAATGTTGCCAAGTCAAA
Organism: Macroglossus sobrinus; assembly: GCA_004027375.1. Lineage (NCBI taxonomy): Eukaryota > Metazoa > Chordata > Mammalia > Chiroptera > Pteropodidae > Macroglossus > Macroglossus sobrinus. The sequence continues at coordinate 1,571,127 of PVKZ01000079.1, read as the reverse complement.
TGCATATTTATATGGAAAAACACTAATTTGACTCCGACCTCACAGCATACATAAATGTCAATTTCAGGAGGATTATAGATATAAATGTGAAAGAAAAAATAATAAAGCTTCTAGAAAACACAGTAAGAGAATATCATCATGACCTTAGGCAAAAATTTCCTAAACAGCATAAACTGTTTTCCTAAACAAAATATACTAACCGTAAATGAAAAGACTATAAAAGATTTAAAAAGTGAACCAGAGTAGGACACTTATTTGTTGCAACACAAGTATTTCTGAGCTTGTATCTAAGAAATATAAAGAACTTACATATTATATAAATAAGGGGGAAAAAAATCTAATGGAAAAGAGCCAAGAAACTTGAATAGGCACTTCATAAAAAAAGGATGGACAAATGGCCAATGAAAAGTTCATATCTCTTTTTCATTAGTAACCAGGTAAACAGAATTAAAACCACAATGAAATATTATTTCACACCCACTGGAATGAGTAACTGAAGAGACAGGAAACACCAAGTGTTAGTGAAGATGTGTTAACTACAAAGAAAAAATCTCATACTGCAATGGTAGGAATATAAATTGAAACACTACTTAAAAAAAAACTGGTCAACGTCTACTAAAACTGAACATATACATACTTTATATATGTGCACCAAAAGACTTACAAAGAATGTCCATGACAGCATTATAGCAGCTCCAAACTGGAAACCCAAATGTTTAATGATAGAAAGGATAAATTAATTGTGGTATGTTCATATAATGTAACAGTATAAAAAAATGAAAATGAAGGACCAACTGCAACATACAACAACATGAATGAATCTTACTAGTAAAATATTGAGTAAAAGCAGCCAAACACATGAAAAAGCACATTCTATGTTTCCATTTATATAAAGGTTGAAAACAGAAAAAAATATAAACAGTGCTAATATTCAGGAAGGAAGGAGAAAAGGAGTAATGATTGGGAGTGGGTATAAGAGGGGCTTTCTGGGTGTTGAAAATGATTCACTATTTGACACGGGTGATGGTTACATGGAGCTGTACGCTTAGAATATTTATTTTTCTGCATATTATACTCTTACATGACATAGAATGTTATGCAACATATAATGATTTTAAAAGATGCAAAAAGCACATAAGTTATGATCTCATTTGTGTAAAACAGTCCCAAAATTCTGTGTATTATCTGTGTTTGCACACACAGTAGGGATGTTAATAACAGGCATGGAGATGGGATGCAGAATGAGATAGCCAGGACAGGGGCATTTTACCCTATTTAAAAAATTTGTGAAACCAGGTAATACTTATAGCACATTACAAATTCCAACAAGTACACAGTAAAAAGTTTCCCAATAAGTTATCAATTTCTAACATATCTTGTCAGAATTATTCTATGCACATTAAAAGATTAAAGAAACCAGCAGCACAAATTAGAGAGGACACTTGCAAGGAGTTTTGCACCTTGCTTTTTTATACACATATTATTTTTGAGATCATTCAGGTCAATGTCTAATAAGATGCTTTATTCTTTTTAATAGTTACACAGTATTTAATTGTGGTATATTCATATAATAGAACATATTAGAAATACTGTAAGTTAGTTATTCAACCTGTCCCCTGAAAAGGTACATATACATTGTTTCCAAGCTTCTGGTATTAAAATAATGCTGAAATCCACATCCCTGTTTATATCTTTGAGTAAGATCAATTCCTCAAAGTAAACCCACTGGATTAAAGGACATGTGCATTTCTAATGCTGATAACTACCACCACACTGTCCCCTAAAGAACTGTACCAAATGACACCCACCAATGTGTGAGAACCTTGTTTTCATAAATACTTCCCTATAGTTTCTGTTTTACATTTAAACCTTTAGTTCATTTGGAATATAGTCCTCTAATGAAAAGCTGCTCAAACTTACTCATGAGACACAAATTAAATACTGTCAAACTGGTAAAAAAACTTAAATCTGTTGAGACTGTGGAGAAATGGTCACTGTCATACAAAGCTGATGGGAATGTTAAATGGTACACACCCTAAAAATGGGAAATGAACAATATCTAGCAAAATCACACACATTTGACCCTGAACCTGGGAATCTATCTTCTGGGAATCTATCCCAGAAGTATAATTACAAAAGTATAAAATAACTTATGAACTAAAAATATTATTTGCAGCACTATCTGTAAAAGCAGAAGACTGAAAGAATCCAATGTATATCAATAGAGGACAAGAGTAGTTATGCAGTTATAAAAAAAAAAAGATGAATTTCTATATACTGCTCTGGACTGACCTCTAGTGTACAGTAAGTAAATAAGCAAGGCTCAAATTTATATTATATTACTACCCTCAGTGCTAGAAGGTGGGGGTTTACAGATTTGCATATAGTTAAAAAAAAAATGGTAGGATAATCAAAAAGAAATAAAAATGGAGAGAAAGGGAATAGAGTGGAAAGAGAAAAATTGGACTTCTCTGAGTGTATCTTGTTTTATCATGTTTTTTGGAACAATCTAACAATTGTATATAATTTTGGAACAATTGTATATAATTAAAAAAAAACTTTATAAAAGAAAACTATATAACATAAAAACACAGACACCCTAAAACATGAAAACATAACAAATGAACTTTACTACAATTGATTCTTGAACAGCCTTATTATAGTTTCAAGTGTGCATATATGTGTGTATATATATATTTTCAATAAATATAGGTACAGTTAGCCCTCTGTTATGTGTGTTTGGCATCCATGGATTCAACCAACCATGAATTGAAGGTAGAACAATTTCCATAGGGACTATGCAGATATGATGGGCTAACTAAAGTACGTGGGATTTTCGACAATAGGGGGTTCTACACCCCTACACAATGTTGTTCAAGAGTCAACTGTTTATATCAAGTTGGTGGTGTAACCAACTGAGAATAATTAATTCACATTACTTCAAAACACATATTTTATGTCCTCAGTATCCATAGAGGGATATACACTAATGACAACATGAATCACAAATAATTCTTAAGATGATTTCATAAGTCTTAATGTTAATAATGACATTATTATTTTGAAATTGTGTGTACTAGGATGAATCAGTAAGTACTTATGAAGCAACTTTTATGTAAAAAATATATAAAAATATATAGCCAAAAAAATTGTCAAAATTCCTGTAATCCTAAATCTGAATTAGAAATATTAAAATAAACTAATGATTTAGAGTCCCTTCTCAAGAGAATATGTATATTTTAACTCTCCTAGAATCCAGATTATAGTCTCTAAATGTCATCTCTGACTGAAAAAAACCAAGGCTACTTAAAAAATAGCCAACTTCAATTTGGGTTAAAAATGTACAAGATGGATTTGTTTCTGAACAAAAAACAATGAAACTATTATCAAAAGACGACTGGGGTCAAAACAAAAGGATACGAGAGGTAATGTGGAAGAGTTCCCACTGGTCAAAGTTGGAAATTTTGTGCATCAAAAAGAATAACTAGAATGCACTGAGGGTCATATAATGCTTATAAAAATTCAGAAGTTAATAAATATAATCAACAGCAGCAAAAACCTCATTCATCATCTTTGGAATTAGCAATGGCATCAATGTCTTCTTATACTGTCATTCCCATAGTTAGGGCATGTTTTGACACAGAATTTCAGTTAATGAATGTAGAGGAAAAGACAGAGTATTACCATTTTGCAACCTAATAAAACAATGGACCTAGGCAAAGATAAAGGGCTAAAACCTTTAGATGAAAAGCTCATGAAAGTAACAGAAAGTAACAGACTGACAACATCTGAACCCAGTGATTAATATTAACACCACAAAAGGGAGACAATCAGACATCATGTGCTCCTACAGTAATGCTACAGGAAGTACAAAGCACCACCTATTCAATACTTTGCCAAAATAATTAAACTTTAATCTAATCCAGCCTCAGGATCTAACCACCCATTGACAGGGAAAATAGGACAGAGTACATGTTAAAATGAAACCAGGACAACATGAACTAAATCTAGAATGTGGAAAATTCTACATAACAAAATAATCCAGTTTTTTTCAACAGCACAAAAAAATAGTAGCATTATAGAGTAAAAGAGCCTAAGAGACATGTGAACCAAATGCAATGAATTGATTTTTCATCCCAGATACAAAGTAACTGTAATGAAGACAGTTTGGGGTAGTAAGGGCAATTTGAACATGGAGTGATATTAACTAATATTAAATAATTATTTTTGTTTAAGAGGAATAACAGTATTGTGATTATTAATGTTAAAAGCATAAAAGCACACTGAAATACTTCTATAGATAAAATAACATTTGATATTTACTTTAAAACACAAAAGCAAAACCAAAAAGTATGGGGGTACTGATGGAACAGGACTGACAAATGCTTTTAACTACTGAAGCTGCATGGAGACTCATCATTGCATTTCCTTTCCTTGTGTGTACATTTGAAATCTGACATAATAAAGATTTTTAAAATTGGGTTAATAGGAGTACTTAATAGGCCTGTTGTGATAATTAAATGAGGAAATGTACGTAAAGTGCCTAGCACAGAATAAATGCTCAAGGTAAAGATTTTATTATCTTCTTTACATTCCCACAACTGCTCTGGCTTAGACCTCCTTTTTAGATTTATATCACTGTAAGAACCTTCTGGATTAACATATCTCAAAAATTTTCCTCCACATGCTTTATTTTTTTTATAGTACTATGTAACTGGGCACTCACTGACAGGCACTGTAATGGGTACTTTTCCAACCTTACCTTCATTCTCTACAACAATCCTTCAAAGATGAGAGTTAAGTGATTTACCTGCCGAGGTTGTATAGCTACTAAGTGTCAGAACCAAATTTGAACCAAGTCTGATAGCAAAGCTGGCTCTAGGTCAGCCATCCCCAACCTTTTTGGCACCAGGGGACTGGTGCTCCTATGAGAATCTAATGCCTAATGATCTGAGGTGGAGGCCAGGCGGTGATGCTAGCGCTCGGGAGCAGCTGCAAATACAGATGAAGCTTCCCTTGCTCACTGTGCGGCTTATTTTCTAACAGGCTATGGACCAGCACCAGTAAAGGCTGGGGGTTGGGGACCCCCTGCTCTAGGCTATATGATGTCCTCTTTCTAAAAACGAATTATGCTTATTTTTAAGACTTTCACTAAATTCACAATACCTATAGGATAATTTTCTTTTATGATCCAATGTAATCCAGACTCAATCTACCTTCTCATCCAACTAATACCAATTATCAAATTATTCATCCTTTGTCCATTTATCCGTAATTATGGCTCTGTCTTTTATCAGGTATAAACTGGTTTACTTTCTGGGCTTTCTATTCTGTCTCATTAGTCCACAGTTACCATTCAAGGATTTGTATCTTCTGATAGAGATAATCCCAATATTTGACAGAAAGTAGTTAGTAAACACTGGCTAATCAATTAATTTATGCTACAAACCCATTCTACCTATGCCATAAGAACATACCTGAGAGAAACCTCGAGAAGAACTGTAAGAACTGGTAATGGCATTGCGGCTGAAGCTAGGGATGCCACCTGTGTATGTGCTCGTCATGGAGCTCATAGAAGAGGTGCGGGATCTCTTATTCAAGTGGTCATCTGAACTCTGGGAATTGAGACCTCTTTTCAGAGACCCAGGTCTAATAAAAGAGAAAAAGATAGTTAGATGTGCTATTAAAGTCAATATTCTTTTATGGCTTCATCCATGATTTCAAAAGCTTTCTCAAATAAACTTAATAGAAAGAACAATGCTCTTAATTTTACTATTAACAATTTGGATAAATACACCTGACAAAATCAAGAAGGGAAAGCTAAATTTTTTAAATACTTTTAAAATTTACAATTAAAGGTGGCATACAATATTATATTAGTTTCAGGTATACATGGTGATTAGACATCTATATATCTAACAGAGTGACTACCTTGATAAACCCAGTACCCATTTGACACTATACAATTATATTGTTGACTATATCCCTTATGCTATATTTACATCCTATCCCCATGACTATTTTGTAACTATCAATTTGTACTTAATCCCTTTCCATTTTCACCCACTCTGCCCTTATATGGCAACCATCAGAATGTTCTATCGATGAGTTTGTTTCTGCTTGCTTCTTTAGATTCCACAAGTGAAATTACACAGCATTTGTCTCTGACTGACTGACTCCACTCAGCATAATACCCCCTAGGTCCATCGATGTTGTTGTAGATGTAAGATTTCATTCTTTTTTATGCCTGGGTAATATTCCATTGTATATATGTACCACCTCTTCTTTATCCACTCATGTATTGATGGACACACAGGTTGCTTCTATATCTTGGCTACTGTAAATAGTGCTACAATGAACATATAGTCACATATCCCTCTGAAGTAGTGTTTTGGGCTTATGAAGATAAATACTCAGAAATGTGAATACTGGGTCCTTCTTTGCCTCTTGTTATAGCCTTTATTTTAAATAAAAGTCTATTTTGCCTGGTAAAAGTAATGAGAAAGTCCAATATTTTGAAAATTGAATGTATGATCCAACTTATATCATATTACAGAAAATGCACACTAATTTACAGTGACAGAAAGCAGATTAGTGAATGCCTGGGGATGGGGGCAAGATTAAAGGAAGATATTACTAAGGGACAGAGGAAAATTTTTGGAAGTGATGGTTATGTTCATTATTTGACTGTGGTGATGGTTTTACAGGTGTATACATGTAAAAACTTATTAAACTCTACACTTCTACAGTTTACTACATGTTAGTTAACCCTCAATAAAGCTGTTAAAAAAATCAGTTAAGAGGAAACCACCATTTTTCCTAAGCTTCCAAATAAAATTCCCTATATATCTTTCCTGTAGAATAGTTGTCCAACATGTTGCAACGTGGACAACTCATTCTCTCCTTGGAGTGAAGTACTTGGACCAGTTTATTTTTATATTGGATGAAAACATATTTTCTCTAACTTTCACTCATGGATCCTATTTGGAGCTGTATTGAGTAATTTGTTTTTCTTTTTAATAGTCCTTCAGTTTTTTGGAGACCATTACCTTTCCCTCCCTTTCTTTATATTCTTGAGATTTCTCTTCTCTGGGCTAGTATTTATATACCTATAAAACTCGCTCAGCCACTACCACCACCACTCCACCTTCACTCATAATGAATTTCAGTTTATGTATATCCTGATAGCGTAATGCACCAAACCAAACACAACACTCCATGAATAACCTGAACAGAACTAAGGAAAGCAGAAATACCACTAAAACACCTCATTCTAGTCTTTGTTTTTCTATCAGCACAGACTAGGAGTATATTAGTTTTGGCAGACAAATTATACTGCTCCCTCAAATCAAGCATATAAGTTACCCCAAGTCTTTTAGCATATATGTGTGAGCCAATTTACCTCCCATTCTTCTCTTCCTCAGACATATTTTAACTCAAATTTAGAAATTTAACACTTACTTTAAATTTCACATAGTTGCATTTTAGCCATTGCATAAACTCTGTGATCCTTCCATTTACATACATGGTTATTAAATATATTTACAAATCCTCTTAGCCTTAATATATTTTACCCATATTAATGAAAAAATATTTAAAAGAATTACATGAAAGAGAGTTATTGTGACAAGTTACTCAGAACATTCCTCTCTGATTTCAAGTGTTTGAACCCGAACAAATAAAGCTATGTAAAAAGCAAAGAGGAAAATCTATAGAACAGAAACTCTGACAATACTCTTTTTCCAAATAGTGTATATCTCAACCAGCTATATCTCACTTACTTAGGCACAAAAGAAGCAGGGACTCCATTGGCCACCAGGGGCTCAAAGGCTGAATGTCCACTCCCACTGCTATCATGGCGCCTGTGATAAATCAAAAAACTCTCAATTAAATGAATTGACTTCTTTTTTTCTTAAAATGTATTCTCAGATTCCTAGGACTATATACTATTTCTATGGAACATAGGTTTTGCACTGGACAAGAAAAAGGTTGCTTCAAACCCCAAAGATTCCAAAAGAAAAAAATATTCTAAGATTGGGCAATAAGGAAAATATGAAAATATGGATCTTCAAATATCATTTTGTTCAGTGTCATCTCATTATAACATTGATGAGATGCCATAGGACCTTAACTCCTGTTTATATCAATTAGCTTATCAGAAACTTAGTTTCATTTTGTCATTGCAGTTTCCAAGAACCTCTAGAAGAGGTTAAGTGAAGGTTTATTCTACTTTAAGACCTTTCAAATGATTCAGGTGTATTAATTATTACAGTCACAAATTTAACACTCTACCATCCACAAATTAAAAAATAATAATAATTTAGGGACCAATCCATACATCCTACAGTGATCTACAGGTTTATATGGCATGCCTGATAGGAAAAACTACACATCTCACATGTAAGAAGGGCCTAAGTGTGATTATTAATCACTGCTTATTCCAATTATTATAAAAATACAGAATCCTCAGTTATAGGCTCACTAGGGTCAAGTAAACATTATCACCCTGGAGAACATGAAAAACCTATCTGGACCATAAGAATAGTTCTCTCTCACTTCCACATCTCCAGCTTCCTACCACTCCTGCTTAACTAGCTGATGTTAGCTCAAACTGCTCCCTTGTAAATCATTTCTCTAGTAATCATTACATGATTATCCTGTTACATAAATATACTCACACTAATTAATACTTTCCCACTTAATTTTGTTATCTACAGTATCAAAGATGGTCAACCATGAAACTGTGGGATATGAACAATCTGCTATAGGCAATGGGGACAATTATATTTTTCAAATGTGGGGTTCACTGTCTCCTCATAGAGTGCTTCCTTGACCACCTTATATAAAGAAGCCTCCTTCTCAATACCCTCTGTCATACCACCGTTTGTCTCTATATGCTTACAATCTATAATCTATAATTACCTTGTTTCATTATCCCCTCACCCCTTTTTGTCTCTTTCCCTCAAATCTCATGAGGACTTTGATTTACTCAATGCTCTATCCATAGAACCTAGAATAGACTCTGACATATTGTGGCTGCTCAATTTGTTGTATTAAAAATGAATGAAATCCTGAACTGATTCCTTAGAAAGCCACAGGCAATTCTGCACTCTACTGACTTCAACCTTCTCTCTTTTTTCACACTTAGAAAACAGACTCTTTACTTCGTTTTCATTAAGTTATTGAAAACCAATTAATGAAATTGGCTTTACTCTCATTTACTGATAAAACTACCATATTCTAGTTTTCATCTTTCTTAACCAAGCATCCCTTCAGCACATTTAAACTGGTGGTTACCAAAATAATTGAACATCACTAGACTGTAAGGGAAAGCTGAGTTTTCTCTCAAAAACAGAATTTAACACACTTGTATAAAAGGTATGAGGCTAACATGACTAACAGTTGTTGGCTTAGCTCTAGTACTCATGAAAAAAGGTAAATTATAACATTTATCTAACCTGTGCCTTAACCTGAGATGAATAGCATTAAAGCCCTTGTTACCAAACTCTTCCATGAAAGCTAAAGAAGGGAACCTACTAAGGCTAACTGGAACTGGCCTCTTCATCTTTTTGGGAGTAATATGTATTTCAGTAAGTCACAGGAGTCCATGTGGGAAGCTTTTTTAGTACTCTCCTGGACCTCTTACCTTCTTTTATTTTCCTGGCCATCAGTAAATATTTGTTCTTCCTCCTCCGCTGTTCTTTTCTTCCTCTCTTTGAGGGCACTCAGTACAGTCTCCTTTGCACAAGGGTCTGGAGCATTACTTGATGGTGAGGACAGTGCTGAGCTGATTAACTGCTCTGGTCTGCAATGAAAGACAAGAGTCTGGCATTAAGATATTTTAATTACCATGTTACACAACACAGACTTCAGTCACTGAAAATCAGAAGCTAACCAACAAGCAAAAGTGTAATTTTTACATTTACAGAAAATGCCCTTAGCAATAAAAGCTACAGTCTAAGGCAAAACAAACAAACAAAAAACAAAACCACGGTTCAATGACTAGAATTTGAAATTTCTCATTTAAATAAGCAAGTACTTTCTTTTTGTTTGTTTGATAGTTGTCTTGTCAAAGGAACGACCATAGAAAAAATAAGGTGAAAACAAAAAAGAGTCTATTCTTCCAATAGTACTCACGCTGGAAAACGAGTCAACTTGCTATCAGGAGGAGCAATCCTCACTGTTACTGGGCTGCACACCATTTTGGAATTACGAGGAGATAGCACTGTCTTCTTGTGATAACCATTCCAACACACTGTGGGAAGTACCCCCAGAAAGGAATACTGGGCCTGCTGGATTGGATATCGTCTTCGAGGTGTTATTAGAAACCGATCTGATAGAGTCCCACAATCCCTGTGGAGAATGAGAGACATGTTATGAAACCAAAAAAGCTTAAAAGAATGTCTGAAAATTTAACTGACTAAAGAACCATGTGGATTCAGTCATTTCCCAGAAAGCTTAAACCTCTAGGAAACACAGAACACAATGTTTTTAAGGCAACTTATCTCCACTCCATTTAAGGGTAGAAAGTGGCAGCTGCATAACAGCTGTCCCTACAATGGACTTCAAAAATTTGAAAGGGAAACTGAAAACCTTGCCCACACAAGAAAAACTGTAATGGAGGAAAAGTGTGCATTAGGACATGCACAGAGGAAGTTTTCAAGAACCCCTCAATCTCTTACGCTAAGTCATCAGTAATATACACCAAAAGTCAAACATTTTTAACACCTATTTTTTATTTTCTCAACTAAATGTACTTAAGAACCTATCTTTTCCCCAAATTTTTGTATTTTATCTGCTATTGGGACTAAATGAAAATGTCTCTTTAATCTGATCATTTTTACTAATCAAGTTTTACCAAAGGAAAGAAGTGTTTCCTGGGAACCTCTTTGAACAGAGCTGATAAAATCTCTCTTACAGGTCAAAAAAAAAAAAAAAAAGCTATGTAACTGCACTCGAAAAATAAATGATATTTTCATCAGAAAGACAGTGTTAACAAGTATTCTGCTAAATCTATGCTGTACTAAAACTCAAATAACTTTAAGAATTGAAAAGTAGAGAATAGCTGTGGCCACATTATTCTAACGATTTAAAGGGATAGAGGAGACATCTGACAAGCACCAAAGTGTCTGAAGAGGACAAAACGACACAGAATCCACTTTGGACTTAATGAAAAAGGAAATGAAATTTAAAAGTCAAGTCCTCAATTAGAGAGAGGAAGGTCTGGGAAATATCTGCGTATCTTACCTGTGGGAAGGCCTCCGGGAGGGTCGGAGAAGAGAAGTGGGGAGAGAGGGGTGAATGTGGTGAACGCGATGAGCCGAGTGAGCCGGAGGGGCGATGCGGGGGGACGGGCGGCGGCCAGGCCTCTCCCGCAGGTCTCTGGCCTCCAGAGCGGGCCCAGGCTGCGGGGGGCCGGGCTTGCCCAGGTAACTGCCCATGAGCAGCAGTTCAGCTGGGTCGGGTCCTTCGAGCAGAGTCCGCGGCTCTAGGTTTCCGTTTACTGCCGACTTGGCCGGAGGCGAAGCGAGCAGTGTTCGCTGACGCCGCGCGTTCCGCACCAGCGAGGAAAAAGCACGAGAACCTCGGGGCTCGCGGCTCAGTCCCCACCAGGCCGCGGTAGTCCCCACGGCCAGCCAGGCCAATGCAGCCGCTGCCGGCACCAGGTACAGCACGAGGCCGAGCAGCAATAGGCCGAGAAGTGTCACCCCGCCGCCGCTCCAGCTCCGGCCGTCCCTGACGCTCGCTATAGGCCGCCGCCGCTCGCCTCCTCCGGGCGCCGCAGCCGCCGGAGACATCGCGGCTCCGCGCCGCGGAGAAGACTTAAATATCCCAGCGTGCACCGCGCCGCGCCGCGCACTGCGTCACCGGGCGCCGGCTGCGTCACTGCGCACGCGACTTGGACGCGCAACCGCGAGGGGACTCACTACTGCCTGGCAACGCCATAGACTCTACCCAATTCGGAAACTGCGACCTCCCTGGAAACCGAGTTCTGATTCTTGAGACCGCCTGCGTGTCCACCCGCACAGCACCCATCCAGAGGTGAGTCTGTGAAGAATCCGGTTAAAAATAAAAGCTCCGTAAAGCGGCAACTCGCGTGATACTTATCTTCTAGGGGACTAAACTCTCCCGAAGAGATTATCAGGCACTTTACACAATTGCTATCAGAGGTTATGAGGTTTTTCCAGTTACCCTGCTTTCTGCTGAAGTACAGACCCATAAAGGGGGTTTACTACAACAATAACAATGACGGCAAAACCAACTCCACTTGTTAAACGTGGATCTAGTTCTAATAAATACCCGCTCAGTCTAATAAATTGCAGATGAAACCTGGAGCTGCGATATAAGTTTGAGTTTCTGCAGTAACAGTTGATAAAGTGGGACAATTATCTACTAAATTCTACATCTTGGTCCGGAATCTACTTTGAGGATTTGTGACCAATTTTCCTATGTTAAATTTGCTGGCCTGAGAAAGAAGATTAGTAGCTGTGTAGGGCTGGGAGTGTGTTAGGGATTGGGAAATAGAGAGCAACTACTAAAGGGTAGTTTCCTTTTGGGGAACAAAAATGTTTTAGAATTAGATTATGCTGATTGCTTCACAACCCTGTGAACTGTACCTTAATAAAACTTAAAAAAACAAAGTTGGTCTGCCAATTCAGACCTTGGCCTAGCTTAGCCTCCTTGGCCATTCATTTGTTGATTTAGTCATTCCATTATTGATAAACATTAAAGACATTAATGAAGGAAAGGCAGGTTCTCTGATTTCTAGAAGACCACAGTTTAATAGAGAAGAAATATATTAAATAAAAACTTACAGTTCAGTGCAGTAAGTGTGATAGTAGAGGCACAAAATGAGAAGAAATGATAAAGGGGAAGATGGGCTGGGAGGTCGTACTTGAGCTGAGGAGAACTGGTTAAAGCAGACTCAAGGCAGATGAAGGAGCACTGTGCAGCAGCAGCAGCAGCAGCAGCAAAGAAATGGGAAAGCGTATGATACAAGAGTCTCCAAATAGTCCAATATGGCTGGAGATTAGGATGTTTGGGGAAATAGGGAAATTGGAAGGATAGGCAGGGCTCAGTAAAGATATCTCTGGAGCAACATGGAAAGATAAAAAAAGTGAGCAATTCTCTTCTTTTACTGATTGCCAGGGCAATTCTGCATCTATCTGTTTAATGTATTGTGACAATTCACATAAGACTTCATCAAAAAGAAAAGGAGATGTGCTGTGTTGCTGAAGAAAAAAATCATCAGATTAACACTGGTATTGGTAGACTCAGTAAAGAAGACTGCCCTTTCCACAGTGGGTGGGCCTCAACCATCTGTTGAAGGCCTGAATAGAACAAAAAGGCTGAGTAAGAATTCTTTCTGCCTGATTGTCTTTGAGCTAGGACACTGGTCTTTTATTGCTTTCAGATTTGGACTGATACTCACACTACTGGCTCTTCTGCTTTTTAGGCCTTCGGCCTTGGACTGGAATTACACTATTGGCTCTCCTAGGTCTCCAGCTTCCTGACTACAGATCTTGGGACTTCTCAGCCTCCCCAAGTGCATGAGCCAATTTCTAATAATAATAAAATAATAATAATAATAATAAATATAGGGGTGTGTGTGTGTATCTCCATCCTATTGGCTCTGTTTCTCTGGAGAACCTTGAATAATACAGTGAGGCTGTAAATACACAGAGATTACCTGAGGCTCACCAGAAGACAGGTACCATATGGAATTAAGATCAAAACAGAGATACTAGAGTTAGAGCAGTCCGGGGATAAGAGCACTGCCAGGGGAGTTCTTGTAAACACATCTTTAATACCCTTGGCATCCAGCTGAAAACAGCAGAAAAGTTATAATTTGGTGTAAGGGCCATAGTTTAGAGTAAGACCTACTCCAGTTCTGTCCTAATTAAGCCTAAAACCAAACCATGACAAGATTCACAGGAAAAGAATTTGGAGCTTGAGCCTTATGAAGTCATGCTTGAGAAACATTTTAGACTCTCAACTGAGTTGTAGAAACAAAACAAAATCAAGCCTAAATAAGTGTAAGGTCATTAGCCAGTAATTACATTGCCTGTTAAAATAAGGATCCATACACTTCATGGAGATATAACAGACTCTACAGTATTGTTCACAATATTCAATAAAAAGTCATTTAGATATACACACAAAGAAACAAGAAAACGTGATCTATAGTCAAGAAAAAAAGCAATATAGAGAAATGAACCCAAATAGTCCAAATGTTAGACTTAGCCAACCAAGATTTTAGATATGTCCAAAGAATAAAGGAAAACATGGTCTCACTGAATGAACAGATAAGGAATCTCCATATAGAAATGGAAATTATAAGTTAGAAACAAACATGCTAAAACTAAAAAGTAAAAAATTGAAAAATTCCATTCTTAACAGCAGATTGGAGACAGCAAAATCAAGTCAGTGAACTTAAAGAGCAGTAGAAATGAAATTTCAAAATCCATATATAAGTGGATCCACACAGTTCAAATCTGTGTCTTTTAAGGGTCAACTGTATTTTCAATTTGCAGTTGAGAATATGTGTATGTAGAGGGTGAATAAAAGTTATATACAAATTTAAAGTGTGTGATGTATTAGTACTCCTAACCCCATGGTGTTCAAAGGTAAAGTATACTTACAAATTCAAATGAAAAAGACAACTAAACTTATGGGATGCTATGAGGGCAGTGCTCAGAAGGAAATGTATAGATGTAAAATCTATATTTAAAATGAGGAATTAATATCCAAAATATATAAAGAACTCATACAATTCACCAACAAAAAACAATCCAATTAAAAAATGGGCAGAAGACCTGGACAGATATTTCTCCAAAGATTAAATACAAATGGCCAAAAGACGTCATGAAAAGATGCTCATGGTCACTAATCATCAGAGAAATGCAAATTAAAATCACAATGAGATATCGCCTCACACCTGTCAGAATTGCTATCATCAATAAAAAACAACAAGTGTTGGTGAGGATATGGAGAAAAGGGAACCCTCATACACTTTTGATGGGACTGTGAATTGGTACAGCCACTATGGAAAACAGTCTGGAAGTTTCTCAAAAAATTAAAAATGGATATACCTTTTGACCCAGCAATGGCACTTTTTCCAAAGAAAAGCAAATTCGTAAAGATCTATGCACCCCCTTGTTCATGGCAGTACAATTTACAATAGCCAAGATGTAGAAGTATCCTAAATGCCCATCAACAGACAACTGAATTAAGACGTTATGGTTCATATATATAATGGAATGTTACTCAGCCATTAAAAAAATGAAATTCTATCATTTGCAATGACATGAATAGACCAAATGTTATTATGCTGAATGAAATAAGTCAGAGAAAGATAAATACCATATGATTTTATATGTGGAATCTAAGGAACAAAAACCAAATTAATCAAAAACAGACTCACAAATATAGAGGACAATCTGGTGATGACCGGAGGGGATGGGGGGTTGGAGGGCTGGGAGAATGTGGTGAAGGGTTAAAGAAATACAAATTAGTAGTTGATAGATGGTCATGGGGATGGGGAGCACAGTGTAGGGAATACAGTTAGCGTTAATGTAATGGCTAGGTGGAGAGCCAGAGAGGAGAAAAAGCAATTAGGGGGATTGTTTTATAAACTGGATAATGATCTAACCAATATACTGTATACTTGAAACTAATAATAAAGTTAAGTAATAAATAAAATGAGGAAAGATCTCAAAGCAATAACCTAACTTTATACCATGGAAAACTAGAAAAAAAAGAACAAACTATACACAATAGTAGAAGAAAGGAAAATAATGATTAGAGTGGAGAGAAATAATATACAGAATAGAAAACAATAGAGGATCAATAAAACCAAAAAGTTGGTTCTTTAAAAATAGACAAACCTATAGAGACGGACAAAAAGAAGACACAAATAATTAAAATCGAAAATGAAAGTGGCATATCACTATAAACTTACAGAAATAAAAAGAATTATAATAAAAATAAAAAGAATACTATGAACAATTGTATACCAACAAATTAGGTAACCTAGACAAATGGACAAATTCTCTATGATATGCATATAACCTAAACTGACTGAAGATGAAATCTCAATAGACCTATAAGAAATAAAAAGACTGAATCTGTAATCAGAGACCTCCCAACAAACAACCAGATGGCTTCTATTGCGAGTTGTACCAAGCACTTTAAGATACTAACCATTCTCGAATTCTACCAAAAACAGAAGAGGAGGGAATACTTCCTAAGTCATTCTAAGACAGCAGATACCAAAACCAGATAAAGACTTCACAAGAAAAAATTATAGACCAATATCCTTTATGAAAATAGATGCAAAATCCTTAACAAAATACCAGTGAACAAAATCCAGCAGCATATAAAAAGGATTACACATCATGCAAGGTTGGTTCAACATATGAAAATCAATATAATACATCGCATTAACAGGATGAAAGAAAAAATAAGCCAGACAGAAAAGGTTGAAAATCACATTATATCACTTAAATAGGTGGGATATAAACCTAAATGCAACAAATGATTAGGACAGAGACTCAAGGACATGGACAATGGACTAGTGGTTACCAGAGGGGGGAAAGGTGGAAAAAAGAAAATGTCAAAAAAATAATAATAAAAAAATAAAAACTGAAAAAATACACATACTAGAAAATGATGAAGGTTGAAAATCAACTATCTTAGCATTCAGCCCAAGAAGCTAGAAAAAAAAAAAAAGAGAGAGAGGTTTCTGTTCTTTCTCAAGCAGCAGCATGTGCAAACCAGCCAACTTTCTCCATTCACTAGACAGACAGCTGTATGGATATAAGCCTGCATTCCTGAAGAAGCTGGCTGATGCCATGGCAAGCAGTGGAAACCTTGTCCTCCAGAAATTGGGAGTTATGCGTTTTGGTCAGTCTATCTAATGGGTCCCTGACTACCAGCACAGATGCTTGCCTTGCATTCGACCCTCTTGGCAGTACTGGCTTCCCCAGGGGGTATCTATCAAATTTAAAGAGACAGAATCCTCCTCCTCAGCTTCCCTATTTAGATTCAGATATTTAAAGAACTCCATGTCAGGTCACTGACTGACTGCAGAGAAAATGGAATAACTTCAGTGACTACACAAAAATAAGGAATACACACTTTGCAAAAAGAGTTTGTAAAAGTAACACAGCTCCCTCCCCCAACAAGCAAAAAATTAGCAATCTGTGATGACTAAGAGAATCACATTTTGAGAAATACTACATTACAACACTTAGAACGTACAGTTCTCAACAAAACATGATAAAATGTACAAAGAAACAGCAAAGTTTGGACCATTCACAAGAAAAAAACTTGACAAAAACCATCCCTGAGGAACCCTTATTTAACATTGGCCTTACTTAAATACTTTATATCAGCCATCTTAAATATGCTCAGTGAGTTCAGGAAACCATGTACAAAGAACTCAAGGAAATCAGGAAAAAGATGGATGAACAAACTGAGAATGTCAATAAAAAATTACAGAAAGGAACCAACCAGAAATTCTGGACCGCAAAGTACATGAATTGCAAAAAAAAATTCACTAAAAGAGCTCAAGATTTGAGAAAAGATTAGCAAACTTGCGGATAGGTCCTTGGAAATTATCTGGTCTGAGGAGCAGAAATAAGCATTATTCACAGTGACCAATGCATGAAAACAACCAAAGTGTCCTTCGATAGTTGACTGGATAGAGAAGATGCAGTACATATATACAATGGAATATTACTCAGCCATAAGAAAGGATAGAAATACTGCCATTTGCAACAACATGGATGGAGCTTGAGATAATTATGCTAAGCAAAATAAGACAGTAAAAGTTGAGAACCATATGATTTCACTCATGTAGGATATTAAACTGAAAACAAAAAATGAATGAGACAAAAATTCATAGACAGCAGTTTAGTGGTTACCAGAGAAAGAAAGGGGAGGTAGATAAGGAAAGGGGGTCAACTATATGGTGACGAAAGGAGATTTGACTTTGGGTGGTGAACACACAATGCAATACACAGATGATGTATTATTGAATTATACACTTGAAACCCATATAATTTTATAAGCCAATGTCACTCCAATAAGTTTAATTTTTTAAAAAATGAAGAAATAGAACAGAGCCTGAAGGATCTGTGGAAGAGCAATAAGGCAAAGGAAAGAATGATGGAGACAGTGTTAAATGACCTGTCACTTCACAGAATGATGGGGCTGAAGGGTGGTTAAAAGTCAATTTGACAGTTTCATGCATTGGTGACTGGCGAATTTAGTTAAGGAACACACAGGAGGTGGGAGATTGGGAAAGGAATATCATGCCTTCAGATTTAAACAGTGGGAGGGATGGAAAAAGGCATATACAGCTGCCCTATAACTAGATGAAATGCAATCCTAGAGCTCAGAAGTTCTGTTGGACAAGATTAGGAGCCGTCTAAACAACCTTGGTAATTGTGAGATGGTGTAGCAGACCAACATCTGTTAAGACTGCCAAGAGCAGAACTCTGAAAAGGGACAGGGTGCTGAGTCGAGGAGCAGTAACCAGGGAAGGCACAGGAGACAGAGAAGGGGGCTGAATGTTGTTGAAGGAGTGGTATTGTGGGACCCACGTGAGTGGGAGCACAGGAACCAGTGAGGAAGGCAAAGGTGAACTGCTGGAGCTATTGCTAAGCAACGAACCCTGCGCACCTACTATGCGCCGAGCTGCTTTTTAATTATGACATGCTTAAACCCAGGCACACAACGCTCTATGTCCACCACCTCACGATGGGGAAGCCGCTGGTGACGAGCCCAAGAGATGAGCCTGGGGTACACGCAAAGCCTAAGCGGCCTAAGGGCGTGGAAAGGGCTTACCCGACTGCGCACCTCCATACCGTGACCTCGTCACAGCCCTAGGAACCTGCCAGCCCAGGAAGCTGTGGCCCACAAGGGCCCGACGTCCCCTTGGCAGCGCACCCCGAGTAGGCGGAAACCACGAGGTTCCAACGTGCACCGCGAGCATCTCACAGTTCTGCTCGCAACTCCCGCGAGAGGGGAGGGAGGGAGCCGGTTGCCAGGCAACGAGGCTAGGCCTCCCTCTGCTGGCGGTGGGCCCCGAGAGGCGAGTGAGTGGATCGCGTGGTGAGGGTTCCGCCCTCCTTCTTCACCTCTCAGATCCGTTGGATCCAATTTGATGATTCTTCTCTACAGGGTGCGGTGTCTGCGCAGTCCTAGCACCTATGTTCCCTAGAGTAGTGAGCTGTGATTCTTTGAGAGCTCCCCTCCCCCAGCTCTGCCGCTAGGAAGGGCAAGGTTTTCTTCTGGGACACCGCGCCCACCACAACAGAGCACCCCACACAGCTGGAGATTTCTCAGCGTTGGTTGGTTTTTATTTCGTTCTTTGTAAGTTACTCAGGTTGTTGTAGAGACTTTCTGGAAAATGGCACATTCAGACAAGCCAACCCCAACGGGCACTTCTTTTTTTTTTTTTTTTAACATGGTACGTGAGGGTTCCTCCCCTACACACACCACTCAATTATTCTGTCACAAGGTCTACCTCCAACTTAACAGCTAATACCTGTTCTACTAGTTTGAGCATTAAAGAAAAACCCTTCTGTCACCTCTCTTGCTCCTTCATTTTATTGAGAATAGTTTACATCCCTCCAGTTCTACTTGGAGTACACTTTTCAACCTCATTCTACCCTGTAGGGCCTTGCAGCTCTCTGGACTTTGCTTCTATCCCCAAATAGAGGGGCTATTATGGCCAATCATTTCAATATTCACCTCAGTGATTTTTAATTTTGCCCTTTTTGCCATTCTCCAACACTTGCTAAAACAGGCTGTTTTTTCCAGTCTGTTACAGACATTCCAAACATTGCTGGTGAAAAGCAAAGAACCCTATCATTCGTCCACAAATTCTTGCTTTCTAAAGGCATTGTGTTCCTATTGCAGACTGGAAGTTCTTTTATCCATTCTTGTGACCCTGCTATCATACTAACTACATGATCCCCAAACTTCCTATTATCTGCCACACTCACACATATTCTTTGCATCTGTATTTTTTGTCAATATCTTTTAAATAAAAATGTGAAACATAGAAAAGTATGAAAATAACACAGGTATCAAATAATCCACCACCAGAATAAACAGATATTGTCATAGCTTTCAAACCTGTTTTTCCAAATATTTTTAAATGAAAAAAAGTGTAGAGGAGGAAGAAAATGTTTTCCCTCTACCCCTCTAAGTTCTCAGCTGGGGACTTGGTAACAAACAAACAAACAAACAAACAGATTAACAAGAGAAAAGCATACAAACTTAATGTAAATTTATGTGACATGAGAGCCTTCATAAGGAAATGAAAACACAAAGCAGCAGTTAAGCCTGTGTTTTTATGCCAGGTTCAATGAAGAGTGGAGTCATGGAAAAAGTGATAGGATAAAAAAGGATGTGAATTGAATGTAGTAAACTGGAGAAAACCAAGGAAGTCCCATTTGTTCAGATTCTTCTTGCATCCCTCTGACTAGAAGACAAAGATATTCCTTTCCTCCTGTAAAGGGAGGGTACTTCTGACATGAAGGTTTTATGACCCACTTTAGGGGAAGATCAGAAAGTCCTTCCAGTACAAGTTGTTTCCCAAATTCCTTCAGCTTAAAATATTCATTATATCACAGTACCATATTTTACAGTAGCATGTACTGAATCCTGTCATTTTCTATCTGAAACTTTCCTAAGAAATTTAATAGTTCAGAAACTGGGTTGGTAGATTGTTCCATAACCCAATGATCCAGTCTTTCAGGCCTGGTAATAGGTCAGTCCAGTAAAACAGATCTCATTTCAGGAGGCAGTATTGCAGGTGGGCTCCCACCAAAATTAGGCTTCTATATGGTGTGAGTAATTAGGTATTTAAGAAAAGGCATTTCTATGGAACAAAGAAAAACAAAGGCTAATGGTTAAAACAAAGTATAAATTCAGTTTTTGAGTGCAGAGGGCAGTCAAGAAGATTTCTAGATGTTAAATGTGAAGTCTCTACAAATGGAGTGAGGACAGGCAGCGGCAATTTTACAGATTTTCCTGTTTTTCAGTGTGAATTTCTCAGACGATGTCATCAGGTATTCTGGTAAACTTTCTGAGAGGCTCACTCAGGCACAAAGTTTGTCCATACATGAGCTATCATGGTGATTTTTCTGAAGTTTCTATCAAGTTGTCCAGTGTCAGTTTAAAGTGCTTTGGGGAAAGGGCAGTTTTAGTTTTTATTAATTCCAAGTCAGAAGGTTGGGAGGAAAATTGGAGAATTGTAGCCAGATATTGGCGGAAACTAGAAGATTTCATGAAACAGTCCATTGTACAGGTGGATAATAAAAAAAAAAGACAATAAACAGGACGAGAATTTAATATCTACAAGGCTGTGCTATAGTTTTCCACTTAAATAATCTTCCTCTCTATTCATCCCCATTTCTATTCACCTCAGTTTTAAAAAAGCAATGGGAAACCATTGAAAGGTTTTAAAGAAGGGAGGGAGGGTGACAAGATCAGATGTAACTTTTGGAGTGATTACTCTAGCTGCAGAATGAGAATGGCTTGATAGAAGGCAGAGCTAGGGTAAGTGTAAGATTTAGGAGGCAATTAAGGCTATTCAGATAAGAGATGATAGCTAGTGTCACATCATATCCCTGCTTTAAATCCCGAACTTAAAGCCCTGAATCCTTCAACTGGCATTCAAGGCCTTCTACAATTGCTCTTTTATTGGTCGCTCATAGCTGACACAGGCTTCTGTCATTCTTCAATGTGTGAAACTCTCTTTCACTGCTGTTAGCTTTGCCTGGAGTGTATTCTTCATCTCACTCTTCCTCCTGCCAACTTTTACTTATTCTTCAGGTTTCAGCCTGAATGTCATTTCTTCATGGAAGCTTCCCCTGACATCCTTGAATGTACTAGTTCCCTTGCCGTGTTCTCCTTTTCATTCATTGTACTTGTTCAGTGTCAGCTGCCCCACTGGACTGCAAGCCTTAGAAGGGTGGCACTGTATCCTTTGTGCCTTAAACACAGTATACATTAAGAATTTGGAGGGAGATGGGAATGAATAAATTCACAGCTCAAGGAATTTGCTTCACCATTCTTTCTCATTTCTTTCGTACTTCAATCCTACCTCCTTTGATTTTTTAGCCTTGAGCATGCTTATGTCTTTCTCCTTAAAAACCTTTCCCTTGATGCCATTGCTTTCTAAAGTTATTGCCTCATTTCTCTTTACTTTGAATATTGCTAGATTTCTTGAAAAAGTGTTTCATCTTTTTTGTGTGTATACTTCAGTTTCTAATATACATGTCTGTCTTCAAGTTTGGAAGATCCTTAGAGATGGGACCATATCTTGCTTATTTTTTTTCTTTTCCTACAGTCTCTTATGTACAATAAGAACTCAACAGTGTTTGCTAAGTTGGCATGATTTGAGAGGACATACCTGTTGTGATATTAGTCATTTTAAACAATTTAGAAATTGAATAAAATTTAGTTTTCAAAATTGATTTTGAATATTGGTTCTGTGGAAACAAAACATTTTAAAGTGGTTATAATTATTGTTTTACTTTTTTAAATTTTATTAAATTTATTGGGGTGACATTGGTGAATAAAATTATATAGGTTTCAAGTATACAATTTTATAATATGTCATCTGTATATTGCATTTAATTAGAGGAGACATGGAGATTTCACTAGAAGTTTTGAAGAGTGGAGAGTCATGGAAAAAAATGATGGGACGAAAAAGGGAGTGAACCGAGTGTAGTAAACTGGGGGAAATCAAGGAAGTCTCATTTGTTCAGATTCCTCTTGGTATTCCTCTGATTAGGAGACAAAGAGGTTCCTATCTACAGGATAGGGAGGGTACTTCTCACATGAGGGTTTTATGACTTCCTTCCAGGACAAGTTGTTTCTCAAGTTCCTCCGGCTTAATATATTCCGTATTCAGGACTTTGGTATTTAACTTAGAAACTTACACTTTCTATAGAAACAGTACTGCTGTGTTATCAGTCACATTTAGGCTCAGTTTGGGCTCAGAAAGGGACTGTGGTGCACATGGAATTAGGAGGAAGGGTTACAGAAACTGTGTGCCCCATTAGATGGCCTGATGCAGGCATACTGAACTGTGAGGTGAAAGGCCAAGTTAAAGGGGAAACTGAGAGGGGCAGTGTAGACGATCTTGTGGAATGACAAAAACATGCCAGCCTATAGAAAGCATTTTCAGTTGGCCAGTCTGACTAGTAAAACACAGGAAGTGAGGATAAGAAGGTGTTCTGTCCTCCTACCTAAGACTCATCAGTGGTTCAGTACTCTTTTTGGAACAAAATGAAACGTAGTCTCACTGAATTTCCCATTGACCTCTGCTCCACTATCATCTGTTCTCCACACTGCAGCTGGTATGGTCTTTTCAAAATGCAAATCAGATTTTGAAACCCCTCTGCCTAAAGCTCAGCAACCACTTTCCATGTCTGAATGATCTGCTCCTGCCTCTGTCTAGCCTCGTCTTGTACCACTCCGCCTAGGCTCCAACTATACTGGTTTTTCAGTTCCCTTTAGTGTCCCAACACAAAGCCTTTTTACATGCAGTTTCTTCTCCCAGGAGTGAGTGAGCTTTCCCTCTCTTGTTGCCTAGATAGCACCTCTTCATACTGTATCTTAGTTCAGCTATCACTTCATCAAGGAAGTCTTTCTTATTCTCATTTCTTCTGAGCTCTGTATTGCATTATTTTCTTGCACTTACTCCAGTTGTAGTTTTATACTTGTTTTGTGATTATTTGATTATCCTATTTGTTCCCTGTAAGCTCTAGAAGTGTGGAACCACTTGGATTTTTGCTCTCCACTGCATTGTCTATCAGTGCCTGATAGAGAATAACAGATAGTGAGAGAAAGATAGTGAATACGTGAGTATAACTTTTGAAGGCATAGAAAGCCTTCATCTTTGAAAATTTCGGTGCCTTCACAATAAATGGATGCATAAAATATGTATGTAACTAAGAACACAGTGTAAAAAGAATTCATCTATTCAGTCCAAAATGTTTAAAGGCCTACTGTATGTTGGATAAGGTGTTAACAGACTAAAGACAACCAGGGTGAGCAAGATTAAAACTCAGTTTTTAAATCACAATGGTACATAGCATACTTCAGCTTGCCCATTTCAATGCATTGTTCCTTTTTATGTTGGCAGGGCCCAACTTTGGCTCCCATGTGTATAAACCCTAACTACCCCTCCCCAACCCCTTTTTAAATGGTATGTTAGTATCATTCTGGTGGCCTGATTTCAAGATTCCTTGCAATACTCTGCTGGCCAGTGACCAGCTAGTCAGGCTGCCTTCCTAGAACTGGGGGCTGGGAAGACTCCTCAGGTTTGAGTTCCAGAGCCTCTGAGGCATCTGGTCAAGGTCATGTGCAGGTGTAGGGGGCGGGGCATCGAGGGCTGGAGTGCATGTGGAAGGGGAGAAAGGCTCTGCCTGGATGGCACTGCTGACCCAGGTCAGACCCACACCTCAGGAACTGCAAATAATGGGGCCTTTGTGTGCTCAAGGCATTCCTCTCTGCCTGGCTTTCTAGACTCTTAGCTTCCAACTTGAGCTCCAAGAGTGATCTGCAGAGCTGTGACTAAGAAGTGTCCACTCTATCAGCAGTGCTTCAAAAGGAGAAGGCTCACCTATGCATCTGCTAGAGAAAAGCCCAACCATAAGCAAATGTTCTCCATCTTTTATATTTATCTAGATCATCTTCCCCACTATGTGGTTCAAACACTATTTTCCTCATTTTCTAGGTTCTTTGACTTCCTTATACTCTATGGCTTCTGATTACTTGCTTCATTTTCTCCTTATTTGATGTGTCATTTGGGCAATTATCCTGTTTACCAATCCAGGCTGTCCCCATCTCTCCCTCCCTTTAGGTTTCCTTAACACACTGGTAGCATAAGTTTGCAGACAGTCCTCCTAGGGAAAACTTGCTATGCAATCAGCTCCATTTGGTCAGCTCCCTCTACAAATTCTCTGGTAACTGTGGCTGGCTCTGAATCCTCTTGATTGGCAGCTTCTTTCCCTGAGCAGAATTAGTCCCATCTAATGTTAAGGTAGTTTACTTTCGTATCTTAGAGGTGAAAAAGGGCATATATCATAGCCTAAGACCCCAGATTTTATACAGACTTGGACTTCTAGATAAATTACAGTATTAACCACTTTGGCACTTTCTGTTTGATCATTCTCAGGGACAGGAGAATATACAGAGGATGGATCATATTTTAAGTATGCAAGCTAGTCTCTCTATCGCTGCAAAGGAAATGCAACAGCAGTTTCTTCAGAAAATGTCCTGATTTGAAGACATATTCCCAGAGGTGCAGAGCTTTAGTGGATTCAATGAATATAAACGTAGGCTTTTCACTAGAACCCCAGACTAAAAAACTACTTTAGTCAGTACTCCTCTCCATTGCCAGGATGAAATATTTATTTGAAAAATTAAAAACACAGATGCAATGTATTATACAAAGAAAGGTCTTAATACCATAATAAAAGTATCATTGAGAGGGAACAAAAGCCAGTGGCTACCTGCCCTGGGAAGGTAGGCACTCAGTGAAAAATGAAATTCAATTATAGGAACTATTCTAATGGAATAGTGGGGGAAAAGGCTAAAAACAGAAAAGAAAAACCCAACCCCATCCCTGCAAACCTAAGTGTGAAAGTTATAAGTTTGAGACAATTGTGTTCACTAAGATTTATCTGAAACCCCTCGGTTTGTCCTTATGAATAGCATCAGCTTAATTCAGGACCTTCAAACCTGAGGTAGTTGAGGGTCACCTGAAAGACATGTCTGGAGATTAACTACTCTCAGAATTGGACCCAACAGCATCTAACCAATTTTCATGTTGCTTTGGCTCCTGGGGTAAAAGGCTGGGCCACTGCTGTGGGTTGCTGATCCTGTATTTGGTCCGGGCCTGGGAGATGGAGGACTTGAGCAGCAGCCAGATGGTCAGTTTGCTGTGTTGATGACCAGCAGGCCCGTAGTGGTAGTTTTCTATGCTATAGGCAGTGCTTTCTTTGGAGGACCAATGGTGGTAGAGAGAGAGGATGAAGCTGGTCTGATTGGAAAGCCAGTGCCAAGAACTTTATCAGTTATTGAAGACCAGGGTAAGTGGAGCCAGTGGACCTCTCTAAACTAAGGAGCTGACAAGAAACAAGCACTTCCTGGGTGCAAGCTCAGAACCAGCTCCTCCTTTGTGAGAGGCCAAAGCATGCCAACCTGACCAAATGACATGTACTTGTGACCCCCACATGGCATCTGGTGTCTGACTCCATAGCTCAAACACTTTTGAGAAAGGATGCTCTGGATAATGTTTGATTCTTCCAGCCACAGGGCTGGGGACTTATATTCAGGTGGGATCCTAGAGATCAATATCAATTGCAGTCTAACTTAAACTCTTTGCTCAAATATAAAATAACCCCACAAATGTAGGTCTATTTTTTTCCTTAGCATGTACACACATATCCTTATGCTAGAGGTATTAGAGCACCGTATTACAAAATTAAATAACGGATACAACTGTATTTTAGCCTCTCATTGATCCTAAACTATTGTTTTGTTGCTGTCCTCTATTGCCATGACCCATTTACACTGACCCCATGAGACTCCAGTCATTAACGATGCTCAGTGACTAATTTAAAAGGCTGTGAGGTTCATTTTTGGCCTTAGGACGTGATTCCTGTTTTAATCAAGGTATTTCACACCAATTATCACAAGCTCATTTTTAGAAGAGCCAAGGTAGGACAATTTGACTTTGGCTAGAGAACGAACTAGCTTCTGAGTGACAAAAATAATTATCAGACAGGCATTGCATCGTGTGAGACTAAGCATGTGCTCCTGTTTAAGTGCTTTCTTAACTGTTTTATTACTGGCTAAGCCCATGAAAATTTTAAAGATTACGGTGGCTTCTTTTTAGAGGGAGTGTTATTTGAAGAGTCCTAATCTGGTCCAATATACTAGATTTGCACCCCTGCCCTACCCCGCCCCGCCCCGCACTGGTTTGAATGGCTGATTCTAGAAGCAAGGATTAGCTACCTATGGAAATGCTGACCCACACTGAGAACACATTGATTGGCTTAATTGGCACAAGTGGGCCGAGGATGCCACACACCACTCCTGAACCACAGATGGAAAAATGCTGAGCACAAAGAAGCATTAAACATGAGCATACTCAGTATCTATTGCTGAGCCCTCTTTAGCCCAGTGTGGAGATCACGTGTCTGAGTCTCACAATCTGAGCTAATGGGAGACAGTTTTTTGAGTGCCCTACTTAGAAAATGCACAGAGACAGAGTTGGGGGTATAGAGGTGGGGTTTAGGGAGAAAGGTGGATTGATTCACAGTGATCAAACAGGAGTCTCACAACCTGTTATGGCCGCATTTAGCAATATTCTTTTGGGACAGGTCCTGGGACTACTTGTTGGCCACTATCTAAGAGTTTCTACAGATAAGGAAGACAGTTTGTCCAATATTGAAAGGTCACTTAAATGCTGGGAAGTCCATCTGGAGGTGGAGAAGTGCTGTCAGGCTGCCTGTATCTATGAGGCTGTTAATGTGCCCTCTGTCCTCATACTGTCCACAGGGCAACAAGGGCCCGGGATGTGTGGCTGAAAGGGATCAGAGCCGGCAGTCCCCCTTTTTTGTTTTCTCTAATCCGGACGCTCTGAGGAACCTTGTTTACTTCATGATTTAAGCCGGTAACAGATCATGACGGCATCTTGGCCTTGTTTCTGATTCCTGAAGACTGTTGTATAGGGCAGCAATGCAAGCCTTATAGTCACACCTGAAATCCTAATTGCTCCAAGCATCTTTTTTTTAGGCTGCTACTGCTGCTGTTTAATGGAGGTTAGTAATAAATATTAAAGGTACCAAACCAAGTACAGGGTCCTTTCCTACTGGGAGCAAGTTTGCCTGATTTTTCTGGGTCTGTCTATTAGGTAGAACATGGAACTATTTTCTTCAGATTCAGGAGGACACCAACGCAGGCAGACATTTGGAGAAAGGAATTGGAAACCCCTCACATGCTTCCTTCTTAGGGCCCTACCTTGGGGAAAGAGGTGTGGCTACTCTTGCCAATTCCACTCAAGCATGTGATAAGGTTTTTCAGCCTGGTCACAAGGAGTTCCCAAGAAAGATGTCTTCTGAAAACCTGGGCTGTGTCCACCCCTCCTTTTCTTTTCTGTGGCCCTCTTGCTTGGGAAGGTGGGCAGAAGCTTTCAGCTGGGCTCCAGCTTTAGGAAGGAAAGGCACTCGCTCTGCTTCTGCCTTTGGAGGAATGCTGTGGCTCAGCAGCTCCGCCCAACCCTGGGGAGTGGCCTTGGCTGCCCTCTGCAGTGCAGGACACTCGGCATGGAGGCTGACTGGGAGCACCAAGGTGAAGCCTGAGCAGCACCATTGCTGTTAACTGCTGTGGTCTGGGGCCCCTGAGAGCTTGGGAGCTTCAGGGCTGTTCCGTCTCAGACAGTTGGCTATATGAGTGAAACTTGAAAAAAGAAAACCAAAAAACCCAACCAACCGCCATAAGAAGCAGTGGGAATCCATGGAACTGCCAAAAGAGGGAGAGCATTGCCCTGGCACTGTTAGCCTGGACACTCTCGTGGTTCTTCTGACTCTGTGCACAGACTCAGGGTAGTGTCCTTGTTTGGAATCCACCAGCCCTCTGATGCTCACAAGTTTGTGCAAATGACGAAACTGAAAAGACTGAGAAGAAAACAGAAAAAAGGCATAAGATCTTCCCTCTCCAGGCTCTCAGCCACAGCAACTACAACCCCTTGGACAAGGACACTGAGAGGGAGGTCCTCTCTGTGGGGGTGGCCCTATTCTCCATCCTCTCTGGACACCAGGGAGGCGGGGAAAGAACACAGATCACGGATTCCAACACAAAGGGTGTCACCGTGGAGGGAGTCTTTGGAAGGCCATGCAGGTCCTCAGTCCTGGAGTGGTATGGCTGTCACTGTGACTCCAAGGGTTTAGTTTGTGGCTGAGGAATAACACACACACAGACAGGCAGCAAAGATTTACACTCTGATGTGTGGGGTGCTGGTGGGGCTCTATTCTTTTTCGGTTACCGCTTCTTGCAGTGCAGATGAAGATGTTTCTGTTCCTAAAAAACAATAACCATTTATGTTTTATAGCCCTTTATACATGTACACATTCAGACCACGTTGAGGTCTAATGTATATTATAATCATAACCACCTTGTCCCTAAGTGTCTGGGAATGACTGGAATACATCTGTCATTGGCTTCCAGAGACAGCCAAGTCCAATGAGAATCAGCAATCTTGGTTGTAATCAAGTTGGCCACATTGGACATGTGAAAAAGCAGCACTCATAGAGTCTGAGTAATGAAGAGTCTCTGGACTGAAGGGCAGAACATTACTCACTCCACATCGTTTCTAGCTCCTGACCCTTCCTATCTTTTGGCCATTGCTGCCCATAGCTCACTCTGGACAGTCAGAACCTTGTAATTTACTTGCCCGTTTGGTGGATCTCAACTGACTGCTATTTATCCATTCACTACTCAACTCTAGGCTGGCCAGAGACTAAACTCCTAGGGGGTAAACCAGGGTAACTGAGTCTGGAAGGGAATGGCTAATGAGTGACCAGTCCACTGGTCAATGTTAAGGTCTAGAAAGGTGATAACAAAAGCTTTCTATCACCACAATTTTCCCAGTTTTGGGTTATAGATTATTTACAACTAAAAATATGCTCTGTGAGTATAGAGGAGAAGAAGTCACTGATGAATGGGTTCCTTCTTCTGTTATATTCCAGGGGAAGGCCCTTATCACCCAGCATTGCCTTCACTGTGGGTCCTCAGAGAGGCTTACCTTCTTCCCAACCCTCAGCAACACCAGCAAGCTCGTAGTGCTTTTTTCGAAGCTCTCCTAGTTTTTGACGTTCCTTCTGCAGTTCATTTTCTAGCTCCAGCACCCTAACCTGTGGGGAAAGTGGAATTCTCTTTTGAGCAGTGATCTGACAACTGTCTTATTTTGACTTAATCCCTCTTCTGTGTGTTCCAGTTCTCATCTTCCATATTGTTCATCCTGTTTCCATAGCTTAGCCAGTTCTCAATTACAACCTCATCTCTGCTCTAATTTCTCCATCCTTTCATTCATCCACCTGTCCCATCTATATTTTCTCACCAGGACCCTCTACTGGAAATGAATGATGCTTTACAGCCCAAATGCCTGAATGAGAATATCTCAATGAGGCTTATCTCATGTTCTTCTGGTAAATCACTAGCTAATGTTTGGTGTATCTGTGGGGTGTGTTCCAATCCAGTTGTGGCCCTTTAAACCCTTTTCCTTGGAATTCCAGGAAGGAACCAAATATGACGGTTCTGGCATCTCCGAGGCATTGGTGCAACTTAGGCTTATTATCACACGGGCACAATTTCACTAAAGGAAAGACTGGTTCTTGGCTATCCGTATTCCTCATTAATTTTATTAATTCAAAAATATTTGCTGAGCACACATCATGTACCCCAGGCTCTGTTGTTGGTGATGGAGATATATGGTACACAGACAAATAAGGTCTTTGTAGGGGGAAGAGACCAACTAGTGAACAAGAAAAAACCAGATCATGAAATGACAAAGTGGTAGAATAAAGAGTATGTGTGGTCAGAAAAGGCTACTCCCAGGAAGTAACTTTGGAACTGAAACCTAAATGGCTGTAAGAGATCAGCTATTCAGAGAGCTGGGGAATAATATTCCAGGCAGAGGAAATAAACCCTGAGGCAGGAATGAGCTTGAGTGTTGGGAGAACAGAAAGAATCCTGTGTGACTGACAAGTGAGATTGGGAGAGGGTCATGAGATGAAGTTGGAGAAACAGGTAAGAATTGTTTCACCCACGGCCCATAGGCCAGAGTTTGGAGTTTGGCTATTACTCGAAGTACAAAGAGTAGCCACTGGAAGATTTTAAGCAAGGAAGTGACATGTTGTTTTAAAAATATGTGGAGCATGAACAAATTGTAGAGGGTAAGAGCAGAGGGTAATGATACGTAGTTAGGAGATTCCTTTTTTTGTTTTTAAACTTATTATGTAAAATGTAAAACATACACAGAAGGAAGGAGACTGATACAGTGAACCCCATCTTGTGCCTTTCATCTAGTTTCACCATCTATCAACTCATGGTCATACTTGTCTCGGCAATACTCTTGCCTGTTCTGCCTACCACCACCACCATCCCAGACCCACCATGGGGTTATTTTGAACACACACACACATACATTATAGTTAAGTTTCTTTTGCAGTAGCTCAGGAGAGACAATGGTTGCTTAGATTAGGTTAGGGAGATGGAAAAAAGTGGTAAAATTTATTAAGGCTATGATTTGGAGATTTCGAGTTGAAAAGACTTGTTCATGGATTGGATATAGAGGGTGAAGCAAAGAAATGAACCAAGGATGACACTAGGTTTGGGGCTCAGCACCCAGGTGGGTAATGGTGGTGCCATTTACAGAAATGCAGAAAACCAGGGAAAGGATAAATTTGAGTAAAAGGGAAACCAAAAGACCTGTTTTGGACATAAGTTTGAGACCCTTATTGAACATGAAATAGAGATGTCAAGTAGGCAGCTGGACAAGTATAGCTCAAGGAGAAGATCTAGGCCGGGAAGAAGAGTTTGGTATTTATCAGCATAAGGATGGTATTTAAAGTCAACAGGGACTGGATGAGACCACTAAGCAAGAGAATGTATATTAAGGAGATTCAAGCCCAAGCTTAATTCTTTCAGTGTTTACACAGAAATTTGGCCATATGATTTTTCCTAAAGATACTGAGTGACCCATCCAGAGATTTTAACAGTCTCCATCTGATTTTACCTGAATACAGATGACCAGTAATTCTAGAAGAAGAATGTCAGGTTTTTTCAGGATCTTACTGATTTCTATTTTGCATGGCATTACTTTATTGAACAACTGAGAGAAATGGCATTGCCTTTGATAGGTTAACAGTGAATTGATTTTTTAAAAAATAAAGGTTAAATATAAATAATTCATATCAGAAGTTGAAAAAATGATCTATAGTAAGCTCATTAAATACCATTATTGTTGGCTAGGGGATCTTTCATAACCTTTAGAGTGATACCAATCCAAGACTAGTACGCAAGAGTTAAGATTCTGAGCTTTACTACTCACCTCTCTCCACCTCCACTATTTCTTCAGCATCGTTTGCATTCGTTCTTGACCCAAAGGTATATTTGAGTTCATTTTCCCCCAAGTCTCTCTTTCACTGGCTTCTCACCATGAGAATAATATTTGAGGTTAATGTCATAAGCAATAGAAACTGGCTAGACTTAGAAATGGATTTTCTACCTGGGAATCCATCTCCTGGCGTTTGATCTGGGTCAGTGTCATGCTTGAGAAGTCCATGGTGTCTGCAAGGAGGGAAAAGAAGTCTTGTCAGATAGTATCCCTAAAAGACTCTTACTTGAAAGGCGGCTAATGCCAACGCTCTGCTGAAATGCTTAGTTTGCTATTTACCAACACATGCATACACATAAATGAGGGTTGGAGACAAAGGAAGATACAGTGACAAGGCAACCAGGATCAGAACTTCCATCCCTCCACCACCTGGACAACTGGGCCAGCAGAGGCATTTCTTTGGATTCAGAGAAATAGCTAAATGAAATATATGCCTAAAAGTGTGTCACTATAGTAATATATAAATAGCATGTTTATGTGGTGTCCCTTTATATGAAAAAATGAGTATGAACATAAAAAGATGAAAAATAAGAAAGAATTTGGAGACAGAACTGTGGGAAATTGGTATCACAGAGAAGAATGTAAAGAACAGCTAAATAGGTTGGATAAGAAAAATATTGCTTCTGAAAGGCTACCTGTCTCTTCAATCTGTGATTTTCCAGAAATGGTTGAGGCCACAACTGCGGCGGTAGCCTGGTTCACCCCGCGAGAGGCCTGCTGAAGCTGGGCCAGGTTCAGGCTGTCCTTATTAGCTTTCACCTGCCAAGACCAAGCAGATTTAGGTTCACACAACATAGAGAGGGGTCAAAGACTGAGTCAAACAGTTGGTCTGGTAGTTCTTGATAAATATATGTGATCTTCTGTAGTCACCAATGAACTTCTCAAAAATCGTTGCCTGTGCGGTCAACTCCTGGCATATCCGTGATAGAAAAAATTATTCCTGGCTTATTTGCTTGGTGGTCAAATTCTAACTTTATCAGTTATTTTGATGAAGTGCTCCAGTTATAAAAACCAATTTGGGACAATAAATAAGGATGATAAGAGAACACTCCTTGGGGTACTATAATACTCACAGAAGGATTTTGGTGACAAGTTTTGCATTAGAATTAGTTGGGTCAATGGTTCAAATTTGCAGACTCTTGAAGAAAGGCAGGCACTGGTTGTGGAAGCTCTGGGCCAAGCCAGATGACCATCTGACTGATTGACTCAATCCCTATTTGAGTTCTGTAATGCTGTGATTGCTAATCAGAGGTAGGCACAGCTTGGCCCTCAAAGGCCACTTATAACAAAAGTGAGGAGAGCCAAGAGGGGCACATATGGCAAGCTGAATAGACGGCTTCCTTGCTGATA
Source organism: Macroglossus sobrinus (assembly GCA_004027375.1). Taxonomy (NCBI): domain Eukaryota; kingdom Metazoa; phylum Chordata; class Mammalia; order Chiroptera; family Pteropodidae; genus Macroglossus; species Macroglossus sobrinus. The sequence goes on along the minus strand of PVKZ01000079.1, from coordinate 1,537,562 downwards.
GAAGAAAGGCTTTGAGAGGAGGGTGGTATGGGATCCCTGAGAGGCACAATTTTAATTTGGGACCTGACCCACCTGGACCCTGGATAAATCATCTATTCTTGGGGTTAGCTTCATCGTCTAAGTATCTCTAAACTAGCCAGACCTTATAGTGTCATAGGGAGTCCAACATGGGTCCTACCTTGGATGCAGCTACAAGCTGGGCTGTGCTAGCAGCAATTTCATGGGAACACACCATTAGCTCCTCAAACTTCCCTCTGCCTTGTACCACCAGATCGGCTGCATCACTGACAGTCAAGAAAGGGCAAGATGGATTATGTCACTGTTGCAATGTTGCAGTCACAGCTGCAGCCCTTATGATCCCACCTCTAGACCACCCCCATCACCCTGGCAGCCAGGGAGCACAGCCTGCCTGCCCCGCCCCTGAGCTGCCCCAAGAGACCCAGGCTCCCTTTTAAATTTTTCGTCTTATTGATTTCTTTATCAACCGTGCATTTCCAGGGGGAAGATTTTTTTTTGCCTTTGTTATTCTCTGGGGTGATCGACAGAATTGGGGACGGGTAAGGAGCCTTGGGACTGACAGATACTTACACCATGACCGTGGCTCCCCAGCCCACAGCTTTGGAGGCTGAGATGAGTCCTTCTGTCCATCGAGAATTCTTAGCATAAAACTCTTTAGGGGATGTTGTGCCCTAGGGAAGTGAGAAATAATAATAGCTACCTTTTATTCAGTGCCTATTATGTGCCAGGTACTTTTATATATATTAGTTTTACATATATATAGTTTTCACAGTAATTCTTGGGAGGCAAGCATTATTACTCCCATTTTACAGATAAGAAAACTATATTCTGAGAGGCAAAAACACTTGCTCAAAGTCATGCAGGAAATAAACCAAAGTTTATTTAGGCTTTTCTGACTCTAAAACTCATAGCATTACTATTATATTTCTACACTGTATATACATGTATATTTTATATGTATTTATGAATAACTTACGATTTAGGAGGGTCTAGCTATTCTTTGTGATTTGCCAAAAGAGTACACAGTTAATTAAAAAAATTTTTAATTGCATTTAAACAAATGCATTTATGCTTTGGAAGTGTCTGACAGTCTGAGAATCTGCAGAAACTGTGCTCAGTCCCTCTGTTTTGGGGACCAAAAACATCACCTCTCAGACTGACAAAAAGCACCAAAGCAGACATGGCTTTGTTCTTTATACGATTGTTTCCAGGCTCATAAACCCTCCCTGGATTTTTGTCTCTTGAGCTGCAACTGCATCAGGGATGTGAGAAAAAACAAGATGGCAATAACACTAGCAAAGGAGTGAGAAAATCAAAGTGATGATGTCAACATAAGACTGAGGCAGATTCTGTCTGTGAATCACTGTGAGTTGACTGCTTTTGGAAAGAGATATGGCAGAGCCCACTGTGAAAAGTCAGCACCAGGTTTGCTCTTCTGACTGGCTCAGTTTTCAAAAGCCCCCATTTCTTCCTCCAAAGGCCCAGACTTGCAAGGCACACTGGATTTCCACAGCAGGTTCCAACAATGTCTGCCCAGGGTTAATAAGCCTGGAGCTAAAAAACTCTGGCTTGACACTCTCTGGGGAACTGGAGGTATTCCAGCTTCTACCCATGGCATCTACTGACATCCACAGGGGTAGCAGCTGCACCCTCAGATGGACATGCAGGGTGAGATGGCAGCATACATATATTTCACTGAATGTGGATGAGCACATCGGTAGGCTTAGTCTCTCAGTGAGCTGGGAATCTGCAAATGATGTCTGTTCTCCCTTTCCATGGGCCCTCGCCCACACTTACCCGGCCACTCTCTACTATCTCTCTCTGAAGGTCCTTTGAAGCCACAATCAGGACCTGAATAGCTTGCATTAGGCTGGTACATGAACCAAGAATCCTAAAAAAATAAATACATACATACATGCATACATAAAAAAAATAAAAAAAATGTGATGGACACAGACTAGAGGAGACCAACACCACTAAGGAAGATGGTTCTTTTTCATTCCTAAACACAGGCAAATTTGAAATGGGAAAGAAGGCAGGGAATGCTCTGGGGGTGAAGCCTCGAAGGAAAGGGAAGTAAATGAGAAAGACTTGATTGTGGATCTTATTCATAAGGAATGGCTAAAGTGAGGATTCTTGGTAATTTCTTTTTCCCTATAATACAACAGCAATACTATTATCATCATTAATACTATTATTGACAATTACATACTCAACCTTTCCTTATGGCTATAATGTTCTATTCTAATTAGTATAATGCAATGCAGGAAAGACTAATCCTGGTTGCCTAGCTGGTACCAGGCTGCTCAGACTGACCTTTCGTTCACTTCCAGTTTGACTCCTGTATCTCCTGCTCGGGATTTGCTGAGCATCTCCTGTTAAAACGAAGCAGGGTTTCTCAAAATGCCATAGGTACTGAGAACCTACTGGTGCTGTACTATACTTTGGGTCCAATAGAAGAGCCCATCCATGTCTTTGTGAAAACTGGGAAAAGAATCCAGTCTTCTGATTTATTCAGTGGGAGGCAGCTACAGCCGACTGGCACTACTGTCCATGAGTATCTTGATATTCTGGCACCTAGGCTGATGTGCATGGAACTCTTGAGAGGCATGGCACCATGCCAACAGGGGAAGCTCCTACCAGGTTCTAGAGGATGGTACTCACACCAAATCTTCCACCAAGGGAGCAATATGTGACTTTTCCAATGGTGCCCACCCAGCTTTCCTCTGAGACAAAAGTTATCATTGATTTACTGAGTGCTCTAGCACTGAGAGACATGTGTATTATTTCATTTAAGTTTTGTCAACATCCCTCTGAGATAGGTACTTTTATTATCGACGTTATATAGAAATGGAATCCGATTCTTAGAGAGGTTAATCTAACTTAGCAAAAGTTGTACAATTAGTAAGTGGTCAATCAATCTGGAACTTGAATGCAGGATAGCCTGACACCAAAGTACGTGATCCTTGAGGAAACTGCTCACCTCTTCTTGGTGAGTACTTTCTCATTTTCTATTCCTCAGAGACCCTGGTGAGTCTGGATTTTGGTTTATTTTTATAAGGATCTTCTGAAGCCTTAATGAACAACCAAGATACATCTAATAGGAAATGTTGCCGAAGGGTAGCTGATAGAGCATCACTTTAGATCTTCAGACACTTCCATACCTCTATTCTGGCCGTAGCTGTTTCAATGGCAGCTGAAGTGGCAGCCATCTCCTTGTCCACCAGATCCCCTAACTCCTCCTGTTTGATGTCTAGGCCTCTGGGTAGGAGCTCCTGTGAACAGCATCACAAAGGCTGAAATGACCCTTTGACCTCCTCTCTATACTCTTGTGGCAGATCTGTAACCCTCACACAATGGCAGAAGATAGGAGGGCCCCACCATGTAACATACTTCTGCAAGCCATGGAGCGGTGTCCCTTATAGGCCTTGTCTGGAATTCTCTACGATATGAACTCTGGAACCTCATGCTCCAACTGTTCTACCCTCACTCAGAACCCACATCCTTCCAAGAATGCCATCTCTGTTTAACCCCACAAGGCTGTTTAGTTGCAGCTGCTTGGACCCTAACCCTACAGCTGCAGTGTTGACTGTATCTGTGCTCAGGATATCTTTTAAAAACCTTCTCAAATGTAGATAAAGTTTTCCAACCAAGCAGCCTTCCCTTTATTTAACTTTGTTCCCATCCTATAGCAATCACATGAGACAGTTACTACTCCTGCTGTACAGATGGGAAGCCAAGGCTCATAGAGGTCAAATGTCTTGACCACAGTTACACTGCTAAGAAATGGTGGAGCAAGGATTGGACTCAGGTCTGACAGCCCATGACTTTTTAAAATGTTACATGTTGTACATACAAGCATATAAAATAGATACAAATGGTTTAAAGAATAAAAACAATGACCCGTGTTATTTACTACCCAACTTAATAGCTTAAACATTAGCAGTACATTTGAAATCTTTGCAATCTCCTTTCTATCCTTCCCTGATTCCACCTCCCATCCTTTTTACTTCCCACACCAAGATAAACACAAAATTCAGGAGAATGCTTAGTGTCTTTTTTTTAAAATTCCTTATGAATGCATCCTTAATACTATGTTAAATTTGCATATTTTGATCTTTATTAAAAGGAATCATACTGTATATATTTTTTGATGACTTGATTTTTCACTCAGCATTCTGTGTGTAAGATTAATCCTATAACCTAGTAATTCAAATCCTAGGTATATACACTAGAGAATTATTGCACACATGCATCAGGAGATGTGTATAAGAATAATCGTAGTGGCACATTTATAATAGCCCTAAACTGGAATAACCCAAATGTCCATCAACAAGAGAATACGTATATAAATTAAGCAATATTTACACAATAGAACACAATAGAGCAGTGAAAGTAAACGTATCCACATGAATAAACTTCATGCTCAATGTTGGAAAAAGCGAGTCATAGAAAAGTCTTTAACACATAGAACTAACAATATGTTACATAGGGGTGCAAGCGGGGAACACAGTCCTTCTATTATCTTACTCTGGAACCCTGAGTAAACATTTGATATATAACATCTATACTGCAGTTTATGAAATCTGTGCCATATTCTGGGTAATTCCTTTAGTTTTATCATCTAATTCACTAATTCTTTATTCTACTTTGTTTTAACCTGCAGTTGAATCTGTATGTTTTAATGTTATTACTTTCTTTTCTTTTTTTTTAGGCGAGGCAACTGTTGGTTGATCTCACAGATTGCAAGGACCTTGTCATCTTTCAATCCTTTATTTTTTATTTTTTATGCCTACAGCACCTGGTCTTCCTAGGTGGTCTCCCATCCAAGTACTAAACAGGCCCGACCCTGCTTAGCTTCCGAGATAAGTTATTACTTTCAATGATTATATTTTTCACTTCTAGAAGTTCTGTGGTTCTTTTTCGAATATGTCTGGTTATTTTTGAAAATATCTTATTCCTTTGTCACACTTTTAATACCTTTTAAAAGTTCTAAACATGTCAAACATACTTATTGTGAACTTATATTCCTTGGGACTTTATCTATAAAACTTCTTTGAGGTTAAGATTCAAAGTATATTCCCTCAGAGAAAATTGGGATCTACTTCTGCCTGGTACCTAGGCCCATAACCACCTAAATGCTTTAAGCTTAATTTTCTGTTTGGGGCTTTTTAGACCACACAGGTAGTATGAAATTTGAAACCTAACTCATGGATAGGTGGCTTGTGGTTAGAGATTCTTAAGGCAGCTATGTTTCCTGTCTTAACTTTTCAAGGCTGATATAAGATCTCCCTTGTAGGGGAGCCCTTTTCCCCATTGACTCAGGTGTCACCCTTTGGACTTCCTTTTTGGGGAGGAAGGCTTTCCATTCCAGTCTTTTATCCTACTTGGACATAGGTTTTGTTTCTTATTCTCCTCTGTATGTGTGACCTATTAAAATCCAAGCTCTAGACCACCAGAAATAGACAAACACTCGCTCTGGTATTCTTTTGGTTTCTGATTCTGAGAACCTCCTTAGTTCAGATTCAATTAAAATTTTTTTTCAGATTTTATTCAGCATTTTTTGGTCAGCCCTATTTCCAGGAAGAAAACCTTCCCATGATCTTTCTATAACATGTTGCTTTGCTTTAATTTTTTATCTCCTCATGGTGTCCTACATGTTTTGCATGTGCATATTGAGTTCTCAATTCTGAACTATACTGGGGAAGATGCTCCATCTCCAACAGAAGGCAGACTGTAGTAATACTGCCTAGGCTACCAGAACCAATTTAATACCAAAATATCACCATGATTATTATCTATTGAATAAGAGGTTGACAATTCACTATTGTCCATAGTCTTCCTTAATCCACATTCAAGGTTCTCCACTTCATTGCCCATCTCTCCCCAGTATGAGCCTTCCTCCCCTCATCCAATCTATCTTTTTATCTGTTTTGCTGTCTCAGTGTGCATATTCAATTAATTAAACATTTGCTGGGTGTTAATCACTTGCCAGATATTACACCAGGGACCAAGGATACAATGAAGAAGGTATAAGCTCTACCTCTGAGGACTCATTGTGGGGGAAATAGACAAGTAAGAAGGCACATTACAGTGCTGGCCACCAACTGTATGGTAAAACGAGTGGGTAAGAGAGGCCTAGAAAAGTGAAGAAGGGCATATTGTGAAGGTATTTATAAGTCACGTTACATAATAGGATTTTTGTTATAAAACAAAAGGGATCATAATCAGATCTGTTTTCAGAAGAAAACAGAGGAAAAAGAGGCCAGAGGCAGATAAATTAATCAGAAGGTTGTTTTAAGACTTCAAATGACAGATGTTGAGAATCTGACCTCTGGCCCTTATCTCCTTCCCTGAACCTATTACCACACATTTTAGGAATGAATTAAATGCTGCCTTGTACTGTATTCTTCAAATAGAACTCTATTACAGTGCTCATCACACTGTAGAGAAATGGTTACTTTATTTTTTTTTCTTATAGAGACCATATCTTATCTGTCCCTATATAACTACACTTAGCACAATTTCTAGTATATAGGATATATTCATTATATATTTATTGCACAAACAAATATATTATCTCCATTTTAGGTGTTACCTGCCCAATCACATAAAAATCTTTGAAAACAGGGAAACTGTGTTTATTCTTCTTTGATATTGCCTAGCAGAATGACAACCACACAGGAGATTCTCAATTAATAGCCAATAGCCAATGAATTAAATGTAACTGGAAAGTTGTTCAGGGGAGTGGGGGTCAGATTTTTCAGCTCTCCCACTTTCTAGAATCAATTTTAGAGTGCAGAAAGAACTGGCTTAGAACATCACTGATTCCCTGGCAACCACTAGCACTCACAACCAAGAACAATAATAACTTTCCTCAATGATAACACTGATATTACCTCACTAATGGCTGTGATCTTGCTGAGGCAGCTCCTCATGGCTGTGCTGTTGACATTCTTAAGAGTTCCTTCTTCCTCCAGCAAAGTCAGATACATGAGGGCTTCCTTGCCATACTGCTTACAGGCCTCAGTCAGTGCTAGGATTGTAAAGCAAGAGAAACTTTTAAAGGCCCTCCGCTCCCCCTTCTTTCCTGAAGGGTCCCCCCATACCCCGTTACTCACCATCAGCAGGCTCTGGTGGGGCTCTAAGGCACGTGGTGGTACCTTGCACAATGGTGTCACTGGTCAAGTGTGCAAAGAGGGTTACTGAGCGCAGAAGCCCACTGATATCTGCCAAGAGTTTAAAGGAAAGTTTTTTGCTTCTGCTTGAGGGAGTATCACTTTCATACCTCCTCCCTCCAGGCACTACAAGTAGTACACACTCCTTTCTTGGTGCATAGGAATCTGTCATTATTTCTACATTCAAGCACTTCTAACCCCTGCCTAGCTGTCACTGGCGACAGACTCTATCCTTTGCTTTTCTTACCTTCCGGGGAGGCCAGATACCGGCTCCAGCATTTTTCTAGTTGCTCAATGCAGTTGGAAACAGACTTGACCATGGAGAGAAGGTGATCTGTGAGGGGAAAGACAGGGCAAAGTCAAAGCCAGAGTTGTCATAGCTTGTTTCATCCCTGTTAGTTAAGCCACTTGATGGATGAGCCTACCTAGTGAGTGGCCCCAGCCTTGCAGGAGCTGCCCTAAGATGGGGGAAGGGAGGAAAGAGTACTGGTTACCTACATATGTGGTTCTCTTTTTGTAGCTTCAAAGCAGTGCTTCTGAGCCTATCTGGTCCTTCTCAGAATCCACCACAGCGGCCCCATTTTCTGGTATTCCTTAGTACATTAGGTACCCAGTGTGCTCATTCATTTGTAACTGTTGTATTCTCTTACAAAAACACAACAGGTTCCCTTACAGATTCCTTACAGGTTCCCCGCTGAAAAATATATAGTTTTTACTATATACATCTCCACTTTGAGACTTTTCTATTTGATAATAAAAATTAACTGTCAGCTGTTTCTTTCTGTCTGCCTTGTCCTTCAACTGAGCCTCATTACTTTGCCAATGTGTCTCCTCTGCTTGAGAATGAACTGTAATGAGATCTGATCATTTCTACATCTGTGACTTCACAAATCCTAGGCCTGGACATTCTCCAGTGTACTATGCACAAAAGCTCCCTCCTCTCATCGAGAGAGCTGCTGACTTGGATCACAGCTCTACCCACAAGCCCTTGGGATTCTGGTATGTGCCAAGTTGGTCCCTGTTCATACCTGTGACTATGTGAGGATTTTTTATTGTTTCTGCTCCTCCATGCTATATGCCGTCTCCCCAACTAGATTTGAAGCTCATGAGCAACTAACTATCCCTTGATTCAGGCCACATTTTTCTCCTTAGAGAGACACAAAACTATCTGTTCCTCTTCTTACTGGCCTTTAGAATTGTTATCAAGGCTCTGCTCCCAGTGGGAACTTCATCAGTGTGATCCATGACTAAAGCAGTAGTTATCACACTGGGGTCTTTAGAAAATATTACTGCCCAGGCCCTATGCCAAAGAACTTCCAATTGAACTGATCATGCAGTGGGGCCCAGGCATCCCAGGTGATTCTGACATGCAGCTGGGCTGAGAAGCCCTGAGCTCAGTGTCCCACGGGGTTTAATGCCAACAGGTAGCATCAAGCTATATGGATTTCGCACCTGCAAGCTGGAAAGAAGAGTACCTGCAGATCCAGCGCAGCTGATGAGAGCAGGCTCTTCAAGCTGCCTCAGGGCCTCTTGTATCACCTGCTCTGCAGCCTTCCTCGACTCTACTAGAAGCATTTTTCGTTGTTCCTTTGCGAACTGGCACACAGCTTCCTAGAAATGGTCCAGGGAGGTTAGAGTCTGCCACAGCCTCTATAGCAGCCTTTGAGCAGAATCCACCTGTGACACAACTGGCATTCCTGGTATCTCAGCTCATGTTTTCGCTTTGTCCACAGGTGTGTGCCTCTGAGCACAGAAAGCCGTGGAGATGAGCCACTATGACTCATTCGCCAACCTTCGGGAGAGTGTTAAGTGCAGCCCTTTTTCATATGAAAAAGAGAAAGCTTTACTTTCCCTCATCTGCTCTGTGTGTGACTCAAGACATGCTGGCATTAGGAACTGTGCTACAGAATGCCTTCATAAACAGACTGGAAGCCCCAAACCCCTTTCATAGGTCCTGGCCTCCATGAATACACCACTGAGGCCCAGGGGTAGGAGGTCAGAGAGACTTGGTCAGCCCAAGTAAGTGTCTGTTACTTGCCTGTGTGCTAGACAGTTTGAGCTGGGTGGATTCCAGCTGTCCCTGAAGAGCAGAGAATTCCTCCTCCCGCCGAGCCATGGCATTCACCAAGCTGCCCTGTTCTTTCTCCAGTTTGGCAATCTGGGTTGCCCATTTTACTTCTGCCTGCAATAATGACCGTTGAAAACACAGAGTTGTTGGGAGGAATTAAACTGTCCCCTTCCCAGAGGTCCAAACCCACCACAAGAACAGAAAGAAGGTGGTAACTTCTTTAACTTCCCACTTTCATTCCCCTGAGTACATACAGATGGGACCAGGTTGGCTATATGCTGGATGGTGACAGAGGCTCGGTGACAGCAATATGAAAGCCATGGGGGAGAAGAATAAAGATGTGAAAGAAAGGAGATGGTGCTCACCAGGGCAGAAGTTTCTAGGCTGCCTTGGACAACCTGGAGTTCCTGTTTGCTGGTGGCAAGTTCTTGCTTCAAGTTCTCTAGTACTTCTGTCTGTTCTTGAGTCTGAAAAAGAAAAACAGATGCACCCCGATCATGGGTGTTCCCCTGGCCACAAGTCCTTATAAAGAATTAGTCCTCTCTCTGATATCCATGTGCTTTCACTTCTTCAAATTCTCAAGACTCGCCCCAGGAAAGCCTTCGCTGATGAACCTCACTCAGCCTGGGTCCCTGCATCACTTTTAGGCCTTTATGCACCTGTAACTGTGTCCTTTTCTCTATGGCCTCTCATAGCACCCTCACAAGGCTCCAACACACAGAGCTGCCTGTGAAGCAGAAGACAAGGTCTTTCAATCAAGGCCTGCCTCCAACTTGGACAGATCGCTCAGTCTTTTTTTCCCCCATATGGCTCCCTCCCGCTCACCTTCCGCTGGGCCTGCTCACTTATGCGCTGGAAGGAATCCTCTAACTCTCTTTTCTCTCGTTCCAAATCCACCTGGGCTTGTCTGGCCACAGTCACCTGTTTGGTTATCTCTGCATTCTGTAAGGGAAGAACAGTGTCTTGAAGTGGTTTATCTCAGGCTTAAAGGACGTCTTCCTTCTAGAGCAAATGACAGCATTCAGACCATGAGTGCCCTAGAGTCGGACACAGAAATCATTTTCCTACCCAGAGGGAAACCAGAAGAAGGCTGTCATCTGTAGACATGTGACTCTCATGTAGTTATAAAAATAATAAAGATGGGAGATGATGCAAGTGGAGCTGCTGTTGAAGGTGGAGCTCAAAATATAAGAGGCAAGAGAGCCTGAAAAGCTGAGGTTCCCAAGAAATGGTGCCAACCCACTAGAGACTGGTGGAGGCAATGGGCCTGGAGAAGCCACCGAAGCCTGAGCTGCTCTCTCCCGTGTGGTGTGGGGCCTGAGCATGGCGAGAGAGAGGTCAAGGGACCTACCTTCCGCAGCAGGTCAGCATGGTTCTGTACCAGCTCACTGTACTTCTCCTTCAGCTTGCTGTACCGCTGCTCATTGGCCTGGGCTTTCCCTGTATGATCAAGAACCAAGGTGAGGAGTCTACCTGGCTGGGACCCTCTGCCCACCTTCCCATAAGCCAGAGCCCCTAGAAAACCCTCCTTTCTTCCTCAAAAATCCTACTTAAACTCCTTGGGGAAGTTTCTTTAAAAAGAATTTACCTGACTTAAATCACTAGAATGATTCATGCCTCCTGAGCATTCATACACACAGCATTTAGTCAAATTATTTCTTGAGCTCTCTCTTTCGGTGATCCACTCCCCCAAGGCAGGCAACTCTCATCACCTCTGAGGCCCATCACTGTGTTCTCAGCAGCGCCTCACATGGGTGCTCTACCTGCTGGACTCTCGGCTGCCCACAGGCTGGTGACAACAGCTGGCATTCCTAAGAGCTCTCTAGACAGTTGCGAGGTTGAGGCTCTGCCACTCAGTCTCCTCCTTCCTCCTGATCTCCCTGACCCCCACCCTCACACCCCCACAATCTCTCACTTTCTATCTCTGTCAGGCTCCGCTGTGCCTTCTCCGTGTCCTCTCGCTTCTTCTTCAGCTCGTCCAATTCTGCCCGAAGGAACTCACTGTCATCGGCTGCCTGCTGCTGTAGGTGCCGCTGCTCAGCCAGCTCGGCCTCCAGCTCGCTGATGTGGCCCTTCAGCTGCAGCACAGCCGGCTGGCTCTGTGGGAGGGATTTAGGTAAAGCGGCTAATGACCATACTGCCAGGGTTGGGGGTGCTGGGCGGAGAAGCAGGTACTAATATGTTTCCAGCACAAAACAAATAAACACTTAGGTTTTCCTAACAAGGCCAAGCCTGCAGCCTCATGAGAGTTAAGCCTTCTGGTCATTATAACACCCAGCCGGCAACAATAGGGGATGATGGCAGGAATGTTCTGGTCCTGTCAGAATGACCTGGGAGCAGCGATGAACTAGCAGGAATCTGAAAGGGGAGGATGTTCGCCTGTCCTAGTGAGTAAAGCTTCTGACCAGGCCTGAGTTTGAGGGGCAGGAATATTTATAGCACCATATGCTGCAACAGCCATCAGAACTACAAATCAAACCTCCTTATTGCCATGAGAGAATAGGTCTTTCTCATCACAGCTTCAAGCCAACTGGTGATCGTGGTTATCTCTGTGGGATATTATCACAGGGACACGGGAGCTTGACCTCAGTGCTATTCTCAAAGCAAGTACAATGGAAATGCACTATAATCGAGATCGTGGGAAGACCAGGTCCCTCTGGCTTTGGCATTTCTACTAATTAACCTCCCTTAATATGTTGTCCAATAAGTATCTCTATGAAGCAAATTTAATATGATAATCTGTCCTGTTATGGTAAAGCCCAGAAAAGCAGATCAGAGCCCACTCATACCTCAGTCTTCATGTTGTCCAGCTGTGCCTTCAGCCCACTGATCTCTTGGTATAATTGATCAATTAAGTGATCCCTGGGAAGGGAAAGAGAACAAGTTTGCTTCCACTGTGATTGTACCCCTGTCTTAAATGTAAGCTAGGAGATGGGGGAGGAAGTTAAAAGCTGGTGTTAATCTGGGGACAATTCTTTGAAATTCCATAAATTATACTCTAAGACTGTCAGTGTCACCAGACAGTAATCCAATATCCACAGGTCCACAGTTATTTCTGCATCATTTGGTTTTCCTTTGGGATTAAAGGGGCCAATCTATGAGGATCAAGGCATTTCTCTAAAAGCCAAGCATCATTAAGAATTCTTTTTGTCTTAGGTGTGGTGAGTCAAATCTTAGTTTCTGCTCCATCTACATTAACCCAGCTTGGACTCACTTCTCATCCTTGTTCACACCGTTTTGACTGTTGAAATTGAAGGGATCACTGCTGAATGAGCTGCCAAAGATGTCATCAAACTTGTTGTCAAATAGATTCTGCAGTGACCAAAAAGGATTAGAACAAAGTCAGAGATCCAGAGAATTCCAGGTGGGGGTGAAATGAGTGACATGTAAGAATGGACACTTTGTTAATTCAGTTCAAATCCACTCATGCTCCCTCCTAGAGACAACAGGACAGGGTGCTCAGTCTAGGTTAAAGGATGGGTTGGAAATGGTTGAACCCGGTTAAAACCAATGAGGGTTGGCCAGGGTCTCTCCTGTCTTTTCCCCTGAACCTGGGCCAAGATTCTCTCTCAAGTGGTCTTCACCTGCTGGGAAGCATCCATGTCCATGAGGTCATCCTTTTCCAAGATTGGCTCACTGTCAGGGGATGAGGCCTCAGCTGGGATTACCACCACGGGGCTGATGTGTTCTGACAGGGCAGAGGCTCGTAGAAAGTTGGGTGGGTTCTGAAGAGGAAAGATGTCCTCAAACTGTGTCACTCACCAGACCTGCCAGCCTCTCAGAGCATACCCTGGACTCAGCAGCTCCCAGGGTATGGCCAGGCACACTTACCTCAGGCAGCTGAGGGATCTGAATGAGCCGCTTGAAGTACTGAAGGTTGCTGGAGCGGTAAAACAGATCTTTCAACCTGGGGATGGAGAAGCACCTGAAGGGTCGGGGGGCCTTTCCAGCTCTGGGGAGGGGATAGAGTAACCACCCAGCTTTCCTCCTGCCCACCCAGCCCAAAGGCACAGGCTGTCAAGGAGATGGCCTCCATGGCATTAGGATTCAATTATGATGCTATAGAGAAAGAGTATTTATAGCCAGTCCTCACTTAGCTGGTGGTGAGCAGAGTAATTCAAACTACAAAATCCTTTGGAAGTGTAGATAATCAAAAAATTAATTTCTATGTCACTGTAGAATATATGCTACTGTTCGGCAGAGGTATCTTCCTAAAAATGTTGCAATAGAGTAACATTAATATACATTTACTTTGAGAATAAATCAACCAATCACAGAAAAAGGGAAGGGAACTAATTATTAAGGTAGATCTCTTTTTAATTAATTTACCTTGTGTCAGAGCTATTATCTCCTCAATTAGACTACAAGCTTTTAGAGGGCAGAGATGGGGCCCTGGTGATCTACGTTTACCATAGTACCAAGCAAAGAGGAATTATTCAACAAATATTCACTGGAGAAAAACTATTTTTATTGTGTCCTAATCTTGGATGAATATGGAAATGAAGAAACCAATTTTTTTTTCTCATCCTCAAGTCTCCATTTTAAATCTAAATGTTGAAGGCCAAGAAAGCTAAGCTCAACAGACATTTTCTGAGATGAAGGGTCATGGATCTCAACACTCTCTTTCTTTAACACAGAATTTTCTTCAGCTTAGCCTAATAAATTAAACCCCTGGGGTCTCATGACAGCCCCTCAGATCCCAGGGTTAGGACTGTCCCTGTGATATCAATGCTGCCTTCCCAGAATCAGAGGATAGTGATATGCCTGTTGGAAGAGAAAGTATGGTAGCTACTCACAGGAGATATTTTCATAAACTAGAAAAAAGGAAAGGAAATAAAATCACCCCTCTTTCTGGGCTGAAGCCAACAGTAATAGACTACTACTTTTGAAAGCTACTGGAATTTAACATTCCAGGAAATCGGCCCCAGGGTCTGTATCCTAAGATTTAATAAATCATTTATTATAGAATAAACATACAAGGGTTTTCAATTGGAACAAGGAAACTGGGAGGTAAGTACAACCTTGAACTTGTCCTCTGATGGCTGCTTGGGAACCAGCAGAAGCCTAAGCTTGGGATTTGGCTTAAGCGGGGGCCAGATCATGCTTTCTCTGTTGGCAAGGATGAAGAAATTAACAGGAAAAACAAGAGGGTCAACATAAACCCTGCTAAGCTATAATTCCCTTCTCAGCTCCCTCAGTTCTATGTCGCACTCCATTCTTTCCCCTCTTCTTGGGCACATTTAATTGAAAGACGAACTGTACTTTTCATTTAGCCACCAGTTTTCTTTCCCTAAATGCACCAGAATGATTTTTCCCTCAGTCAGAAAAGCTCTTCCTCTCTAGACTAGAGAGCTGGCTTATTAGCTCATGAATTCATTTAAATATTTATTGAACACAATATGTTTAATGGACTGCTATGTTATCAAGTCCCAGGAATACAACAGACAAGACAGTCAATCAGAAATGAAGTTGTGCTGAGAACTATGAAGGAAATAAATAGGGTGCTGTGAGACAGGATATGGGGGTTGGGTAGAGTTGTGGAGGATCAGGAGATGGGAAAGAAGACCTGACTCAAATAAGGTGGCTGCCTTTGTGAGGTGATGACCAAAGATGACCTGAGGCTGGCCAGGCTGGGAAAAGAGTGTTCTCAGGAGAGGGAACAGAAAGCACAAAGGTCCTGAGGGAGGAATGCATGGGTCTGTTCCAGGACCTGGAGGACCCCATGAGGCTGAAAAACTATGAGCTCTGGAAACCAGGTTGTTGATGGCAGGCAGGGGCCAGATTATGCAGGATCTTGTGGACCATGGAGAAGAGTTTAGCTTTTAATCTCAGTGTTGTCAGAAGACACTGAAAGGTTGTGAGCAAGGGATTTACATTTTTATAAGGTTGTTCTAACTTCTAGGTGAGGATAGGATTGCAGGAGGCAAAGTAGCAGGGCTTTCATATTCATATCCATGAATATCAGTATTGGAAGTCCTAGAATACAACAATGGTAGCTGAAGAAATGGGAAGAGTTATGACGAGAGCCAAGATATTATTTGTAGAGTATCAACCGAACCCGCAGGTGGACTGGACGAGGGGGATGAGGAAAATGGCAAGTTACAGACCTCTGGGCTTAATGGATGTCGGCATTATTTATTGATAGAAAAGACTGGGGAGAAAAAGGTTCTTGGAGGAAAACCTAGGGTTCAGTTTGAGATTTAAGTTCAGTATAGAGATATCAAACAGACAATTGGGTACGACGAGATCCTGGAATTCAGAGTTAAGATTCTACTAGAGATACATATTTGAGAGTTGTCAGCATGTACATGGTATAAGACATGAGAATTTAGGGAGAAGAGGATGAAGCCCTGGGCATGAAGCTGGTGGTGAATGAATGAAATCACCTTCTTCGGTGTGCTTCTGTGGGATTTATTAGAGAACCAATAGCTTCCCCAGCCCCGGGTAAGTTTGCCAGCCTCTTAGTTATTTTCCTTTATTGCTTTAAAATACAGATACCTTCATTCTTCAATTATTTGAAAGCAAGTGCTTTTGTATGAATTAATTTTACGGTGCTTTTCGATTCGCCTTCATTTCTATCACTTATGCCACTTACTTTGTGAATTGCTCCATGAAACGGTCCCGGTGACCTTGCAGGGTGTCAGCTGGGAGACCTGAGAGAAATTGGAAAAGAGAGAGAAGAGAAGGACCAGAGTGCAGGCAAGCCATAGCAGGGCTCTGGAGGGAGAGGGCTATTCATGCTGGGGCTTGTGGGTAGGCCTGCCAGTGTGCATTCCTGGCCCAGAGCTGCCCAGGACTGATAACCAAGGTGGTCCAACAGAATTAGCAGGGAGTCTGGGGGTGCTTATCCTCCAAATCTTTCTTTCTGTTTGTTCCTGGAGTGCAAACCATGCTAGGCGCAGTGGACTGGAAGTTGTGCTCCTGACCACAGGAACAGTGATGGTGACCTGGACAAGCAGCACGATGACCACAGTAGGCCTCATAGAAAGGGAAGGTTCTCTCCCAGAGGTGTAAGCACTGGGTACACTGGGTGAGGCCCAGTGAAGACATTAGTCTGGAAGAAATCCATAGAACCTGCCCAGGAGAATGCATGCCAGGTTAAAACATGGGACTTGGGGAATCTAGGCCCAGTGCCCATTTGGTCACTGTTAACTCTATGATGCAAGATGAGCAGCAGCCTCCTAGGTCTAGCCTCCTCCTGAGCAGGTTTTCTAAGGTCCTTTCACCTCATAGATTATGTGATTCTGTGTATTTCAGCTATAGAAAACAACTCAGAGATATATTGTTTTAATTTTTAAAATTTAAATCTTGGTAATTTTTGAATAGGTGATATATCCATTTGGTATATAGAGGGAGCACACATATAAGGTATGATAATTCTAAATGGCAAAAGTGCACAGTGGGTGACAATGGCACTTTACCTTAGTGATATTTCTCCCAAGAACCCTTAACTCCAGTCCAGTAATGAGAAAAACATTGGACAGACTCAAACTGAGGGACATTCTATAAGATATCTGACCAGGACTCCTCAAAACCACCCAGATCATCAAAAACAAAGAAAATCTAAGAACTGTTACAAGAGGAGCCTAAGGAGACATGACTGAATGTAACCTGGTGCCCTGGATTGGGTCCCAGGCAGGAAAAGGACATCAGGTAAAAACTATGAAAACCTGAATGAAGCATGGACTTTAGTTAATAATAATGTATCAGTACTGGTTCATTAGTTGTGACAAATGTATTAATTTAAGATGTTAACAACAGGGGAAACTAAGTTTGGAGTATTTAGAAACTCTGGACTATCTACAATTTTTCTGTAGATCTAAATGATTCTAAAATAAAACATCAATTTTTAGAAAAGTGTATACTGTGAGGAATATCCCCTCTACCCTTTTCCTAAGCCACAGAGTTCTCTTTCCAACAGGAATCAGTGAGAATCTCGTGTATTGCTTTGCCTTTAAAGAAGGCAGTTAAGCCCAAATAATTACCTATCTATTCTCATAACTCACCACTTTGTAAGAAGAAAGTGGGGGATATTCTCGTGAGGAAATGAGTTCCACAGACTTTTAGAAACAATTACAAGCTCATTTGTATTCAAAGCTCCTAAATAACCAACTGTCTCTTCTCTTGGAATTTAGCCCAATCTCTGCTCCCTTCGGGGACGTGCACCTGCTTCAAAGCCCTCCTAAGCTTTGAACATTGAATTCTAACCTTCTGCAAAACCTTCCTGGATTCATCAGAGAGTTGCTGCCTCCCTTGTACTAAGTAACCAGAACCACTCCTTGTCAGTGACTGCAGTTCCAGAATGTCACTTGTCTGAGAATTCTGAAATAAAGATTTTTTCTTAGTTTTCCATCATCATACCCTCTGCATGTGTATGTCCTTCATGGCGGTCACCTTGGAGTGAGGCCAAGGAACCACACACATCAAATTTGTCTGGGGTATGGTTTAACAATGCGGACTCTGAACCTACCGGACCAACTAACACAGACCTTGTGGGAGCAAGACTCACACATGTGGTGTTAAACAAGAAGCACATAAAAGTATAAGAACTTCTGCAGGACCAGTAGTTTCCAAAATAGATTCTGCAAAGCATCCCAGAGATCTGTGGCTGGCTAGGTCAGGGATGGCCCTCCCTGAGCAGCTGCTTTATAGTTTATATTTCTCCACAAATTTCCATTTGTACAAAAACACTGAACACTTTGGAAACCATCGCCTTTGCTGCTGTGGGTCTAGGCTAGGTCTGCCATCATTTGTGTGGTTCCTAGGATACTTGCTATTTATGGATGGAGATGAGGTGAAGTTAGAAGTAGAGGGAGACATCATCCTGGGACACCACCATGGCAAGCCAGGTGCTTCCCTGGGCATCAAAGCTTGTGCCCTGTGCTTCTTGAGACAGCTGGAGCCTCCAGGGCCTTTTGGGAAAGAGGCTGAAAGCCCAGGACTCTGAGGAGCCATGTTTCTCGAGGAACAGCCTTAGGCTGAGATCCTTCTGGCCACAAGCTCAGAGAAGATCTGGCCAGTGTACTCACAGGAATGGAGTTTGAAGAGAAGCTTGACAGTGTAATCATACAGGTGACTGCAGTCCAATATAACCTGGATCAGTGGAGCGAGGCGGCACTGTCCAGCTGTTGTCACTGACACGGACCGGGACATGTCCAGAGAGTTGAACACTAGGGAACAAAAGAAAGAGAGGCGCTGGAGCTGGGAACCTACAGGTCACCTTCTCAGAGGGGCAGAAAGCCGGGGCCTCACATACACTGAGCACCTACTCCGTGCATGTACTATCTCGTTTAATGCATATTACCCTTAACCACTCCTACACGATAGGTTAAAGGTACCCCCGTTCCACAGTTGAGGAAGCTGAAGGTAAGTGACTTGAAGGTGGTCACAAAGTTAAGAAGTGGTTTTGCTGAGAGGTGGCAAGTTAAAATGGCCATGTGGCCAGCCATAGCTAGACTAAGAACCTGAGTTCCTGTCGGCCAAGATGCTCCACGGGTCAGTAATAGGTGGACTCTGCTATTCTCTCTGCGCAGTCCTGTAGAAACCCAGGAAAGAGGAGATTTACCCACAGCCTGGGGGAGCACCTGGATGAGAATACCTTCTCTCTTGTCTTTGAGGAGTTTTATGGCCTCTACCCCCAGGCTGATCAGAAAGACTGAAACATCATTTTTTTAGAGTTTCTGACTTAATGAGGAGATGAGCTCTTATTAAAGGGAAGGCTTCGGTTTTATGGGTAATTAGAATTTCAGGATTGAAAGAGAGTGCTGAGATAGCTAATCTAGCCCTTCCTCTCACACATGAACTCAGTCTGAGGGAAACCCTGATGCTCAGAAGCACCCCATCTGGTGGTGGCAATAGTTAACATATGGGGAAATACAAACATTAATCAGAACACGAGGAGAGAGTAAGTCAGCCTTGGCTTTATGATGGCTTGTCATAGGGTTGTTGGGGCAGCAAAGGTGGGGATGTGCAGGAGTCCTGGGTGGATGACTAGAGAGCCTATGAGGACCAAGGCCAGGGGCTGGGAGGAAGATGACCATCAGGATCAGAAAGCTGATGGAGGTTTTTGGAAGAACATGTCAACAGAAGTACCTCTCTCCACTCTTCTAAGCTCCAGAGAGCACACGTTGCTCCCCAATGTCTTGCTTCAGAGACCCCTCCACATGAAACCCCCTGCCTCTTGCTCCTAAACCAAGCAACTAGATGCCTGGCTGTGGACCCTCAGAGCACACCATTGGCTAGGGCCGATTTCCTGCCTGCAGCGGCTGTCCACCATCTCTGGAGATTCCACACGTGGCTGACAATGAAAGACTTCTGCCAGCCCTCAGCAAGCGGGACTGCCCTAGAGGAAGGCCCAGAGCTGCCATGCTCAGCAGTCCCTGACTGCACTAACCCCTGTTAACTGGCTCAGTTAAAAAAAAAAAAAATCCCAAACGGTTCTAATTAAAAGGCAGCTTTTCCTCTTGACACAAATTAAAAGCAGCTGTCATGCAAGGTGGCTATCTCCAAGTCTGCTGGCTTCCTCAGGCTCCACTCTGGCGAGGAATCACAAACTGCTCCATCTCCCGGCCTGCTGCTGCTTTCCAGGAACATCCCTTGACATCCAGGAACATGTAGAGCAGTGTGACCATAGACAAGTTACTCAATCTCTGTGTCTCCAGATGCTTTTCTATAAAATGCAGAAGGATCTAATAGCACATACCGCATAAGGGTCTGGTAAAAATTAAATGAATGTTGTATAAAGTGTGTAGCTTTGTGCAGTGGTCCTCAGCTTTGGCTTGGAGACTGATTAGAATCACCCGGGCAAATTTAAAAACTACTAATGTCTGCTTGCAACTCCCCCACAACCCCATTCTACCTTAATAAGTCTGGAGTAAGATTGGAGGATTAGTAGTTTTCAAAAGTCCCCCAGGTGATTTTACTATGCAGCCAGGGTTGAAAGCTGTATTTCCTAGCTCAGTGGTTCTTAAACTTTAGCATGCATCAGAATCACTGGGTAGCACTGTTAAATTCTGTGATAATAGAAGTGTTCTATACGTGCTGTCCAATGTTAGCCACATGTGGCTACTGAGTACCTAAAAAATGGCTAGTGCAACTAAGGATCTGACATTTTAATGTTATTAACTGTAATTAATTTAAATAGTCACACATGGCTGCCATATTGGACAGTGCAGACCTAAGGGTCTTATTAAAACACTGATTTCTGGGCTCCACCTCCAACTTCATTGTGTCTGGGGTGGGACCTGAGCATTTGCTTTTCTTACAAGTTCTCAGGTAATGCTGATGCTGCTGGTCCAGAGACCACACTTTGAGAACGACCGCAAGGGCTCACAGTAAAAGTTAAAATGTAATTGGTTCAAGTTTCCGACAGCTAAAAACCAGTGACACCCATCGAGGATATGGGTCAAACCTTACTGGGTTGCACACTTCAACTCAGAAGCTAGAGAGACTTCTTCTGACACCAGCCCTCATGCTTTCTGTGTCACACTGTAGGTGATTGGGGATGAGGACAGTGGTGAAAGAGACATGCAGAAAAGGGCTCTTGATTCTAAATTGGTCTTTGGGCCAAGACTCGGGTAGCACTCCTCTAGAAAACTCTAAGTAGCTAATTCACCTAGATAATATCAGAGCATTCAGCTGAATGCTGACACCATTTTATGAACCCTGCTCACCTGCTGCTTCTTCACTGGCACTCATCTAAGGCAGGCGTTCTTGAACTTTGTTGTTGACTGCTTGCTACAGACTGGGTATTGGGCTAGAACAGAGATAGGTAGGGTATGGTTCCTGATTCTGAGGAGGGACTCAACATCTAGTGTTAATAATATAAGTGAAAAATGCAGATAAAAACAGAGCCAGGTATCATGGGAGGTGGGAGCGAGCAGGCCATGTGGGGTGGGGCATTTTCCTTCGCCACATACTCAATTCTCCCAGCCTCCTCACATCCTGGTGGGTGTTATCACACCTCAGCTTACTCCAACAGTGTCAGGGGCTAGATGGGGGCTATAATCCTGAACCACTGCTGCAGTGCCAGGTAGACTCTGAGAAGGAGGTAGGCTGAGGGGTGACTTCTAGAATGGACTCTCCCAAGGATGGTAATTCCTAGAATATCACTTATACCTGCATTCCAATTAAGCACATTCCAAAGCGGAATGTCAATGAATTCTGAATTATCCACATAGGCCCTTCCTGCCCAAAGCTAAATAACTGAAAGTTAGCTGTAACAATATGTAGTTGTTTGTATACTTTAATGAAAACATTTCCAATGTATTAAAAACTAAACCAAAAATGCTTCTATAACCCATTTCTCCTACCTTGCTGGGAATGCCTTAGAGCAGGGACTGTATTTTGTTTCATTTTTACTTCTTTACTGACTTTTGTGGAAGGCCTTGCTCAAATAGGTTGCTAGTAGGCCAAGTACCTTATTTCTCTTACAAACCAGTTTCCAGCTGTTTTTGGTGTTCCTCTGATCACATCTTGCACTGAACTGATTGGTCAAAATATTAAGGAATCTGCTGCTTTGTCACAGGCCTTGTACAGGGCTGGAATGTAATCAGCCAGTTATATCTGTTGCACAGATGAACATGCTGAACAAAGTGCGTTTTAGGGTGAGAGAGTTTCTCTAAGACAGGCGCCCTAAGAGTGGGCTCTGCATGTCCAAAGGCCAAGAGGGTCGCCAAGCTTGTGCACAAATACTTGCAGTTTAGAATGCACTTTTACAGAGTTGGACACTTGTGATGGTATATCTTGAATCCTGGCTCTTCCATTCCCCAGAGGAAGAAGGGGGAATCATGCTGGGAGGTGTCGAGAGAGGACACATGAGGGAAGGAACTGGCTGCTTCCTTCTGGTCTTGCCAGTGAAGTGTTAGGGGCTGGAGGCCTGGAGGCAGCAGAACTCTCAGCAGGAGGGCGCCTGGAACTGCTCCCCAACTAGGGAATTAGGACTTAGTGGGCTTCTTATGTGGACTCGGGTAACAACTCAACTCAACTTGACCAGTTTTCTCCTTGGCTACCAACGAAACAGCAGGCAGTAGCCCTTCTTCCAGAGCAGAAATTCAGCCTGAGTGCTGGCCCAGCTGAGTAGCAGACAGGGCTGGGCCAAAGGACCAGCCAGTGTTGGGGCCACAGTCACAGAGGTTGGGCCTGTCTTAGGGCTGTTGGAGGCTTGGCTTTCAGGAGAGAAGCCAGCAGGGAGTGTGGTCTTTCTGCTCAGATGTGAAATGACTGACTCTGAAAATGTCCAAGAGCTTTAGCCTCTCCCTGAACAAGGGTCAGAGACAGCAGAAACAGGGTGTGGCCCTCAGTTTTTATTTTCCTGGCCCTGTTAGGGAGCAGCGCCAGGATGGCTGGTCTAAGCAGGAGTCAAGGCTGGTAATTAGGCAGTTCCCATGAAAGCCTGGGCCAAATGCGAAGAAGAGACTCACCAGTTTGGAAGAGGTTAAGTTCACACTCCAGGTAGTCGAACATCTCCACTGTTAGCTGGAAGCTGGACCCAGGGAGAAAGTGTGCTTTTTAGACTCCACAGCCCAAGGCCAGCGCTTCATCTGTCCCTTCCCCTGTGCTCTGTGCTGCTGCTTCCACCCCTAATGCGTATGCACACACACACTAACACCCCACTCTAATTCTTAGCTCCCACCTAATTGCGTATTAAGGACATTTAAAGATCAAGCTGGGGAACTCAACCGTGACAGTGGCAAAAGGAGAGGACAGGTACCACACTGGGCTTGGAGAGTGGAGGGGAACAGAGGATAGAGCCTGGAGGGGTTCTGGATAAGGCACCATCAGTAAGTGGCCCCACAGCCAAGTCACTAAGCGGCTTTAGTCCCCACCTCAGCCCCTGCCCCTACTATCAATCAGGCCCTCTGTGACCCTAATGAAAAGTGACAGATTCTACAAAAGCTTTCTTCCCCACTGGATCCAAAGCAAGAGGACAGCCACTTACAAGTTGTTAACATCACTCTCTCCAGCCTCGTCCAGCTGCCGGTCACTCATCTGAAGGTTGCCTGGGAACCTGGGATTCTGGAAGGGAAAAAGAGAAAAGGAAGTCAGAACAGGGCACCTCAAGAGCTCGTTATAGAGCTCAGCTAAGCCAACATTGAGTAAGCCATCTACACTGAGCACAGGCAGGTGCAGGCTTGATTCTGCTTATCTGACATGTATAGTTTGTGCCTTCCCTCTCCCTGGGTAATGGTGTTGGGGCACACAACCTCACACACACACACACAGACCCCTTGACCAGCTCACACCAAAGAACATCCACTACCTATCATCAGAGGTAAAGCCCCCACCCATCCCTGGGAGCTGGGAGAGGGTCCCCCTAATAATCTGTGTCCTGGGATATTCTCCTAAAGACGTCCTCCTGTGGGGCAGTGAGACCCAGGGTCTAAGAGCAGTCAGCACTAAACCATCCACAAGACACAGGCGGTGCAACATTTGAATCCTACCCAGGCATCCCACTGTTCTGGGGCCATTTTCCAAAACTGCTGTTGTGGATTCAGGGAAGGCAAAGCCATTCTCGTATTAGCCTCAGCAAAATATAATTAATAAAATACACTTGAAGATAGAAAAAGAGTATATAATGCACCCACAAAGTCAGAAGAAATTATTTTGTATCATCAATCATTTGAGTATCTGTACCATTATCTCCTCCTCAGTGTGATTTGTCTGAAGTAGATGGAACCCAAGGGAAAGGTGCAGGAAGGCATAGGGAGGAAGATGGCCAGTCCAGCAAGGGAGTCCTGAATTCCAGTGTGAATACTTCAGACTCTGAAGACAGAAACCTTCCACTTTGGCACCTCACTCTGGCTACAATACCCTGCCTTCTGCCTTTGCAGTCCTTGCCTGCTCTCGGGCCCACCTCTCAGAGACAGTCAGTCCCCTTATCATGCCTTCTGGTTGTACTTATTTTCTCTCTCAATCTGGAAATCATGGTGACCTGGGCCCCTTCTCTCAGGCCCTCAACTTTTTTGCTGCCTGTCCTTCCACTTGTTAAATCTGGTGGGCTGGATTTTTGTCAATACTCTGTGCCTAGGGCCTGCTACCAAATGTCCCTGGAGGACTCACAGCTGGAATCATTATTAAGTCAAGTTCTCTAGCCTTAGTGTCCTTGCCACTGCCTGATGGTTCCCCTTTCCATCAATAACTGGCTCTCAAACCTGGTGCCCAGCAGAAGCCATCATCCTGGTGTGACAGCACATCACTGGTACATCATTGGTAACCCCCTCAGCTCCTGCGTCCCACTCCCTTCCCTGCTTCATCCCTCCATACCCAGCGTCTTTCCATTCCTTTAACTTCAAAAGAGAAGAGCTGCTTCTTCCCTAACTCTGGATCTGCCCCTCCTGTGTATATTGGATC
This sequence comes from Macroglossus sobrinus, assembly GCA_004027375.1. NCBI lineage: Eukaryota > Metazoa > Chordata > Mammalia > Chiroptera > Pteropodidae > Macroglossus > Macroglossus sobrinus. Next base: position 1,512,947 of record PVKZ01000079.1, on the reverse strand, counting down.
CAATCCAGGTTCTGGTTCATTTTCTTACTCATCCAACAAATCCTGATTGAGCACCTGTTCTAGGCTAGATGCTGGCCAGGCATAGGACACAAGGAGACAGGCATACTTGTCCTGTTTTCTCAGAGCCCACAATCCAGAGCTCCCCAAGCCCTACTCCACCCTGCCTAAGCTCCTGTCCCTCTTCGTGTTGCCCAAGTCTTCCCATGGTCCCCCATCTCCTTCTAGCTATTGCCCCTTCTCTCTTCTCTTCCCTGCTAGTCTTTAGGAAGTTCCATCTTTTGTCTGTCTCATGGATAAGTGTCCTAATTGGCTCTCACCACCTTCGATGCTGACAGCCTGGCTCTCCCTCCACTTTGCGACTGGGAAGGTCTTGAGTACCCACCCAGTCGCCTGCTGCTCTCCACCTTGCCTCTTTCACACACTAATGTGGATCTACTAAAAGTTCCACATGAACAGAACACCAAAATGTTCTGGGCCTCACCCTACTGTTGACAGCTGATTCCTCTGCCTGGAATGCCTACTCCACCCTTTTTTGTCAGCCCTCTCCCCTCTACCCACTATGTGGCAGATAGGTCTGGGGGAGGGGCAAGTGTATTCCACAGATGGTGGGGAACTGTGGAGGCAGAGGGCAGACTATGGCAGACTATTTTCCAAATATTGCTGCCATAATGTATCCCATTAAATATGCTCTCTTTATAATATAACTCTGACATTTCTCCCTTGAGTGATGTGGTCTCTGTCCCCTCTCTTTGAATCTAGGGACCTCTGTGACCGCATCAGCCAATATAGGACAGTGGAGAGGATGCTTTGTGACTTCTGAACTAGGTTTCAAAAATGTCATGCCCTATTACCTTGTTTCCTTGGGAAAATCACTAGGCTGTGAGGAAGCCCTTATTAGCCCTGAGTCTTCAAGAAGAGAGTGATGCCAGGCCAGCCTCACACTGTTGCAGCTCCAGCCAGTATCTGACTTCAACTGCCTGAGACCTCCAGCCAGAACTGCCCAGCCAAGCCCTTCCAGAACTCTTGACCAACCAAAAGTGTGATAGATAACAAAGGACTGTTGTTGTTGCAAACCATTAAGTTTTGGGGTAATGCGTTTTGTAGCACAGATAACTGCAGTACCCTACGACTGAACTTAGGTGTCACTGCCTCTGAGAAGCCTACCTGGTTGTCTGAGTCTGGGCTAGACGCCCTCCTATGTGCTTTTGTACCACCTTCTGCTTCTTTCAATTCTCGTCCTTACTGTACTATCATGTCTCCCTATACCACTTCTCTCCCAACCAAACTACAATTCCTGAAGGCAGGAGCAAAGTCTATTCACCTTTCTTTCTTCAGAGCCTACCTAGCTCTGGTCCTGGGCAGGCACTCAGTGAGACATGACAGGAGGCAAGGGAAGCCCAAAGCAGCACAGGCTGTAGTGTCATACAGGTCAAATCTCCACCTTACCGCTGAGGAGCTATGTGACTCAGGTAAGAGATTCAACCACTTCCTGAGTCTCGAATTCCTAGGATATAATTAATACCTACTTTATAGAGTTGTTGTGACAATTAAGCAATGTACAGAAAAGGTTTAACAGACTAGGATGGTTTCAAAGAATCAAAGCTACCTCTCAAGTTCATAAAAGATAATGGAGATAAAAGACACTAAATTAAGTTACTTCCTTTTAAATCGCCGCTCTTCTCCATTTCACTGCCAGCTCCCTAATTTGGGTGGTTTTTCTCCCACATGACATGCCTGTCTTCCCCACCATGTTAACAACACACCAATCCTTCAAGGTCCATCTCAAGCCCCACTTCCTTCATCTCACCCTTTCAGACACCATAAACCTCTGTAATTTTAGAACATCTCAAGCATTTTTCCACAGGCACACACAACTGCTTTGCACTAAACACAGCTATTGCAAATACATGAGCTTTCTCTTCCTAACAAATCTGTAAACTCCTAAAGAGCTGACACTTTTACTTATTCTTATATGCCACTTGGTACTGAGCATACAGTTTTACATCATTAAGTACGTAAGAAATACTGAATAAAGTCATATATGGTGAATAAAAGAAGGTTCTGTGTAGAAAATCACTATATAAATGAAAGAATTGTTTTTATTAACAGTAAAGTCAGTGCCTTTAAAACATTTTCATAAGGCAAACTTCTGGATTGGATTCCTCTAATTGCACAATGGGGAACAAAGGTGCAGATGACATGGGCCACATCCCGGGACCTGACCTTGGTCACCCTATGAAATGTTTCCTCTCATTACCTGAAAGACCTGACAATTAAGGCCATTGAGGTACTGAGGAGACTGCGGGGGGGGGGGGGAGCAGAATTGTCAAAGACTCACTTTGGTGTGGTATTCCATCTTCGTTCTCAGCAGTTTGAGGTAGATGCTGCAAAGTTGTCCATAACCCTCACTCAGGTGGCCCTTCCATAAAGAGGAAATAAAGTAGGATGTCAACACTAGGAACATTCAAGTTGAAAGACCTACAGCCAGGACTTCATTTTTTAAAAATGTATTTTTTTCTGATTATAAAAATAAATGTCCATTGCTAAAAAATTGGAAAATATAGAAAAGTACAACAAATCACACTTAATCTAAATAATCATGCCTAACATTTTGGGGTACAAGGTGTTATTTTCTTTTTTCAATTTAAATGGACTATCTTTTAAAATAGTTTTAGTGAAATTAAACAGAAAGTATATAGGTTTCCTGTATACCCTTTACACATATACAATCTTCCCCGCTGTCAACATCCCACATCAAAGTGGGACATTTGTTACAACTGATGAACTTACATTTGACATATCATTATCATCCAAAGTAAATTTTATATTACGGTTCACTCTTAGTACTGTACATCTTATGTACAAATATATTTTACAAATATATTATGACATAATCATTACAATATCACACAGATTAGTTTTATTACCCTAAAAATCCTCTGTGCTCCACCTTTCTTTTCTTTTTAAAAATATTTTAAATTAAAAAAATACTTTTTATGTGAAGCAATCCTTGGTTGACCTCACAGATTGCAAGGACCTTGTCATCTTACAATCTCTTATTTTTTTACACCTACAGCACCTAGTTTTCCTAGGTGGTCTCCCATCCATGTATTAACCAGGCCCAACCCTGCTTAGCTTCTGAGATCAGACAGGATTGGGCTTGTTCAGGGTGAAGTCTATGGCCATAGACTCCACCTTTATTTTCAAGTATAAACTGAAATCAACTTGTCTTTTTTACTTAACATGCTGCAATTTTTTTATCTTCTTAAATTTTCTTCTGTATCATTTTTAGTGCCTATCTAGTACATTATAAGTATGCACTATAATTTATTAAACCAACTCCTTACTTTTGTACATTTTAGTTGTAGGCAAGTTTTTTTTTTTATAAACTATGTTTCAATGAACATTCTAACAGTATGATCTTGTGTATAAATATGAGGACTTCCTTTGTATAAATTCTGGACAAGTCTACTTATTTAAGAGTTTTAAGTCTCCTACTCTTAGTAATCACAGTCTGGTTATGGGTTATTTCCTTCCTTCTGTTTCTCTAAGCATAGGAGAGAAAATCCCTCTTCCAAATGGACGCTAAATGGGTGAGGATTTGAAATAGGACTAGTTCTAGCAGTTGAAGTATAAGCTTTCCCATGGAATCTGCCCATGTAGTCATGTCTTGGGTGTTTAGGAAGAAGCAAGAATTAGCAGAGCAATGCTGGCAACTTCCATAAGAGTGAGGGATGTAGGGGTACAAAGAACCCTTAGAACTGAATAGCTATAGCTCCCACATGAGTTTTGACTTCTCTGTTTTCTTTTAAATGCATCTATATCCTCTATAATAAAGAAACCTAACTGAAACATGCCTCAAAGGGAGTTGAGTAATCAGAGGTTAAAAACACCAATGCCAGAGATGACAGTATTCCATAATGTATTGTCTATGAAAATCCATATTTTATTAATTTTTATATTATACTTATTTATTGAAGAAAAATCAGGAAGTACAAAAAAGCAGAAAAGAAAGCAAAAATATTCTCACCATCAAAGACAACTATACTTCATATGCAAAAGCATAAGGATCAAAAAGTAAAAGATGAATGGACTGCAGAATTAAATGTAAAATGCAAAACTAGAAAACTTGTAGAAGATAACACAGGAGAAAACCTAGGTGACCTTGAGTATCTTTATGACTACTTAGATATAACACAAAGACATAATCTATAAAGAAATAATTGATAAGCTGAACTTCATTAATATTAAAAACTTTTGTTCTGCAGAAGACGATGTCACGAGAATAAGGAGATAAACCACAGATGGGGAGGAGGAAATGTTTGTGAAAGATGCATCTGATAAGACTGTTATCCAAAATACACAAAGAACTCTTGAAACTCAACAATAAGAAAATTATCTAATTAAAAAATGGGCAAAAATACCTTAACAGACATCTCATCAAAGAAGATATATAGATCAAACAAACATGAAAAGATACTCCACATCCTATGTCACCAGAAAAATATAAATTGAAGCAAGATAGCACTACACACCTATTAGAATGGCCAAAATCCGGAACAGTGGCAACACCAAAGGCTGTTGAGGATATGGAGCAATTGAAACTCTCATTCATAGTGGTGAGAATACAAAATGGTACAGCCACTTTGAAAGATTTTTGGTAGTTTCTACAAAACTAAGCACACTCTTATCATATGATTCAGCAATGGTACTCCTTGGTTTTTACCCAAAAGAGTTGAAAAGTTATATCTAAACAAACACATATACATGGATGTTTACAGCAGCTTTTTTCATAATTGCCCAAACTTGTAAGCAACCAAGATGTCCTTCAGTAGGTAAATGGATAAATCAACTGTAGTATGTCCAGACAATGGACTATTACTGAGTGCTAAAAAGAAATGTGCTATCAAGGCATTAAAAGACATAGGGGAAGCTTAAATACATATTAAGTGAAAGAAGTCAGTCTAAAAAAGGCTACATTCTATACGATTCCAACTATATGCCAAGTCTAGAAGAGGTAAAACTATGAGACAGTAAAAAGACTGGTGGTTGCCAGGGGTCGCATGTGGGAGGACAGGGTAGGGATGAATAGGTAGAATGCAGAGAATTTTTAAGTCAGTGAAAATATTCTGTTTGATAGCATAATGATTGACATGCGTCATTATACATTTGTCTAAGCCCATAGAATATACAATACCATGAGTGAATTATAATGTCAACTATGAACTTTGGGTGATTATGATGTGTCAATGTAGGTTTCGCAGTTGTAACAAATATACCACTTTAGTGGGGAATGTTGATAATAGGGGAGGGTGTGCATGGGGTGGGAGCAGGGGGTCTGTGGAAAATCTTTGAACTTTCTACTCAATTTTTCTGTTAACCTAAAACTCCTTTAAAAAGTAAGGTCTTAATTTAAAAAAAAAAAGGTAAAAGAGGTTTCTAACTTCAGAAACTCTTGGGCAAATGGAAGAGACAGACTACACTGGGTAAAAAAAGGCCTAAAGGAATTATATTTTGAATAACAAGGCAGGTTAGGTACCTGGGTTGACCTTCCCACTAAAAACTATTAACAATACTGGGCAAAATATTAAAAATTTTTGAAGGCGTGAATGAACTAACAAGAGAGTAAGGAATCTTCTCAGGCAGGAGACTGAGTATACACAGATACAGGGTAAGTAAATGGAATGCCAGGGTGATAAAGGTGAGAGCAAGGGGAGGCTCTGCCACACCAGGTAAACCTGAACTTTGATTTTCTGGGCCTCAAGGGCCAGGCCATGAACAGGAGGCAGGGCTCTGGCCTGCCCAAGATGAGAGTCTAGCAGAAGAGCCAAGAGACTGCTTCCTAAGTATAGGGGAACAAAGAATAGAATGAAAATAACACACATTCACACTCCTGCACTAAAAGAGTCCTCTCTGAGGACTGCAAAAAAAGAAAGAAAAAAAGGAAGGAAGGAAGGAAGGAAGGAAGGAAGGAAGGAAGGAAGGAAGGAAGGAAGGAAGGAAGGAAGAAAAAGAAAATACAGATACATATATCTACCTCCTCAAACCACTGTTGTGATCAGAGAGAGGGAAAACTGTTTCTGATAACTGGACCCATGAGCCAGTCCTTAAGGGATTCTGCCCGGAATTCACAAAATCTTAAACTGAGGATTTAGAATAATCTCAATATAAGCAAATGACAATTCTCTCTGGAGTAACCTGCCTTCATTACAGACCCCAAAGAATTCCCACAAATAAAATTCCAAGGAAAATGAGCAGCTCACAGTAAGAAATAATTAAGCACAGAAATAAAGCTACATAGTATAAGCAAAATTCATCAAAAACAACAGATGACAGAAACAGATCTCTAAAGTCTTTAGATAATGGAAGTATAAAAAATTATATACAAAATCACTGTCTATTATGTCTAAATAAATAAGAGACTTTAAAAATATATGCAGGACATATAAAGAATGCTAATCAGATTTGGAAAAAAAAAACCTCCACGAAGTGAAAATTATACTAAAATTGAAAACCTTATCTAGAGATTTAATAACAGATTAAATCCAGATGAAGAGGCAATAAATAAACTAAAAGCTAGATCTAATGAAATTATCCAGAATGAAGTATAGCAACAAACAGGTAGAAAAAAAAAATAGTGGTTTAAAGGTTATGGAAAAGAGAGTGAGAAAGTCTAATATACATCTTAACAAAATCTCAGAGGAAAAGACAAAATAAAGGAGCAAAGGCAATATTTAAAGAAACAATGAGAATTTTTCATAACCGATGAAAGATAGTAACCCACAGATTTAAGAAGTCCAAAGAGTCCAAAATAAATTCACACCTAGACACATGCTAAGGTCTTTAACATGGCCAGAAAAAAACCCACAGGTTGGCTTCAGCAGACTTTATGAAAATGATAGAAGCCTGAAGTCAATGGAAGGTTATCTTAAATAATATCTTTCATGTGATAAGAGAAAACAACTATCATAGCAAAATTCTAAACCCAGAGAAAATATCTTCCATGAATGAAGGTGAAATAAAGACATTCTCAAACATGTAAAAATGGTTATTGGCCACCAGCACACTCTCACTCAAGAAAGGTCTAAAGGAAATAATTCAGGCAGAAAGAAAGTGATCTCAGGTGAAAGGCTTGAGATGTAAGAAGAAATAAAGAGCACAAAATAAAAAAATTAAAATATAATGTCTTATAGGATTTAAAAAGAAACACTTAACCAAAATTATACATGACAATAACATACAAGTTGAGAGGGCATGAACAAAGTTAAATATTCTATGATCTTTGTGTGATACAGGAAACAGATAAAGATATGAATTTTAGACCTTGATAAACTAAACACACATTTTGTAATTATTAGATAACATACCAAAAAATAAACCATAAAGCAGAGTTTTTTAAAATCTCCCAACTAACAATGAGGGACAAATAGAATGAGAAAAAAATAATCTAAAAGGAGATGAGGAATGAGAAAAAAACAAATGGAACCAGATGGAACAAATATCACAAAATAAGATGAGAAATATAAATCTAAACATATGATAATCTAAACATTATGATAAATATAAATGGAGCTAATGCATAGTTAAAAGACAAAGACTGCCATCTTTAATAAATCATTGACAAAACTCAACTAATTGCTATTTACAAGTGTTATTTCTGAGACAAAAGAATATAGAAAAGTCAAAAGTAAAAGGAGGGGAAAAGACATACCAGGAAAATTCTAACAAAAAGGAAAAAGACCTAAGCTCTACAAGTTTAGGCGTATAACAGAAAGCTTTCTAGCCACCAGTTGGGAAGTTTGGGGAAAGCTCTTAGCTTTGTTCAGGTTAACTAGGCCTGTGACTTAGGAAAAGCCACTTTCCTCTCTACTCCTATATTTGTCATCTGTAATGGGTAGACTGGACTACACAATTGCTAGCATTTTTGTGAGTACAGACAGATACAGGTAATAATTTGAAGAAGAGGGCTAGTTATAGTTCTCAACCAGTGGAGGCAAAGAGACACATTGGAATCAACCTCAAAATGCAGATTACCCCTCATCCATACACATATTCCTTGGATATCAGAATCTACTTCTGATACTGACACCTACCTCCTCCCTCATCCTAAGGCACTGAGAATCCCTACACAGGAAAGGAAAAGCACTGGCATTATGAATTGGGAATGGTAGTTCTCAACATACTGTGACCCACATAGGACTAGTGGACAGAAAGAAGTGGGAACTATGGCAAAGTCACTGCTGAGGGATCTTAATGCCTAGAGAGTGTTGTGACATGAGGGTCCATTGGCAGGAGAAGCTCTCAAGCCCTAGAACTTCTCTACAGCTTCCAGGGACCCTGGGTAGGACTATGAGTATTATGGTAATATTTGGGGGTTGCCTTGACCCCTCCCTAATGCTCCTGAGAGAAATCCTAAACAAGTTGAAAGAGACAAATTTGTTCCATTCTATTGTCCAAGTGGCCTCCGAGGAAAGATAAGGGCACAGGTAGGTAGGCTCTGGATGCATCCCCAAACTCACCCACATCCTGCTCATGTCACTCAACTCATTTTTGTATCTCAGAGAGTCCTTCAGGACCTGGGGAGGGAAGAGAACAGCTTATTAGAGAAAAAGAAAGGAGATAGAGGATGGTAAAAGATAGGTTTGAGGCGGGGCAGAGAAGCCAACCAGAGAGAGACAAATCTACCTCTAATCAGTAAACAAAAGACCAAGAGAAGTGGGCAGTTGCCATCCTCAGTGCAGGAGTGGACAGTGGCTTTTGTGGCCCAGGCAATCACACTTTCCCCATTTGGGTCCCCGGCCCTCTGCCCATACCCTGCAGCCCCAGTAACTCACATTTGGGTGTCCATCTCGGAGGAGTTTGTGGAACACGTGGCAGAACTTCCAGCAGAGCACAGCATTGCTGGAAAGGGGCAGCCGGTTGACAACAGACCAAAAGGTCTGTGCCCCTTTCTCATGGTGGGTGCCCAGTATGCACGGTGAGGGAGAGTCACAGAAAATAAAGGCACAGGCCCAGGCTCAGGAAGCCAATCCTTAGGGTCAAGCCTGCAGCAGGCCACTATGGAGGTTGTGTGGTTGCTCAGGGCACAGTGGTACTACCTAGAAGGGGACATTACTTATAACTAAGACACCACAGATCTACAGATTTATCCAAGCAATTTTTTGGCAGATGGCAATAAAGTGTCTCACTCTAATAAAATCCATTTTATTAGAAAATCTCCACAGAGATGGCAATGTCTTTTGAAAGGGGTGTCTATTTCTAATCTGCACAAGTGCATTCTGGTTGGAATTCGGGCTTCGCTGTGGAAAGATGGACTCTTCCCTTTCTCTAAATATGCTAAGCTTGTGATGGGATCTTTGAGGGAGTAATTACAGCTAACATTTCAACAACACATTAGTTTCTCGTACTATTCCCTTATCCATTATTTAAGAGCAAGGACACGCTTCAACTCTTCATCAAAGGCCTTGGCCCCTGCTGGGGACCCCACACTCTGGCCAACTGGCACCCTTGGCTCCTCTTCCAGCAGCACCTGACTCCACTCCATTAGGCACTCTGCTCTTGTGCTGAAAGCAGCAGTCTTTGTTCAAAGTGTCTTTCCCCCAAACTTAAAATGACCGTATACCCCACCTCTTTTGTAAACCTTCCTGGCCCTGTTTCAGGGGTGCCTTCACCTGCCAACATCTTGAACTCCTGTATCTGGAATCCTGGGGCCACATGCTCCTGAGAGCCAAGTCCAAACAGTACCCACCACCCAGGGACTGCCTGATACGGTTTAAGTGTAATAAACGTCCATTTGGCCTCACATACCTTTAAGTTACTACTCCAGACCTCTGTAATTAGTGAGGCCTTTTTAGTGAATAGAAGATGCCCACATTTCTTTTGTAACTTTCTACTTAAACAGACCTCATATACCCAGTAACTGGGCACCATCAACCCCAAGTACAGTTTTTCCTTAGAACTTTAGGTTCTTTACTAAGGCTCAGGCAAGAAGCACAGTGCCATTTAGGACAAAGACTTTTATCAGGTCACAAACTATATGATTCAACCAGAACAAGAACACATGCTGTTTTGCTTCTGAGCTGCAAAGTATCATGAAGTTCCTTCCCTAGACTGAAATTTGCATCTTGAGAAGAATGGGCTTGAAAACAGACTCTTGGGTCTGGAAGCTGAAATCAGCTTTTGGTCTTGGAGTGATTTCTGAAATAACTTACATTTTCACATAAAACACAGCTCCTCAGTCTAGAAGGAAGCTAAGAGGAGAGACGGGCAGCGGACTTCTCTCTCATGCGCTGACTCCTCATGCCGACTGTGGTTACTTTACCTAAGAGCAGTTTGCTGAGATGGAAGCCAGAGCAGGTATGCAGCTAACCAAGCATCCCAACTTTGAAAGAGGCTAGAAGACCTTCCCATTTGTCTTTGATTTTTATAAGCATTTTAATGTACTCATGATGTGTTAGGCACTGTAAAATGCATATAGGGACATAGAGAAAAATAAGACTCAGTCCCTGGCCCTCCAGAAGTGAATACTATGGAGAGGAGAGGGCAACCTGTTCACCAATTAGGTGTCCAGGATAACAGCTGTCTGCATGGCATTTCTGAAGTCAGAAGCATCAGGGTGACTGATGCTCTTTAAAAGAATCAATAAAGAATGTTTTGTGATATCATTAACCCTACTGTAAGGAGCTGATCTTTTCAACATTTATCACTATTTAGAAATTGTGAATCAGAGGGATGCATAGAATGTTAGAGTTCGAATGTGAGAACTTTGGAATCTTCAGCCAACTCTTTCATCTAACAGACAAGAGAACTACAGCTTATGGAGGCCCCACGGGGCCCACTCAAGGTCCAGAGTGAGCTGGAGAGCTCAAGGTGAGATTCTGGACCCTTCCTCCAGTGTCCTTTCTTTGACCCAGACAGCCTCCCTGGGGGGGGTGTGACATGACTTGACACTGTAGGCCTGGTCTTCTTTGTGCCGATCCCCCATCCAGAGGAGCACACCAACCTATGACAACCATCTCTCTCTTACTTCCTATTTCCAATCAGATGGATCACAAATCCTTAGCAGGACTGGGCAATTCCCTCTGAGAAAATCAATTGGGCCACTTAAAATGAAGACTTCTGGGTTTGGTTTTCTTGAGTCGATAAAGCAAAGGGACTGTATCTTTCTGGGAATAAAAGGGTAAGGTCTAGCTAGGCTCACAGTCAGGCAAGCTTCTGGGGTATGCAGGAAAGGTTCTATAGCCTTCATCCCACAGCAAAGCCCTAATTCCAACCAAAGCATCCTCCTGCTAAAGACAAGCTGCTTTCACTCCAGTAAAGAGCAGTACATGCTGTTAGCAATCTTTTCTGAGGGCCTGCCAGTTCTAGGTATCTAACCCAGAGGGTCTCCTCTAGCGACTGAGGTGGATGGCTTCAGGACGAGATGTTCTGGCCTGACTGTGGTGCAGCCACCTTGGTGAGCCCAGGCAAGAAGGAGCTGTCCATCCCTGAAGAAGCCCAGCCTCCACTTGCACTGACCCACGCCCTGCTCCACTCCTGGAACACACACAGATCAAGGCTCAGCCCCACCGGCAGCCCCTCCTTCGGCCTTGGGAGATTCAGCCCTCTAGCTCCCAGACTCCACACCTCAGGGGCAGATCACCATGGATTCACCATCTGGAGTGCTCCCTGCATTTCCCTCCAAAGCCACAGTCCCATGGTGGTAGACACCCAGGGCTTTTGCCAACCTGGTGTGGTGAAAACCTTCAAGTTACCAGTTTTCTAACCACCTTGAGGTCCCTTTCTTCTCCCCTTCTGGCTTAGGGTGAATCCCTACATTGGCTTAAGGCCAATCACTTTGACCTTAGTTCTGCTGTCATGCTCACAAAAGTTGAGATGATCATGTCCCCAAGGGGGTGGTCAGGTGGCCCTATGGAGTACCTTGATGGCATAGGTGAAAATCCCTGCTATGCCCTGAGGAAGTATCTCAAAAGAAAGTAACTTCAAAGGACTTGGCAGTTCTGGAAAGCTAAAGTCCTGGGAGGAGAGCAGGATCTTCAGTAAACTTTGAAGGACCAGGCTAAGAGGCCATTTTGGTGCCTTTCACCTTGATGGGCTGTGGTCTCTCAGGCTAGCTGCTGCCAGTCAAGATGTTCAAACCCTGCGGGGGCCTGGCCTGCATGGGGGTTCCCTTCCTGCAGCTGAGCAAGTATGCCTCACCCTGACCCCACAATTTGACCCCCCTCAGGGTTGGTCTTCCAAGCAACATCCAAAAGGATATTTCTGGCGTGTTTTTCCTTTACAGCCACTTCCTGTGTATTAATGGCCTTATTGATGCTGACCGTCTGAAAAACAAGAGGGAGGGAGAGCAGGGCAAGGAGGATGAGATGAATAAGCTTCTGAGAGTGGCCAAGTGCCTCCTAGATGTCCCACCCTTTTCTCTCCCACCAACGACTTCTCTCTCCCTCTCCACAGACCCCTCCTCCCCACAGTCCCAGTGCAAGCAAGGCCTGGGGGGCGGGGAAGGTGGGCAGCGCTCCCAGGCCAGCTGGCCCGGGCTGTCCTAGGGCAGCGGGCTTTGCTGCCTGGCATTGGCTGTGCCCAGCTGCCATGCCTGCCTGCCACTCATTCACTTGGCACAACAACATGGCAATTAAAGGCTGCACAAAGGGATGCTTTTTCATCCCCCAAGGAAACATTATTTCTCTGGGAGCAGGAGGAAGAGGCACTGAGATCAGGGAGCGACTGTGGCCCAAAGATCATCCAGCCGCTCCTCTCTCACTTTTAGAACCTTCCATGGAGCTTTCCGTAACTGGCCCAGGTGATTCTTGTGTCATTTTCCTATTCTTGGGCACTTGCTAACTTCTAATAAAATTCCCGTTTATTTCCTTACTAAATCGAGGGCATTAAAAATATTCACTCCTTCACAGTCGTTTTAAAACCATAACTCTTCTTAACTTAGCAAAGCACGTATACATATGAATTTAACTTATACAAATACGTACTTAGGATCATATCATGTAGGCTGTTTTTTAAGTATAGGTTTCTCCTTTTCTGTTTTGCTTTGCTTCCCTTCCACAGATGTCATTCCATCCCAAGCCACGTTAACAACCTGTTCTGCCTTCTACACGCATGCACACGCACACACATACCAAAGGGGTTAATTTTGCCACTGTTCTATAAAAAATATGACTATCACGTATAGACTTTTCTACATTTTGCTTTCCCACTTGAAATATGAAAAATTCACCAAGTAGAACAGTAAAACTCTAGTTCATTCTTTAAAAAGGTGACATCATATTCCATGGTGTGGGTGGACATGATTTATATAGGTATTCCCGTGTTGAAAGGCAATTTATTTCCAGTTTTTTTAACCACTGTAAACTATTATAATAAACACTGCGGATTAAAAAAAAAAACAACCCACATACTAAACCTGACAAGCTCAGTGGAGGCCTACATGGCGGGCCCCTACAAACTCAGAGACTGAAAGTAACCACATAGGATGGTCTGAACAAAAAAATTTTTAAGGAAAGGCAGGTCATGGTGGGTAGTCACATCCTGGGCCTGTAACTTTCTTAACAAAGGTTAGCCTTTACCTTAAGTAAGCCTGTTGTCTTTTTCCATCTAAAATAACAGATCCTTCGAATGTCAGAGCTCTCCCTTTTATCCATGCCCCTTAGGGCACAACCAACCCATTGCACCAGAGCCTGAGACCACAGAACCCTTCATGGTTATCTTGTCTACCACATATTCTTAACTCTTTTGTACCCACCAATGTAAAAAAAGTGTGTGTCCCTCCGTTTTACTTTTTATCCAATCCCAGAGATTTCTCCACTTTGCTTTCTCCCGCCCCCTTAATCTACCACCAAGAAGCCCTCCTTATGTCTTCTCCTGATTCTAATGTATAAAATAAGCTGCAAAACTGCCATTCTCTGGAGTGTTTGCTTAATCTGTTGTGATTTTGCTTTCTGGCAATTGTCATTAGTTTGGTTCAAAGAAACTCATTAAAATTCTCTACAGGTTTAGAAATTTCTTATGTCGACAATATCCTTACACAAATATTCTTATTAACTGATACTTTTATTTCTAAGGGATTCCTATTAGTGAGACTATTGGGCCAAAGAAATTTTTTTAACTTTTCATTATAGAAAAGTCCAAACACAGATCAGATAAGTATGAAGACTAATCTAATAAGCGATCACACTGTCAGTCCCCAGCATCAACCGTTATAACTTGTAGCCAAACATGCTTCCTGATGAACAATGAGTGGCAAAGATGTTCCATAAAGAGCAGTTAATATGTAAATATTTTAGGCTTTGCAGGCCATATGGTCTCCATTGTAATTGTTCAACTCTGTTGCTGTAGTGCAAAAGCATCCTCAGTGATACCGAATGAATATATAAATGAATGAGTGTGGTTGCATTCCAATATTTGCAAAACCAGGTGGTGGTCTGGATTCAGCTGTGCCTACAGTGTGTTGACCCTTGCTTTATACATAACATCAGCCACTGATCCCCTTGCTTCCTTAATTATCTAAAGTAAATTCCCAGGCGTTATATCATTTTATCAATAAATACTCAGCATGAATCTCTAAGAAAAAGAAAGGACTCTTTAAAAATTAACTATAATTCTATGATCACACTTAAAATTTTAAAGACAACTCCTTAATATCATCAAATGGTTAGTTAAGGCTCATATTTACCTATTGCATCACAACAAAAAGTTTTCTTGCAGTTGTTATAATCAGGATCCAAGTAAGGTCGCCATCCCTTATTTTTTTTATATTTTATGCCTACAGCACCTGGTCTTTCTAGGTGGTCTCCAATCCAAGTACTAACCAGGTCCGACCCTGCTTAGCTTCTGAGATCAGACAGGATCGGGCTTGTTCAGAGTGGCAGAGCTGTAGACACATTTCATCATTATTTAATTTGTGTTTCCTGGACTGCTAGTGAGTTCCGAGTATCTTCGTATCTGTTCTTCTGATTGTCAATTGCCTTACATAGTTAAGTGTGTCCATAGTGTCTTTTACAGCCTCTCTGTTTACTTAAGGTTTCTCCTGCGCCTAACAGGCTCTTACATTTTTTTCTAAGTGTTTGTTTTTTACATTGAGTCTTTATCTGGAAAAAAACACAAAAAACGTACATAATATATACATGCACATACACACACACACACACACACACACCTATATATATGTATATATGGCATAAAATAGGTTATTTCACAGCTTTACTGAGATGTTCCTTTGTATCTAGTTTATGTAATGTTTGGATGTGTTAAGTCCACTTTTCCACATATGTTTTTTTCTTCCTACCAGACTCAACTCTTTAACAACATAAGCTCTGTTGTGGATTGAATTGTGTCCCCCTCAAAAAAAAGATATGTTTAAGTCCAAACCCACTGTACCTATGAATGCGATCTCATTTGGAAATAGGGTCTTTGTAGATGCATTAGTTAAGATGAGGTCATGCTGGATTATAAGGACATGTGGAGACACAGGGACACAGAAACACACAAAGAGAAGAAGGCTATGTGAAAATGGTGACAGAGATTAGAGTGATTTTTACAAGCCAAGGAACATCAAGATGACCACAACCACCTGAAGCTAGAAGAGGCATGGAAGGATTCTTCCCTGGAAACTTCAGGAGGAGCATGGCCCTGTTGACAATTTTATTTTGGATGTCTAGCCTCCAAAACTGTGAGAGAAGAAATTTCTGTTGTTTTAAACCACCCAATTTTTGATAATTTGTTATAGCAGCCCTAAACACTAACACAGGGTCTTTTCCCCATCAGACTGGGTCCTCCTAAGGACAAGGAGAGTACAGATGCCCCTTCCCTTCTTCCCTCTAACACATGATGTGGGGCTCTACTGAGCAAAGCTGTTGGCTCTCAAGGCAGTAGTGAGACCATTAAAGAAGGAATCTCATATGAGAGATGCTATAAGAAAGAAGTAAAAAGTTTATTCCCCAAATATCTCCCAGTGAAGCGGTACTTATGTCCCATAGAGGCCAAGTGCTTCCAGCTTCTTAACAAATCCTTCCTTGGACCTTACTCTCAACTTCTGTTCCCAGGTTTTTCCTGAGATATTCTCTTTCCTTCAGATTTTCTTAGACGAGTTACAGTGGTTTAAACTACATCTCTCCCAACTCCAGTATAATGACAAGATCCTGGCTGCAGAGAGAGCTCTCAGTGAAGTTACCACACTTGCTGAACCCTTAAAGGTTGCCTGTAATCTGTAAGGAATTATAAGGGACATAAACATGTAAATTGACATCAAGAGACCAATATCCAGTAAGGTGCTAAACTAGATGTGGTCAAGTTCTAGGGCAGTTGAGAGAGACAAGTGGTACAGGCTATTAGAAAAAAAGAGAAACTCATGTTGGCCAGAAATGCTAGAAACCACATCAGGGCCTTGAGGGAGGACCTGTGATAGGTAAGATATATAGGTAAAATATTCCATAAATATTTGTTTATATCGATCGACCAAGAACCCAAGCTTGTGATCATTACAAACCCTGATCACACAAAAAAAATAAATAAATAAAAGTCCTTAAAATTCCTTCAAGCAACATAAAATAATATACCATGAGTTTATACCTATAACACTGTGTGGAGAGTGGGGAGGTAGCTGAAATTTGGACATGTTCTGTGCTCTAAATGTTTAAGAAAGGAGAAATCCTTTGAAATGGTGATGTTACTCAGGGAAGACTTCTTAGAGGAAGAGAGGGGTAACTTTTCTCAGGTGCTGTCCTCTACAATTTACCTACTTCTCTTATTTGTGCTGCGTGCAAACTCGGGGGCACTTATTATTCTTGCAAAGAAAGACTAAGCCACTTGCCCAAGGTCATACTATTCACTTCCAGCCCTGGTCAGCTGGACCTGCAAGCACAGCCCTGAACCATGGAGAGGTTCGCAGGGGCCAGGTCTATACGGAGGATAGGACATCCAGGCAGAGGAACCACATGAGAAAAGGCAGCAGAGCATAAAGGCCTGGAACAGGCAGGCAGGTTTGGCCAGAGGGCAGCATGTGTACAAGGGAGGAAGGGGAATGAAACCAGAAAGGGAGGTGGTACTGGGTGTGGAAGGCCGGAAGGCTTCTGAGAGGGCAGGATAAGACAGAAGCAGCTGGAGGAAGACTGTCCAGCGGCCGTGTGAAAGCTGGACGGAGTAGAGGAGGGTGGAACTTGGAGATAGGGAGTTGAAGGAGGAAACTGTTAATAGTAGAGAAGTGAAAGAATAAAAGCCTCAACCAAAATGAAGGAAATGAAAATGGAAAGAACTCAATATTAGGTGGGCTGTAAAATGAGTTTTACTAGGAGCCAAGAGGAGCTTCCAGTTACTGGAGACACAGCAGAGGAAAGCACCCAAAGATGCTGTAGGTTTTGAACCTAGACAGGTGGGAGAACAAAGGCAGGTCATCTCAGGCTAAGGGGACACTGTTAAGCAAAGGGTAATGATGCCAAGAGGATTTGGGGGGAGAAATGGCCATTTTTAAAAGAATGAAGATGTGTGAACTAGCAGTAGCATGGTTATAATCATCAAGGTAATGGCAGCTGATGAGTGCTTACCAGGCCCTGTGCTAAGAAGCATTTTGTATGGATTATCTCATTACATTAAAGTCTTATAACTCTATATCTGATGAGTAGGTGAGCATTAGTACTAATGATTTTCATTTTACTGATGAGGAAACCAAGGCTTAGAAAGTCTAAGCAAATTGCCCAAGGTTGCTCAACCAGACAGAGTGGAGCTGGGACTCAGACCCTTGCTGTGGCTCTATGGCTCTGGCACTGGATACAATCCCCACACTAGACACAGCCCTCCACACCACAGAAAAGACAGAATCAGAATCCAAACAATTTCCACAGACTGAAAAAATGAGTTAAACTTCACAAGATGTAATCCAGTAGATAGAAAGATAATTTCTTATATTTAGATCTAAACTCACTGGCACAGGGGAGATGTGCCTCAAAGCAGCACTTGTAAAAATAATTTAGGTATTTTATTTGGGGGCTAGCTTAATATAAGCACTATTTTCAAATGGTTGACCAAAACGCAAGTGTAAGATATGATGTATTAAAAGGAGTATAGTGTTCGGGATGAGGGAGGGGGCAGATCAATTCACACATAAAAACACTATTCAATTTTAGGCTTCATAGAGGGAAACTGACAGACTAGACCACTTTTAAAAGAGAGTGACCTGGATTGGGATGGACCTGGGACCTGAAGAAAATTTAGAGGAATATCAATATTCTGAAGGGTGGTCATGTGGAAGGAGGAAAAGTCCAGAGGCTCAAACCTAGGTCAACAGGTACAACTGTAGTTTGGCCATTTCTGGATAAACTTTAAATTGTCTCATGAAAGAGAGAATTCCCATTATTATAAGCATACAGGCAGAAATGAGGCAGTATCTCCTCAGGTTTATTGTGAAAAAGATTGATCAGTTCAGGCTGGATTAGATGACTTCTAGGTCCATTCTCATTTTTAGACTCATACGATGGAAGGCTTTGGATATCAGGGCACGAAACTGTAACCTGATGGATACTGGGAAGCCACAAAAGGCTATTGAGCAGGGGACAGTCCTGATACAAACATTTCTTCACCCTTCTGAAAGCATGGAACGACTTGTGTGTGGATGTTCAGAGAACGAGTACAGTACACCAACAAAGGGCCTGGCCTAGCACTGGGTTATGGAATGAAGTTTCTTCCCAAAGCAACAGCTACAAGACATACACAAGTCCTGCCTGTCCTTGACAAGAACTGCCCCCGACCCTGCTCTTGCAGCTCTGGCAGGTCACAGGAGCACCCACTTACTGCGGCCAACATGCCCAGTTTTCCAACCAACACTTCCCCAAGTAGAGTTCCACAGAGGCAGAGTCCAGCCTGTGGCTGCAGGCCCACTGCTCGGTTTCTGTGGCAAGGCTTTTTGGTCTCAGAGGCATGGCTGAGCCTCAACATCCTGGGCTCATAAAGACTAATCTGTGAGTCCTGTAGGGCCCTCACAACGTCAGACATGGGAATGTTTCCAGGACAGTTTCCAGCTACAAGTTTGCTATACTTATGTAATACTTGGTGTCTGGGATACCACCCCATCATACTCTCCTCCACTCCATCACACGTTCTAAATCCCACCCCATCTTCCCAGTACATACCAAACTTTACCTTCCTTTGGACTTGCCAGGCCACTCTGGCTAATAATTTCTTCTTCATTCCTTCTTTCTTTTTAAATTGCTATTTCTCTTCTTACGTTTGATACATAGTATATTATATTGTCTTACTTCCCCATCCAGATTAAAATTCTGAGGGTGAAGATGCTGTGTTCTTCCTTTGCAGCCCACAGTTGCTAAGGCAGGGCCTAGAGTCTTAATAAATCATTAAGGATAGATTGCTTCCCAGTGCTCCCCACTTCTGCAGAGTACCAGATATGATTTGTGGTCTCTTGAGAAAATCTGTTTCCTTTCCCTTTCCTCCCCAGACTCTCTCTGAAGGAAATAATCCAGTTCTCACTGGGCAATGCCTGGGGGTCTTCCCAGGGCAGAGGGTGGGAAGTTCGGGGTTCAATTTCTCACCTCCGGTCTAGGTTAGAGAATATCCTCTGAGAATAGGCAGTTCTCCAGATTTCCCTGGAGTTATACAGGATCTAATACCATGCAGTGTTCCCCCTGAAAGAGCAGCATTGTCCATCACTTCCTGACCCAGCTGGCCCTTGTGTCCCAATCTGGTTCCGGAGAGCCAATTATCAGCAGGCACCACAGGCACCACCCCTTTCCCCCGCCCTGGTCTCCATCCTCTGCTCCCTCAGTCAGGCTGCAGCCAATGGAAAACCCTTCTTGGGCCTTGCTTTTGAGGGGAGCAGTGCCTGGGCCCAGCTGGGCACTGTTTGGTCACACATACAGCTCTTGGCAGGGGCCCAGCACTTGGGCTGCCAGGGCTGGGCTGTCTTGCAAAGGCCCCATGGGCAAAGGTTCCATGGCAGAGGCAGGCATAGATGATGTGCCCAGGTGGCAGTGACAGGTCCTGAAGCATCCGGAAGGAATGGGAAGGCCTACCATCCAGACCAAGCAAAAGAAAATCTGAGACCAGGCAAGGTAGAAAGGAAAGGAGAAAGAAAGATAGGAGACAGAGAAAGAAATGAAAGGAGCAAAGGGGAAGGAGACTTTGCTCAGCAAAGGCATAGGTGGCCGTCATCAATGGCCCTGGAGACAACGGCCCAACCTCAGAGGCTGAGGGCTTGGAACTGGTGAGGCCTTACAGTGTCCCTTGCCTCATTCCTCACTTCCTCATGTTTGGAAGATTTAGTAAACAGGTAAGGAAGATGGCCCATTAACACCTGCTATGTGGTGTAGGTGCTCCTCCTTCTCCCACCCCAGCCTGTGTTCATGCAAGGGCTTCCAGAGTTCAGGAGCCAAGCTCAGCCAACACGAGGCTAAAAGAGTCTCCTTCCCAAGTGCCTAATCCTGAGACAAAAGGCAGAAAAGGATCCTCTGAGCTATCAGCTCTGTCTGTGAAGGAATGAGGGTAATGATGGGGGAGGGTGGGATGAGATTCGGGGAGAGAGGAACACAAAAGTCTGCATCCTACTAGCCACTGAACTTGGGGATTTGCTTCTGGTCCTCCCTTAGGCCCTGGAGGGCAGGGATCCAATCCCTATTCTCCAAGTCAAGTTGCCCAAAGTAGCACAGGCAGCAGTAGGTAGAGCCAGGATTCAAAACCGGTCCCTCTTCCCACACATAATGCCGCCTTCAGCAACTCTCAGCAGTCCAACACACTAGTCAACGCCGTGCACCTGTCTGCCTCGCTTTCTACTCCATGATGCTGGTCCCCAGATCTCTATATACTTATATTCACTCCTTAGTAATCTCACCAAGGCCCACAGCTTTAAACACTTAACTTCTGCCAGCACACCCACCTACCCAACTCTTCCCCTCCCACTCTCCCCAGAAGTCATCCTTGACTGCTGCCTTTGCCTCGATGCTCCCATCTGACAGATCAGTGATTCTGTTCTTTCTTCCCACCCCCAAACCCTTCTGCTTCTCTCCATCTCCTCTGCCTCCATCCAGGCCCACACCATTATTGTGTCCCCACCGGGCCACTGAAACAGCCTTTCAAATGGACTTGCCCTTCCCCAGCTGTTCTCCGTCCAGCAGCCAATGATCTTTGTAAATCAGGAGTCCACAGTGCCCTGCTCAGAGCCCTCCACCACATGTAGAATGAAGTCTGCACTCCCATGGGGCTGTACAGGCATCGACTTCCATTCTCCCTCCCATTCGTTATGCCCAACCACAATGGCTGCCTCTTTGTTCCTCAATATTTTTTATTCTTTATGTCTCTGATGCTCCTAAAGCCTGGAATGGTCTTCTCCCCACTCTTAGCAAGGCTGGATTTTTCTCCTTCAGGCTATTCAAATACCACCTCCTAGGCATCCTCTCTAATCTAAAGCATCTCTCCACCCCTTGCCCTATACTATCTCTTTATCACAACTCACAACCACCTGGTTATTTCCTGTAGAGGCCGTTTTAACAGCCTGAAATTCCCTTGTTTGTTCATTTTCTTGTTGTCAGTGTCCCTCTAGACTGAGCTCTGTAAGGGTACAGACCATGCTCCCTGCTGTTCCCCCTATGCACACACACTGTGCCTGGCACCTGAAGAGCTGATGGATGAAGAAGGGCCTGTTCTGCTCAGTTCTCTCCAAGCAGATATCCTCATCAGAACTTGACACCTTTGTGCTCCATTCTCCTGTCTAGGATGCTCCACCTTCTCCTTCCCCAAGTCACATTTCTTTCTCTTTCCAACTGAAAATCTTATTGATATTTAAGTATAAAGCAACTCTAACTGATATCCTGCTATTACTTCTCGCACTTCTTTTGTATTTAGTAGGCTCCACAGAGTTAACTACTTTGACTTATTTGCATGTTTTTATAAAAGGTATTTGCTATGGACTGAAATGTGTTAAACAAACACATATGTTTAAGCCCTAACCTGGAAGTGATGGTATTTGGAGATGGGGCCTTTGGGAAGTAGTTAGGTTTTGGTTTAGATGAGGTCATGAAGATGGGGTCCTCATGATGGAATTAGTGCCCTTATTAAAAGAGACTCCAGAAAGTCCTCACTTTCTCTTTCTCCACCATGTGAGGAAGACAAGAAGGTGGCTGTCTAAAAGTCATGAAGAAATTCTCACTGGGGATGCAAATCGGACAGTACTTTGATCTTGGATTTCCTAGCCTCCAGAACTGTGAGCAATAAATTCCTGTTGCTTAAGCCACGCAATCTATGGTATTTTATTATAGCAGCCCACAGACTAAGACAGTATTTTTTTCCTTTTAGTATTTTGTGTACCTTATTTGCTTCATAAAGTGGGGACCTGCTGAAATTAGAATCACATCTCATTTCTTCTGATTCTAAAGCCCCAACCATCCTCTGGCTTCTGGATAGGTGGTAACAATTGTTTGGGTCACACAGATTTCAAGGAGTTTAGCAAAAAAGAAAGACACTACTCTATAGTCTGATAATGTGGAAAGGAAGATGGAGTAAGAAAATTGAGAAGATTAAAAAAATGTCAATCACTTCTGTAATCAGTGAGGTGTACAAACCTGTGTTGGGAAGAGGGTGGCCAGGACTGTGAAGCACCTGGAACATCTGAAGAAATAAGAGTAGTCAAATCCAGAGACAGGAAGCATATTATTGGTTGCCAGGTACAGGCAGAAAATGGAATGGGGAGTGACTGCTAAATGGGCATGGGGTTTCCTTTTGGGGTGATAAAAATGTCCTGAAACTAGATGGTTGTGATGGTTGCACAATACTGTGAATGTACTAAGTGAACCAATTACATTGGTTAAAATGGTCAATTTTATATTATGTGTATAATAATTTTAAGGAAATGTGAAAAACCCTGAGAATTATGATTTTGATTAAACACCTACTGTATGCAGGGGAGGACCGCCATCTAGGCTGTAAGATTGTGCTTCACGACTCCAGGTGGGCTTTTCACAGACTGTGACGGAGAGACAGTCTTATAACTGGACCAGCTGCTCAAGTACAGGGTACTGTATTAGGTGCTGCTACAGAGCTCTACAGATGAAAGAAAGTGGATCTCGTCATCAAAGAGTTAACTGTTTATAGGGAGATAAAGACCATCCTCCTTCCTCTTTCTGTTCTTTCTGTCCTTCTCCTCTGACAATGCAATTTTAGAAGTACTTTTTGAAAAAAGAAACCAGTGTGGGTGCACAAGTTACTTATGCCTATGTCTCTGAGTGGCACAGACTGATGAGGCTATCAGAAAGTTAAAGCCAAATGAGACGAGGCTTCCAGAAAATGGATAGGACACCCAAAAGGGCTACATTATTACATGAAAAACCAAAGAACAAGAATGAAATGGGCACACTACTTTCACCAATGGTGAGATGTTGATGATAAACTCCTATTTTCCCGCTGTCATTTTTGTCTGGAATAATCTTTGAACTGAAAAAGGAAGAAAGAGCATTGATAGAGAAAACCCAAGGAGAGTCAGGAGATTGTCAGAGAATCTGTGGTGCTGAGTGAGCTCAGGCCTCTGATTTGGATAGATTAAGAGATTGAGTGAAGGTGATGCTCAGACAGTCTCGGGGATCACTGTGTAATTGTGGGGATAGATCAGATGTTGATGAGGATAGTTATGATTTACCAGAAGAGAAGTAAAACCCCACATGTTAACTACAAGACATTCCTGAAGAAAAGGTGGTCCCGATTACCAGAAGCCAACATTTGTTCACAAAACAAGTCATGTGACACGGACCTCATTTCCTTGTTAGACTCTAGGCCAACATTTCAGGAAAACCAAGTAGACATGGTGTATCTGAATTTCCAACATCGAGGCATTTTAAAAAGTCTCTTACAACATCTGATAGAAAAGAATGAGAAATAATAGGCTATAAGGATTCACAAACTACTAATTGCCAGCCAAATCTGGCCTGCAGCCTATTTGTGTACGGCCTGTGAGCTAAGATTGCTTTTTAGATTTTTAAAGGGAAGAGATGAAGTAGGAGGAAGAGAAGGAGGAAGAGTTGGAGGAGGGGGAGGGGGAGAAGGAGGAAGCAACAGCAACTGGCCAAAGTCAAAAACATTTACCATCTGGCCTTTGCAGAAAATGTTTGCCAACCCCTGGGCTAGACCGGGAGGTGCATGAGGGTAGATGTCTCGCTTACAGGTGATTGCTACCATCACCTTGCGGGTAAAACATGCTGATGCCACTGGTCTGTGACCTCCTTCCTGTGTTTACCAATGAGGGTATATAAAAGGCACAGTGATTGATTTAATTGATGATGGGAGCAATAACAAATGCATTGGATGATAATGGCAGAGTATGATCATGAGTGATAATCAATAGAACAGAATGTACCTGAGCCCAGAGCAGAATAGGTGAAAAAGGCTGAACTTATTTCTAAGTAAGTTCTCAATAAGTTCATTAATAGTATGATGTGGTCACTATAATAAAATTTAAGAAGCTAACTTCATTTTGAGCTGCATCAATAGAATTACATGATCTAGAACAAACCAATTCTTAGTTTTTCAGCCACTTCTGTACCGATTCATCCTACCATGTGCCAGAAATTCTGCTGGACACCAAATAATGTGTTCAGCTCTGGGCACCCCATTCTAAGAGGAATTTGGATAAAAGGGTGTGTGCAAAGGAAACCAATGAGGATGGTGAACCACAGAAAGTCAGAATAGAAATCAGGGAAAGTGATGGTGGGAGGAGCGATGGGGAAGAAAGGACACAGTTGTCTTCAAATACCTCAGTTTCCAACACCTGTGAAATGGAAAGTCCTAGGGCTAGAATTGGCCACTTGAGTGAGAGCTAAAAGAAGCCAGGTTCTGGATTCATCATCTCCACAAACTGGAAACAATTCCAATGTCCTTCAGCCTGGGGACAGATGGATAAACTGTGGTACAGCCATACCACAGAAAGCTATTCAGCAATAAAAAGGAACAAACTGCTGACTCACGCTGACAACGTGATGACTCTTAAAAGTATTATGTCAGATGAAAGAAACCAGGCTCAAAAGGCCACATACTACATGATTCCATCTATATGACATTCTGGACAAGTTATAGCAATAAAAAAACAGATCGGTGGTTGTTAGGGGTGATGTTGTGGGAAGGAGTGACTACAAAATGGGCACGAGAGAATTTTGGGGGGTGATGGACCTCCCCTAAGTCTTGACTGTGTGAAGGTTACCTAATTGTATGTGACTGTCATAGCTCACAGAACTGTACACTAACAACAGTTAATTTTACTGTATATAAATTATATTTCAATAAACCTGGTTTAAAAATAAAGAAACCAGGTTTAGTGAGAGGTGGACAAGGAGACTTTGGAAGGTGGGCACCGATGCTCTGCCTGGGCTAGAGGTGTTCAGCCATCAGAGGAGTGTGTTTACACAGAAGGTTTTTGAGGCCCCCTCAGACCTATGATCCCATGATTCTGGGAGGAGGGTGGGGAACTGGGGAGGAAGACTGAGAAGAAGCAGGGGCAAGGCTGGAGGGGAATCGAGGGGGTGGGAGTTATCTCTCTCAGTAAAGAAAGTGCTTCAGTTTAGAGGAAGATGTCAACTGTATCAAATCCTGCTGAAGGGGCGGCAGAGATAAGGACTGAGAATTAGCCACCGAGTATGACAAGGATGTATTGTTAACCCGGGCAAGAGCTGCTCCAGGGGAATGATGGAGGGAAAAGCCTACGTGGGGAGGGGTAAGAGAGAACAGGTGGGGAAGACTGGGAGACAGTCTGGACAGAATGGACATCCCCTCCCTCCCAGGGATTGGGGCTCAGCAGAGAGGCTCTGGGGACCATGAACAACACCTCATCTTTCTCCTTCCCTCCAGGCCTCCCACCGGTGTCCTCAGTTAGAATGGCAGCTCCATGACTGTTCTCCTTCCCCAGACAGGGTCAGAGAGACGAGGAGTAAAAGGATCTTTCCAGACTGGGAGCAGAGGGGTTGCAAACGCTATCTCTTTTTGCCAGAGACAAATATACCTATCTTTCCTTCTCTGAAAATGATCCAGGATGCTTGTAAACCCCTAGAAAAGCACTCTCCCTTTCTACACAGCAAGACCCATCTCCCAACTGTCCCATCATTACCAGTCCCAAGGCTCCTCTTATTCTGTGGGGGACAAAGTCAGAGAGCTGAGCAAGCAGCCTCTGTCCTGAACCACACCTCCACACACTTTCAAACCGCTGAGAGGCCTTCCCAGGTCAACCCGTCCCCCTTGCCATCATCACCCCTCATACTCCTGTTTTCTCTTCCACTACACAGGAAGATGCCCCCTCCCCATCCTGTTCTGTAGCCCCAAAGCTCTCCAGAACTTTTATTACAGGGCACAAACCAGATCATTCAGCAAGGGGGAAAGTGATTACAGAAAGGCAGACCCCATCCCGATGCCTTCTGACCTGGAGAAGAAGCTGACAAGCTCAGTATCTCTGCCATCTCCATGGCTCATTCTTACTGCCTAAGAATGCCCTTCAGCCAGGCCATCCTGTCACATCTTTAGGCAAAGATCACCATATCACCTGTACTTTTGTCCACACCTAAAAACCATGCCCATGTCACCCACTGACTCAAGCAGCCTGGTTTCTCATGTGGGTCTTACACCTACTCTTTTCTCCACACACCATGCCTCTGCCAACAAGAGAACTATGACAATCCTCAGGGTGCCCACAGAGGCTTTCAGAAGGTCTTGGAACATAGGGCATGAGAGTTAGATAATGTGATACTAGGTCTTACGGAAAAGGAAAAGCTGTCCCCTCTCACTTCTCCCCTACCTTCAGGGGGCCATGGCTTTGGAATGGCATCCCCTTCCTTACAGTTCTGTCTCTCTTGTCACAGAAGAAGTCTCAGTATTACTTCTCTAGGAACTGGAACTACAATGCTAAGTTCACAGGTGGTGCACTAATAACTCATCAGGGTTACTATCTGGGGAAGTCACTCTGCCTAGAAAGTCAGGCGTTGGGCAGGCCTTTCGCAATGTCCTTGCTTACCAGATACACAGCTGGTGTGCAAAAGTTGAAACCTCTCCCCAAACCGCCAGTGTTGCTCAACTTCCTCTTCACCCTCTACCATTCTCTATCTCCCAGATTTCTAACTGTGAGGTTACTTTCACCTCCTCTGCCTGACTGACAAGTGGTCCCTGGGCATTGGAAGCATCCATCCCCTGGCTCTGTAACCCTCCCAGAGCTCTACTCCAGAGAGTGTCTCTGTCTGCCAGATGAATGAGTCAGAAGACACTTGCCATCTCCAGATGATGCCAAGGCCTGCTACTCCTCTCTCCCAGACATCCTTCAGATGTCTTTTTGTTCTATTTCTACAGAAAACAATCCCATCTTACACCCATATTACTATATAACTGGCCCTCTACCTCTAGTCGCTACCACAATTGACCCAAATAAAGCAGCAAAAATAACTTTCCTATGTGTCCTCCCAGAGGAAAAATCTAGAGTGGCTCCTGATCTTGTGAATTCCGAACTCTCCAATGTGGCTTCAGCAACATCCCTCTCAAACCTTCAGTTTCATTTCTCTCTTCAGATGGTGGTCTTCACACAACTGTGATCCAATTTGCATTAAATGTAGTTTATAAATTGAATCCCAACTGACCAAGATATCTTATTTGACTCCAACAAACAATTCTGTAACACTAAACATTCCCAATACACTGCCTTGGTCCATTCAAATGTGTAGGTACCAGTTTGCTTGAATAATAATGACAATACCATTTCTCATTTTTGTTTAGTTCTTCACAATCTTCAAAGAGCTTTCATATGCACTATCTTACTGATGCTGAGGAAACCTTGTGAGGGAGGGAGGGCACACTTTATAGATGAACAAGTGGGCTCAGAAACGTCAGCCATACAGAGGAGTGGTACCCACCTTTCTCAGTCAGGACACATTCTACAGCTTACTATTTAGACAGTTACAACAGACCTCTGTGCCAAAGTCAACTTATTCAGTAAACCTCTGCCCTGACCTCAACACATTTGTTTTAAAGGTAGATTTCTCTCTTTCTTATAGAATGTACAACCTGCCTTACTAGCAGATGCTACGATCTTTTGGTCTAATGAGACCCCCAAAGAAGAAAGTTTTTCGGAAAACCTAGAGTGGTATCTGAAGACCTGACCTAAGGTCAAACAATCTCTAAACAAGTCAACCTTCCATTATTTTCAAGAAAGCAGGCTCTGGTCTTAGTCGCTCACATATCTTCCACTGAACCTTTAATGCGCAGTTGTGTTCTTTCAAGGAACCCATCCCAGTTTGAAAGGAAACAGAGATTGGGTGGTGGGACTGTGACACCCAAGTTCATTATAGGCAGACACTCTCGAAAGCACCTGAACAAAACTTCATCAGGCAGTGGCTACAGGATCTTGCTTCAGGGTAGGTGATGTACTAGGAAGGAATATTCCTGAGCCCTAACTCCAGCTCCTAAACAAATCAGCCAGTTCTGTACCAGTCTGTAGCCAATTTCACACCAGCTATCTACAAAGCCCCAAAGGGATGCTGGTCTAGCCTCATCAGTGCTGTAGCGTGTAGGCCTGGATATGGGAAGAGCAAATAGGATACAGCTGTCTTTTTGGTCAGTGGTGCTCAAACCTGGCTGTGTACGAGTATCACCTGAGCACCTGACTCTGTACCCCAGTAGCAGTCACACACACCCCCACAGATTCCTTCGCTCCACCCCTAGATTGGATTCATTTGGTCTGCGAAGGAGCCATTACTCATTGCACTTTAATTCTGGTTGTGTTACAGAAGAACATTCTATGTCAGAGTCTTAGAAAAAAACTCAGCTAAAGGAAAAGCAGAAATGAAAAGGGGGAAGAATGGGGACAAAGAGAATGGGAGTAATAAAGACAGCGTAAAAATGGAAAATGAAGAGATCTTCTAGGCTCAGACTGGCATACATTGATATAAGTAAATATAAATGTGGGGTGGGAGAATGGACACTAAGGACAAATTAGGAAATTATTATTCATTTTAAAAAAGAATTTGGCATCAGATTCCTTTAAATAGCAATCTCTGCTAGTACATTTAAAATAGGATTCCTTTTACAGAAGTGTGATTTATACAAAACCACATATGTTACATAGGCTCAGAAAAATAGCTCTCCTCCCGCATAGTCTGGCTAACCATAGAACTGGCCTAGTACAGATGGTCACCTATTTTCTTCCAAAAGATACCCAGCCCTGCTCTCTGTCACCTATTTTTATGTTTTATCTGATTATGGTTAACAGATTCTTAAGGGCCATTCAAATCTTGTTTGGTTTTCACTAAACTCAGAGAATACTGCTCTGAATTCTCTTGTTCTCTTACTCATTCAACACATATTTGTTAAAGGCCTATCATGTGCTGGGTACCACTCTATGAATATAGCTGTGGGAAAAAAAAAATCAATGTCTCTGGCACCATGCATGTTATGTTCTAGTGGGAGAAAGTAAACAAGTAAAATATATAGCACATGAGATGGCGACAGATCCTACGGAATAAAAATAAGGCTGACGGTGGTGCTGGGGCTTACTGAGCTGGTGTTATAACCAAATATAGGGTCATCAGGGAAGGCGATACCAGAAGATGACAGAGGGACACATTTAAAAGTGATGAGGAAGCAAGCCTGGCAGATACTTGGGAGAAGAGTTCTAGGCATAACCTACCTGGCAGGTACGAGGCACAGCTAGAGGTGTGGCTGGAACCAAGAGGTCAGAGGTGGGAGGGGCCAAATCGCAAGGGGCTTGTGGGCCACGGTGAGGAAAAAGCCTTTGTTCTGAGATAGGAGCCACGGGGAGGTTTTGAGCAAAGGGATAACATGATCTAACTCACTTTTTAAAGAAGATCCCCATTTGGCTGCTGTGCTGAGAACAGACTACAGGAACAAGCATGAAAGTAAAGAGGACAATTAAGATGCTGCTACATTAATTCAGGTCAGAGATAATGATGGCTCAGACCAGGCTGATTAAGGGTAAAGTGCTAAGATGTGGTCAAATTTGTATGTATCTTGCAGGTAGAACTGACAGGATTTGCTTATGTTATGGACGTGGGATGTGAGGAAGGAATCAAGGATGGTACCATGATCATTTGCCAGAGCAGCTAGAGGAACCAAATTGCCATTAACAAGATGGAAAGAACCATTAAAGAGGTAGGTTTGGGGTGGGGCAGACAGGAGCTCGTTTTCAGACACGTTATAAATGTGAGATGCCTATGAGATTTCCAAATAGAATTATGAATGAGCAGTGGGATGTGCCTGGAATTTGGAAGAAGTTCGAGCTGGATGTATCAGTCTGGCAGTCACTAGGATATAGATGGGATTTAAAAATGAGTAAGTTCACCAAGGAGTGAGTGCAGATCAAAAGTTTGGGGGCAGCTGAGGATAGCCCACATTCAAGAGAGAGCGATAGAGGAGAATGAGTAATGGGAACAGAAAAGAAACAGCCCGTGAGGTAGGAGGAAACCAGGAGAGTGTGGTATCCTGGAAGCCACAAAGAGAAATGAATTTCAACTGGGCGTGATTGACTGTGTTGGATGCTGCCAATAGATCAAGCAGGACAAGAGTTGGAAACTGACCATCGGGTTGAATGTTGTGGTGACCTTTACCAGGGATTTCTGGTAGAAAAGCGAGGAGAGCCTCATGGGGGATTTATGAAAAGGGAGGAGGGGAGATGACGGCAGCAAGTGCTGGTAAGGGGGTAGAGAAAGGAGGGGTGGTCTAGGTTTCCTTGTTTTAAATGGGAGAAATTATAATGTGTTTATATATATATATGTGTAGGGAGAGAAGGAAGAGTCACTGGAATGGGGAAGGGATCTAGTACACAACAGGAGGCAGCCACCTTGTTAGAGTAATAGGCCAGGTCACTGAGTATGGACACAGGTACAAGCAGACACGCAAGCCTTCTCAGTATTGCATGTCATCTAATTTCGCAGCGAAAGAGGAAGCAAGGTCATGGGCTGAGAGTTGAGGGCGGGGGAGGAGGCTGCATGAATAGGAAAATGGTGGGCTGAATGGACTATGGTAGTGGTCCCCAACATTTTTGACACCAGGGACCAGTACTTCTATGAGAATCTAATGCCTGATGATCTGAGGTGGGGCTGAGGCAGTGATGTTAGTACTGGGGAGAGACTGCAAATGCACATGAAGCTTTGCTCGCTTGCCCACTGCTCACCTCCTGCAGTGCAGCCAGGTTCCTAACAGGTCATGGACTAGTACCGGTCTGTAGCCCGGGGACTGGGGAACCCTGGACTAGGGGATGCATAGGCCTGCCAAGGAACAGGACCCAAGGCCCATTCCACTGCAACTTTAAGAAATTAAGCCAGCCCTTGGCTTCATCCTATGGGTCAATTCTCCCCCATCCCTTTCACTTTTCCTCTCACCAACTCTTCTCCTCTTACTCATGGCCTTTCCAGCTTTAAAACTGACTGGACCTTTACAGAATCAATACTTATATACACTTGGTCACTTTTTCTTCTTCTTCAATGGGGCCTTTCAGGAAGGAGAGATGAAATTGATGGTGCTTGCTTTGGGAAGAGAGGTCTAGGGACTTGGAAATAGATGTGTATGTTAGGAGGAGCGGGATGGGGGGAGTGTGGGGAGGGAGTGGGTGGGATAGGAGTCTGGGAGAAGCAGGGGAAGTATAAGGCAAAATATACAGACTCCTTTCAGCCTTCTTGACTTCCTTCTTCCTCCAATACTACCCTCCTTCCTTTTAGATCTCAATTTCCTTACCAAAAACAGACTGAATAGTCTCCACCTCACTGTGTTCAGGCTCTCATTCTCTAATTCAATTAACCTCTTCTGGCCTGTAATAGATTCCAGATTCCTTTGCACACATTATTTCATTTAACCCTTACAGTAACACTGGGATTGCTAATTCCATCTACAAGATGGGGAAACAGACTCGGAAGGGTTAAGTGGCTTGCCTATCTAGTCGTGAGGCCTAGCTAGCTAGCTGACCCAGCTAGTAAGTAGCAGAACCACAATATGAACCAAGATCTCACTCCAGGTTCAGGCCCATCAATGTCAACCATACCCTTCCAGGCATGGGATAATTCAGACTCATTTCCATGAAGGTAACACTCAGGTCAACGTCAAGCCCTAGCTAGGTTCCCGGAATCGAAGTCATTATTGATACACAACCAAAGCACAGACCTCACTGATCTCAGGTCGGGGCCAAAGAAAAGAAAGTGGATGAGCAGTGCAGGGTCTGTTCACCCTCAGAAGGCCATGAAATGTCCCAGTTGGCAGGCAGGCGCCCTGATGGATATTTCCAGCTCTGGAAACAGGAAGTATATCCTGAGGATTTGCTAAACTGTTGAGGGGTGGTTGCTAATTCCAGAGGTGGATTTCATCATAAGCTGTATGGCTGTGCTGGACTTCAGAAAAGAGAGCAGCGAGGAACTCTCACTTCTGTTTCTCGAGGGGTAAAGGAGAGCCCTTCCTTAGGGGAAGAGCCATGAGGTTCCAGAGAGGTATAGGGGTATGGTCAAAGTCACTCAAAGAGCCTCCGGCAGGGTGAACCCCCACTGGGTGTCCAGGCCTAACATTCTGCTGTTCTCTGGGCTATCAGATCCTGGTGGTCACAACATGGCCTGATCTCTTCCTAAAGCATAGCTCCAGCCATGCCAAACATGTTCAAGGGCTCACTCATGCCTTTGCTACATGCCACCCCTATAACCTGGATTAACCATCTTCCCCAAACCATCTCCACTTATTTAAGTTCTGCCATTAGTCAGTCATGATTTTATTCATTCATTAAATGCATCCACCAAACATATTGAGTACCTATGTGTCAAGAGTTGTACTAATTTATTCAAAGGAAAGGCATCAGTCCTGGCTTCAAGGAATACAGTCTAGATGGGGAAAAAGATGGTGGCACTGAGTATGCAGCCAGTTAGAGAAGACACTGGCGAGTGCAGAGTGCAAGGGGGTTTGGGAGTGGGCATCTAACCAAGGCTGAAGAGTTGGTTGGGTATGGCTGCTCTTCCCTGGAGGAAGAACTATCTAAAGCGATGAGCCAGCTAAGAGAAGGGGCCTGCAGGGGTGTTCAGGGGGAGAGGCCACCACCAAGGCACAGAAGTGGAAACCAATGCCCAGTGTGGGAACTCGTGAGCTGTCAGTGTTGCCAGGAGTGTGAAAAAAGCAAAGAGGAAGCAAGGACTAGAGAGCCCAATTTATAGTTATAGGGCAACAGAAGAGAGAATAGTCCAAGCAACCTTTCCATGTACACACTGTCAATAAAAATAATTCTTAAAAGCCAAACCTTAAAGCTCAAGTTCTTAAAACGTAAAGCAGTCAATGGATAGATGTGTGTACAGGATGTCACTTCAACTGTGGAAAATGGTTAAAGCTAAAAGTCTATTAAGGGGACAGATTATAAAGAAATTATACATTGTCTGTACTCACCTGGAAATATGGTAGTAACTGCTCACAGTGACTGAATGCTGGCCATGGACCAGGCACTGGTTAACATACATACTAACTCCTGTACCCTCACAACAACCCTATATATAGGATACTGTGATTACCCCCAATATACAAGGAGAAAATCCACAAAGAGAGCTTCAGTCACCTGCCCAGGTGGATAAGCAGTGGAGACAAAAGTTAAACCCCAGAACTCATGCCTTTGACTGCTCTGATACACTGTGTCTAGGTCTATGGCATAATGTAAGCTGAACTAAGCATTTATAAAATTGTATTATGGTATGGCCCCATTTTGTTTAAATATGTGTGTATATGCCTGTATTTTATTGAATCATGTGAAAACTTGGCCATTTTTAACTTACAAAACAGCAGTTTCATATGGTTCAACCTAGCATGAATGCGTAGGTGTGTGTACATATACACATATACACATGAAGAAAGTCTGTAAGGCTCTGTTACTAAATTGTTAGTAATAGTTTTGGATGGCAAGAGTGTGTCTGATCTTTCTTTTTTTACTTTTTCAAATTTTCTGAAAAATAGTTAAATGTTTTCCTTATTGCAGCTACCAATGACCACAGCTACCTAGTAAGATGTACTCCAAGTGCAGGAGCCCCAGCCCCTGCACTGAATTACAGCATCAGAGGTCAGTGTATGCAAGGGGGTCTCACCTTGTAGGCTGAGAAGCCAAATGTGGGCAAAAAGCTGCCACAGAAAAAGCCCAGAGTTCAAAGTGATGAGTCCTGCCAGCTGTGTGACTTCTCTGAGCCTGTTTCTTCACCTTGAACGTGAGTCAGAATCATACTTTTATGAGAATGGAACGTGATATGAACCAAGGTGCTCTGCTATTCCACCCTCATTTTAGCTGATGTCACTTGCAAGGGCCTCCTAAATTGCTAATGGCACCAAGTCCACCTCCCAAGACCACAGCTAGAGAACTGCTCAACTGACACTCAGTTCCTTTAATGAAGATTTTTTGGAAGTGTCTTCCCTCCAACTTCTATGAAATCTGGGAGGAAGTGGTGAGCTTGCAGTTCTCTCTCTAAAGTATGGCTGACTCCTGCATCCAAAGTTGAACAGACTGCAGGAAAACAGCACAGGGCAGCAGGGCACAAGGTGGGTTCCCTGAGGCCCAGATTCAGGCAACTCTTAGCAACGAGCTGGAGCTGCAATGGGATGCAGTT
Source organism: Macroglossus sobrinus (assembly GCA_004027375.1). Taxonomy (NCBI): domain Eukaryota; kingdom Metazoa; phylum Chordata; class Mammalia; order Chiroptera; family Pteropodidae; genus Macroglossus; species Macroglossus sobrinus. Next base: position 1,478,361 of record PVKZ01000079.1, on the reverse strand, counting down.
TCAGCTAGATCATAAGCCAAGAACAGACCAGGAATGGGGGTCCCAGGGACCACTAGCAGCTAAGGAAAACCTATGCTAAGAATGACTGGCCCACCCCTTTTTAAACAATTCTTACCATAGCATCCATAAGGCAATCACAGCCACTTTTGCACTCTCCCTTCCCTTCTTCTGGATCACTTACCACCTTCCAACAATTTTACCATCCTATACAATTTTACTCATTTACATTTATTGGTATTATCTAACCTTCCACCACCACCACCCACCCCCTACCACACACGTAATTAAGGAGTGCAGCTTCACAAGGCAAGGATCCCTTGGTTCAGTGAAGCACCCAAGTGCTTATAACAGCACCTGGAGTAAGGGGGCGGGGTACTCCATCAATTTATCTGAATGAATAAATGGCCGGCAATGTCACCTTCTGCAACCTGCCTCCTATACAACTTGGAAGAATTAATTATTCATACCTCTGAGTTTCTGTAGGACTTCCCTTAAATCTCTAATATAACACTTATCACACTACATTGTAATTATTTATCTCTTTTACCTCGGTAAAGACAGGAGTTTTCAAATGATCCCATTCTCTTTTACATTCTCCATGCCTAGCAAAAAGCCTCAGTATTTGCTGACTTGGGGGACAATCTTGACATCTGTACAGAACAAAACGGACGATCTCCAGGACCCTGGTTGATACCACATTACTGTCTGGCACCAAGGCTGCTGACATTGATGTCTAAGCTAGTGGGGCTAGGGAGGCAGTGATTTGGTGAGATTCCTTTCCAAAGAATCTGGTCTGAGAGAACTCCAGCAAGAGAAAGCTATTTTAGGTCCCAGAAAATGAGGCTGAACCAAGTGTGCCCAAGAGAGGTCATGATAGAAAGTTAATGAAATGTTCATTTCAAAAAAAAAACTTTTCCCCAACCCACAGTTGGCAGCTCTCATGCTTATTCTGGCACCAGTGAGGCCTATCTCCAGCACTGGGACCAGGAGGTGTAAGTCTGTTGGCCAGAATAGCACATCCAAACCTGGTAAGTGGAAACAGCCTTGCTTACCGGTTCTACTGGACACTTGCTGATTATTTTTAACTTGAGCTCCACACCCTGCACCCACTCATCTCTCCTCTTTCCTTTGGCCTTGCTCCTTAACAAACCTACTCAAGATCCATTTGCCTGCATATAGCACAACTCTCTCAACTGGAATGTCTTCTCTCATCACCTCATACATTCATTCAGCACCTACTGTGCATCATGTGTTGTCATCAGTACTGCTCCCTTTCTTTAAAACACAGATTTAATATCACCTCTTCCAGGAAGTATTGAGATATGAAAACATTAGGATCCCATGTCCAAGGAACTCTGCTAGTCCCCCGGAGTCAGGAACTATACCTACTCTTCTAGCATTAACTACAGATAGTTCATGAACTCACCCGTGGTCTCATGGCCATGTGCCTTCACATGTGTCATCTCTCTGCCTTGAACGCCCTTCTTTTTCTTACCCCCTTGTTCAGCTTTCTCAATGAGGCCCTTCCTCTAGTGCCAGGTCATTAATCCCATGTCTTCCTATGCTAGCACACCCCTCAGATATACTCTGCATTTTATTACATGTACTGTAATTATTTATAACATGTCTGATTGCCCTACTAGGCCGAACCCATCCAGCAGACAGGTCATTCTGAATGAAGGAACATTCTACCTTCTTAAAGAACCTTTAAAAGGTTTTAAGATTTTATTTGTTGCCTAAATGAATAAGTAAAAATAACTGTAGTCGTGGCTTAGTAAGCGCCTTCCCCATGTACCAAGAACTTTAAACAGACCATCTCAACCCCTTGCAAGTCTGCAGACACCAATCCATCCGAGACATGAAGAAGCTGGAGCACAGTAAGGTCAACTAACTTGTCCATTGTCCTAGAGCATCAAGTGGTGACATCAGGATGTAGCCTCTGGCCTATGTGACTCAGAAGCTCCTGGTCAGCATCTAGTGTGGCCTCGGGACAGGGAAGATACTCTCTGATCCTCTGTGTGTAGGGGATGGCACTGTGGACTCCACGTGGCTCCCACGCACATGTACAAAAAGGCTCCTACCCTCTAGTCTTATCCTACTTGCCCACAGGAAACACCTCCAGATCAAGAACTTGTTAGGACAGTAGGAAACCTGAAAGAGATCTGGGAATTTTTTTTTTTTACTTAAAAAACCTATGGCTTAACTTCTTTGGGGCCCTGGGCAGCATGAATTTTGTCTGGCTGCTAGAATCCTTTGGCTCAGACACAGCTGCCAGACCACGTGCCTGTCTGGTTTTAGACTGGGACCTCTCAGGCAAGAAAGGAGACAAAAAGGTAGAGCGGAAATAGCCCCTGGATGTTCTCTTCAAGAAAATCACCCAGCTGTGTTTGTGTGTTTGGGGTGGAAGAGGGCTTAGGGGGAAGACAGCAGAGAGGGAGGGTTGTCTGTGCACTGGGCTGTCTTAAAACCTACATTTGTATCTGAACTTAGACCCTGACTGGCAGGATGACTTGGAGGGGCCTCTGAGGACTAAATCCTGCTTCTCAAGGCTGTTTTGAGGAGAACATAATCCAGGTAAGAGCTTTCTGTCAATTACAAAAGTCTATGTGTCATCCCAGTCAATGCATTTCAAGGCAATCTCTGTCTCCCTTTCTTGATTCTAATAAGCCTTTCAATGGACAGCTCAGCCATGTGTGTTTCTGGATATCTAACATCTTAACAAGCACAACCAGGGGCCTGCGCATAAAAGCAAGTATCCAATGTGCCTGAATGAAACTGAACCTCATCTTGGTAGGATAAAATCTTAGTGATCAATGACAATAAGAAATAGCAGTCATATGGTAAATCAAAACCTTTTTTTCCTAAGCATCTGTAAAGAAGGCAAATTACCGATTTCCTTCCGCACTGGTGCTTGGCTGATGCCCATGTCATCTATGAGACCTTACTCCAGGGGCTGGATGGAGAAGGCAGCTGATCCATGATGCTCTGCTAAGTTTTAGAAACCATGGTGGGTGACGCACAAAGCCAGGATATGTCGACTCAATTCTCTGGAATTGATTGCTCCCTAGTGTTCAAATGAGCTGCCTTTCACATCAGGCCAGCCACACGAGACCTTGGTTGTGAACCCACACATTGCGGGTTCAGGTTGAGCAGCTTCTGAAGGCCGTTCCCAAAGCCTGAGGGCTAAGCTAGAATCTCCAGATTGGCAAGGACTTGGGAGCCATGCTTCTCCAGGATCCGTGAGCAGCTCCAGTAACAAGAAAGGCATTCTCCCTCTTCAGGGAGTTGATTCTGTCATAGAATGGCTCTGGTGTGGGGAAGTCCTGGCCACCCCATAACTGCCACCTTTAGAAAACAAATCCTACCTCCCAGAGCTGCATGGAGTAGGTAAATGACCTCCTCCTCCTGACAGCCCTGGGTCAGACAGCGATCAGCCCTCTGCAGTCTCCTCACAAGGCTGACGTCCTCCTTATCCTCCAGGTCAGAGACCTCGAAACTTTTTTGACTCTGATGATAGTAAAAAATACATTTTACAAGGCCATTCCTTACTTGTGTGTGTATGTATGTATACAACCAAAATGAGTTTCACAAACTAATGCTTACCTCCTTATATGGAATACACTTGGATGTTTTCTTACCTATTTCATTCTTTCAAATGCTGGCTGCAACTCACTAAATTGATTTTGTGACTCAGGGCTAAAAACACTGCTCTAGTTTCACCCAGCTGGTCATCCACACCCAGCTTTAACTGATTATTTAGTTCAGACGCTAAGAGGGAGGACATTCTCCTTGCCACAGCTATTAGATGTGGGCTCTCAGTAGATAGAGCCTTTGGCATCATTCTACACTGGTATCTCCCCAGCTCGGCATTTCCTTCTCACGTACCCCAAACTCAACTGAGCAAATACACACAATAGTGACAGATTGACCTGAACCGTTTTCCTGCCCAACCGTCATTATCATTTACTCAGAACACATGAAACACCTTTTCTGCGCTCCTCCCATCTTCCTGCTTTGTAAGCTAGATTAGAGGATCTGAGGGGTCAGATGTCTAACATTTAAGGGGGCAGCCAAGATTCATGAAGAAACTCCAAGTTTTAAAAATAGCTGTAGGTGACTGACGAGGTGCATAGTCCACATATAGACAGATGCTAATTCCTTTTCCCTGGATCTTCTCCCCTGGGGGACCCAGAGGCCAAAGGCCACCACCCAGCTCATCTTTTTAGATTAGCTTGTGTCCCTTCTAGAAGCTAGTCATGCAATCTTTTTCCTTATTATTTGTCACCATACCGTATGTTTGGTGATGTGGAGAACTGGGTACAACACCTGGTTTCTCCACTTATATGAGATCTGGGGCTTCACTTTGCTGAACCTTAATTTTCTTACCTGTAAGATGTGGCTGCCCTGCCTTCACAGGTTGTAATAAACATGAAGAGGTGTGAAAATGTTTTGTAAGCTGTAAAGCACTATGCAAATATAAATCATTACAAAAACTATATGTTCTTTTTTATAAGAAGTGACAGTGTTGACTCTGCCCCAAGTTTCAGCACTGTATTCTCTGGGTTCAGTAAAGCACAGACTCCATCATCAGCCCCCTAAAGTCATCTGCATTTTACCCCTGAAAACTGGGTTAAACCAGCTCTCCCTTGGGCAGATAGCTGATGTCATCAAAAATTCATCAGTTACAGCAGCTGGTGAATCCACTCTCTTCAATCTCTTGCACCTTCATTCAGAAAGGTAACTAGAAGTGGGAGAATTGGTCCCATGCGCAGTCAACTGAAATACAGCCTACACTCAGCTCTTTTGGCAAATCAAGAAAATAAAAGGTGTGAGCGTTTGGGAGGTGGGGGAGATCAACTCATCTTAGATGAGACTTTGGAGACAATCATTATAAGAGCCACTATGTATGGAGGACTGTGCCTTAAAAAAATTATTTCCAATTTTCATGAGAATGCTCAAGATAGGTACAGGCATACCTCAGAGATAGTACAGGTTTGGTTCCAGGTGACAGCATTAAAGCAATAAAGCAAGTCACAAATTTTTTGGTTTCCCAGTGCATGTAAAGGTTATGTTTATTCTATATGGTAGTCTATGCAATAGTATGTCTAAAAAAACAATGTACACACTTAGTTTTAAAAATACTTTATTGAGTTTAAAAATACTTTATTGCTAAAAATGCTACCAATGGATTTGCTTGATGCAGAGTTGCCACAAGCCTTCAATTTGTAAAAAACAATTTCTGTGGAGCGCAATAAAGCGAAATACAATAAAATGAGGTATACCTGTATTATTGTTCTCACTTTACAGATGAGGCTAAGAGATTAAGAAACTTACTCAAAAGCATGCAGGGAGTTGGCTGAACTATAATCTGCTTTTCTCATTCAGAGATAAGCTATAGAAACACCCAAGGCTGATGTTGTACTCTGCCGATGATATGGCTGAAATGCTAGGTTTGAGGTCAACCCTGGATTTAAGGGCCCTCAAGAGTAAGGACTTTAAATCGGAGATGCGGCTTTAATCATCAGAACAGAAGGTACCTTGGGCCTCTAAAGGATTGGGAAGCAGGTACTAGTTCCCTGGGGTGGGTAAGGTTTTACTTGCTATAAGGTCCAGGGTTTGCGCTCTTTACAAAGAGCTGAAGACAATAGTTACTGGGCTGGGCACTTAGTTGCTCAATAATTAATGAGAATCTAATATCACTTTTGTTAGGACCCCAAGCAAAAAGAGAAAAGAGGCAATACATTTACTTTTCCTGTGCCCAAAATTCTCCAAAGGTTACTGAGTGCCTACAAGTCAAGGTTGGAATACCTTGGCTGGAATTCAAGGCTTTTCTGCTCTGGCCCCAACCAATAATCTCAACATTTCTTATCTCAAACCTCTGTCCCAGCCAGACGTCCTCAGCCTCATCCAATGTGCTCTGCCCATTCCGCTTCCTGTGACTCTCTCTCTCAACAGGCAATGCCCCTCACTCGCTCAGCAGAGCCAACGCCACCCAGACTTGAAAAGCCTGCTTAAGACCACTCTAAACATCTGAACTCTGCTGCCCAAGTCCCTTCTCAGATTCCCATGGCCCTTGGAGCTGTGGCCTTCTGACTGGAGCTACTGGACTAGCTAACTGTCTGGCAGCCATTGGACTAGAGCTTCAAGTCTCTCGTGCCTCCCTGCAAAGCCCAGACAGGTGACTCTCTGATCTTGCTAAGATGCCTCTAGGAAACAGCAAGGCTGCTGGTCAGTTTTCTACCTCCTCACCCCCATAGCTGCATCGAAGGCTTTTTTTTTTTTTTTTTTTTAGAAGGGCAATTCTAATAGCCACCCAAAGAAAGTGAGCTTTCATGGTTCACACATAGACAATGACAGTCCAGCCTTTTGGCATTGCCCAACCATGAGGAGCTACGCATCCTCATGCGAAGATGGGTGCCAACGAGGCTCCCCAACGAGGCCCTCCCAGGGGCAGCATTCAGTCAGTTTGAGACCCAGCCATGGGAAGAAATGATTCTCACCTATCATCTGCTCCCCTTGCCACTGTCCCACAGCCAAGACTGAATGCCAAAGGCCTGTCTGGTCCAGGAACTTACCTGCCTTTTCCACAGAGATAGTTGCTTCAAAAGGGCACTCTTTGGGAAAACGAGACTAATTCTGTACAAGATGAACTCATATTCATTCCAGTGCCTTCTTATCCCTAAGATACAGATAGAACCAGACCCCCTCCCCCCACCAGATACAAAGAAGCACCCAGTTCCTTTCCGCTGAAGCACAGCCCGTCATTGGGTGTCTCTCCAGCCTGACACACAGGCCCTCAACGTTTATAAGACACATAGAGGTGGGGGACACATCACCCTGGTCTAAAGCCAGGGTCAAGGTGGTAGTGATCTCAAGGGCATAACCTTAAATCTCCAATCTGGACCACTGGGAAAACCTGCCCCAGGCCTACAAGTGCTCCTGGAGACCCGCTCCCTTCAGATTCCCCAAATCACACCCTCTAACTCCCAGGGCTGCTCCTAATCAATTTAGGAACAATGTATTCAAGTCCCACTGCGTTCCTGGGGGTGAAGGGCTGCCCTGAAGCTAGGATCAGCCCCCTCCAGAGGGTCAGATGCTTAACAGGGAAAAGTGTGCTGCTCCCCAGGCCCAGACAGCTGGGGTCTACAAGTGGTAAATCTAGGACATCCCCCATCTATGACGAGGACCCCATTCCTGCCCCCCTCTTCTTCTAGGATGGTGAAAGCCCTAGCACTGCCCTCCCAGGCCACCTGTGCCCCTCCGCTCACTGGCTCAGTCCAAAAATCTTCCCATAAATCTCAAATAGGTGTGAAAGCAGAGGCTCTGGAGGGGATGGGACAAGCCCCCTTGCCGCAGCCATGCCCTCTCTCCCTAGAGTCTACCGAGCTCTCCCTGGCAGTCCTGGTGGCAGCGCGGCGGGAAATCGGGAGCCCCATCCCTGTCCGCCAGCCGCCTCCAGAATCCTGGCCAGGCTCCCTCCTCCAGCACGTCTGGAGTTGGGGCCAACAGGCAGGATCAACAATCCAGAAACTTTCAATGGATCAAGCTGACTGGGAGGGGGAAAGAGAGAGGGAATGGGGACGGCGGGCGAGGCTCCAGGACAGAGTCCTTGCTCTTCACTTACCATCTTGCTCACATCCATGACCGAGGCTGCAGGGCACCCCCCACCCCTCGAGATCTCGCTTCTCCCAAATCCTGCTCCCGGCTAATCCAGCCCCGATGGTGCCATGCTTGTGGGGAGGGCGGCTCGCAAGGCTCCCGCGGACTGGGGAAGGCGGCGTTGGCGGCGGCAGGACCAAGCTGGACCCGAGAAAGGAAGGGGAGGGGAGGGGGAGGGAAGGCGGGGAGAGGGAGGGGAGGCGGGGAGGGGGAGGGGGCCGAGCGCGGAGACGCAGCGCGCACCGGGGGCGGGGGAGGCGCGGCCCCGCGGGCGGCCCCGGGAATCCCAAAATTAGCTGCGGGAGCCCCGGTGGGGGTGGGAAGCCTGGGTAGGGGAACCGGTGGACAGATTCCCGGGGTCGGAGCCCACCGCCGGACGCACGGCTAGGGTGTGATTTGAATAACAAAAGGTCGCTACACCCCCAAGCCCTGGTGGCCTGGATCGCGGAGCCGCGAGCGAGGCCGCCGGGCCCGCCAGGAAGTGTGAATGTGAGCTTGTGCGCGCGCGTTTGGTGGTGGGATCAGTGGGACTCAGGAAGTGAGTGGGGGAGGCGGCTGGAAAGGAGGGAGAGCTGGGGGGCGCCGCGAGCCGACATTCCAGTGGGGGCAGGGGGTCTGCTCGGCCCCTCCCTACTTGGCTTCCCTGGACAAAGGCGGAATTCAGGGCCAGTTGTCTGCCTCCCGAGGCTAATCCGGAGGGGACGCCCAGATGAGTCTGGGGTCTGCCAAAAGATGGGCGGATGAAGGAAGTGGAACAGATATCCGCGGAAGCCGAGGTCCCTGCGAGTGAGCCAGAGCCAGCCTTTCGTGGAGTGAGGGAAAGTGGCTTCCAAATGATGTCGGCCCCGACTGCAGAGTTCCTTTCTCTCAAGCCAGTATCCCCAGTCTTTCATTCCGTACTCAATGTATTATCTGCCTTTACAGAAAAAGGAGGCAGGCACTCCTCTCTGCAGGGAACACAGCTGGTGGCGGAAAAGGACTCCCAGCAAACGCTATTTTGGGGCAATCACCACAAAAAGCTAGAGGCCCCAAGCCTCTGGTTTCAGCACCACAGACTGCTTCAAATCTTCAGATGAGCAAGAAGGTTTTGGGCACAGCCCAGTCATCAAGAGACGTGAGACCACTTACATCAACCCTGTGTTACTCAACAGGTGAGAAACAGGCCCAGAGAAGGGGAGTAATTTGCCCCAGGTCACACACCTGGCAGGGAATGGATGCAGGAGAAACCTCAATAAGGACAGTGCAGCCCAAGCCAATATGAGCTTCCCATGTTGCCACAGAGCATCCCGTCTCTAAAATTCTAAAATGGGCCTCCTTCCCAACCCCTGCTCTCTGGCTCACACCAAGGGGTGGAGAAGGCAGCCCTGGTCAGTAGCCCATGTTGATTCTGGCCCCTTCACATCAGAGTTCTCAATCTATGAAAGAGAGACTGTTTCTCTCCTTGGTTCCTAGGGGGATCTGAGAACACTACAATATAAAAGAGGATATAGCCCAGGTCTTCCCCTGCTGTGCTCCAGCCAGGGAAGCCAGGAGGGACTGCCCTGGTCTGTTCTGCTGTGCTGGGTTCCCATAGGTCCTTCTTCTGACTCATGCCCACAGAGTGAAGCCAAATACAGGAGTAAGAGGGTTGGGGGAATGGGACACACAAGAAGGAAGCATGCCCCCATTTCCTCATCCTCCACCACTGACACCTGAGTAGGATCAGGGCTAGGTAAACTAACAGGCTCACCCAATGCAGAGATGAGGTTTAGATTATCTCCTTGATTAAATGTACCTCCATCTTTTTTTTTTAAGGGGTTGCGGAGGTGTCCATATAAGGAATGTCCAAACCTGTAGAGAATTTTAATGAGTTTATTTGAACCAAACTGACAATTTCCGGGAAGCAAAATCACAACATATTAAGCAAATGCTCCAGAGAATGGCAGTTTTGCAACTTACTTTATACATCAGAATCAGGAGAAGACATAAGGAGGGTTCATTGGTGGTAGATTAAGGGAGAAAGCAAAGTGGGGAGATCTCTGGGACTGGATAAAAAGTAAAACGGAGGGACACACATTTCTTTTACATTGGTGGGTACAGGAAAGTTAAGAATTAACATTTCCAACTCGTAGAGATGGTATGTGGGGAGACAATATAACCATGAAAGGCTCTGGTGCAATGAGTTGGTTATGCCATGAGGGGCCTAGAAAAAAGGGATTACTCTGACATTCCAAGGATGTGTTATCTTAGATGCAAAAAGCAACAGGCTTACTTAAGGTAAAAGTTGACCTTTGTCAAGAAAGCTACAGGCCCAGGGTGTGACTACCAGCTATGACCTGCTTTTAGTTAGAAATTTTTATGTTCAGACCATTATATGTGGTTACTTTTGGTCTCTTGAGTTTTTAGGGCCCACCTTGCAGGCCTGAGTTTGCTAGGTTTAGTATGTGGCTCCTTTTTGTCCACAAATAAAATTTATGTTTAAAAAATGTTATGAGGGTGGTTCCATAGTGTAGTGGTTAGCACTTCTGCTTTAAACGCAGAAGTCCTGTGTTCGCACCCCAGGTGGAGCCATGGACCATACCCCGGGTTCGCCAGCTCCCCTTCCCCATGAGTGTGGCGGGTACATCCCACCAGGAGCATGTGGGAGAAGACACCCCACCTTCAGAGATCCAGTTCTTAAGGGGAAACAGCAACATCCATAGGCCAGGTGGAAGTGAAGTGGGGGGAACTAAAGAGAGGAAAAAATGTTGAATTCTTAGGCCTAGGGTGCACCAATAGGTCAAGATCTCCCAACAGATGTTGGTGCCTTACCTGGCAAAATTTTCTTATTGCTAAAATGGAGATAGTGACACCTACTTCACTTGCTGGGGGTAAGAGGCAAATGAAGGAACTTTCCCACACCTTACCTGTAGTCAGCTGACTAATGGCCCCCAAAGATACCAGGTTCTCATCCCTGGAATCTGATATGGCAAAGACTATTCAGGTATAATTAAGGATTCTGAGATGGGAAGATGATCCTGGATTATTTAGATATACCCTAGATGCAATCACATGTCTCCTTGTAAAAGAGAGATTTGACACACGCAGAAGAGGTGAGACAGTGTACCACACAGAGATTGGAATGATGTGCCACAAGGTAGGACATGCTAACAGCCACCAGAAGCTCTAATAGGCAAAGAACAGATTCTCCCCTAGGGCCTCTAGAAGGAGTGTGCCCTATAACACCTTGATTTGGCTTAGTGACACCGATTATAGATGTCTGACCTCCAGAGCTATAAGAATAAATTTATGCTATTTTAGCCACCAAGTTTACGGTCCTCTGTTACAGCAGCCCTAGTAAGTGAATATTACTATCTAAAGGTTAGTGAGGGCTGGTGTCATAGTTCCAGACATGCCCCTGCCTTGGGGCTACCCTCTATGTAGGACATCCTCAGAGCTGCTCATGTGAATGTAAAAAGGGACACTGACCAGGAATAGGCCTGCTCTCCTGCTCCATTTTGGGGGGTTGGCAAATACATGTAAGCATGTATGTGCAGAGATGCACACAAGCACACACAAACACAGGTAAGGGGCAAATAGTTTTCCTTAAAAGAGCTTGGGCTTCTTTGTTTGGGCTAACCTATCATGTGCTAGGCCCACCCAGCACACAAACATCTTTAGGGGCCTGCCTTTCCTACCTCTCCTCTTCGGCAGACAGATTCAGACTTAGAGAAGAGGTGATGAGGAGGGGCCTGCTCATCCCCTTGGAAGGGGATTCCCCATTCCAAGGTGGTTGTACCACGAAACACGTGGTCTCAGGACATCAAAGAAAGACATTTTTAGCCATGTAGGTAGGGAAAGAAGCAATTTGAAACATGTATGATTGCCAAAGGCTCAGGCTTGGAGAGCCTCTTTTGAATAAATTGTACAGAAAGAGAAACGGTCCAGAAATTATACTGTGGCCCTCTGGCTACTACTCTGCCTTCCTTTGTCAACTCCAGGCCACCATATACAAGAGCCTACTGGACATCTCCACCTGGGGATGGAATTTTCAGTCTCAAAGGCACCTCATATTCAAGGTGTTTAGGGACAAATTTTCTTTGTTTTTACAATCTGCTCTCTCCTGTGTTCTGTCTCAACTAATGGTTTCACCTCCACTTAGTTGCTCAAGCTAGAAACTTGGAAGTCAGCTTTAATCCCTCCACTGACAACCCCCACTCCCACCCATCTAATGAGGCCCCATGCAGTTCTTTGTCTTCCCTCCCAATACCAACTGCTCCTGCGCTGGCTAAGACAACAGCCTCCTAGCCTCCCTGCCGCCACCAGTCTCTTGTCTAATTTATCTTCCACACATCTAATGATGACTCCCCACTGGCCCACCCCAAATGGAGGGAAAAAATTTTATAGTTCATTACCCTTCAATATCCTTACTAATCTGTCCTCATCTCCATTCTAATATACTTTCTCCCACCCATCCCCACTGCCCCATCAAACAGGATGCTCCCGGAATACCCTTCCTCCTTCCTTAGCTTGGAAGATTATTTCTCACCCATCAGGACTTACCTCAGATGTCACCTTCTCTGTGAAGCCATCCCTGACCCATGCAGACATAGCCAGTCACTCGGGAGTCTCCTACAGTGGATAGCACCTGGATACCCATATAGCCTAAATCACCCTGAAAAGGCATGGTTCATGCTCTGGGCTCTCCTGCTCACCTGTGCACTCCCTCAGGTAGAGGCTGGGCCTCACTGGCCTAGCATCCTTAGTGCTCTGTCCCTTACTAACTTTTCCAGCCAAATTCCACACCTCTGCTCCACCCTTAACATCAACTAAAAAGTATGGAATGGACTCTGAAGGCCTGTATGAAAGGTTTGGTTGATGTGATCTGGTAGAGGGTGACACCTACTGGAGATCTGTGATTCTTCAGCCTAGCCCTATAAATACCACACAGGTCCCAACTGACAGGCTCAGGGCTGGGCCTTGTAGAGTAATTTAGAAGCTTGAGATTCTATTAATATCCAGAAACAAAGGTTTAAACTAAATAGTACTCTTAACAGAGGACTTTATATAATGTATGTTACTATGCTGTCGCTAACAATAAGCATATGCAGAGGGCTATAAAGTTTATTATCTCATTTGATCCCTAAAAAATTAAGGCAGATAGAATGGGTATTAATTATCACACCTATTTTACAGGCGAGGTATTGCAGAAGAGTGTACAACTGAAACGTGGGGAAGACACTGATTTGGGGAAGGGAGGCCCAACCTTTCTTTAGCTTTGTCTATAGTGTTTTAATATTTTAAAAGGAGAATGTAATAAAATTTAACTTACATAACGATGGATAGTAAAGACAAAAGTGTAGGCTCTGGAGTCAGACCTCAAGTTGAATTTTAGCTCCATTACTTCCTAGTTATGGGTAAATTCCTTAACCTCTCTGAATTTCAATTTTCTTACCTGAAAAGTAGGGCTAATAAATATTATACCTCCCAGGGTTGAAATGAGAATTAAGGGAACCAATGCATGTAAAGCACACAGCACAGTGGGAGGCTGGCCCCAGGCTTGGCTCAGACTACTTGTCTTTCCATTTACTGAGTGGCAAGTCCCTGAAAAGTTGTGGATAATTTTTTAAAGTTTAAATCATAAGAAAAAAATATTAAAAAGCCAAGGATAACAGTATTCTGACTAACACGACAGCAAATAAGTAGGTTTGCAGGGAGAAAAAATAAGTAATTAAAGCCATTGAGTGCACCCAGCTGAATAGGACATGAGCTGGCAACCACTAGCTGAGTGACCCCTAATTTTCCCATGAGAGCTCCTGTAAACAGAACCTTGGCCAGGGTGAGTGAGGTTCCAGCAAAGCCTAAAACCCAGGTGGCTCCATCATGGACTATTCCCACTGGGCTTTCCTTGGGCAGAATGTGGCCTTTTCAGTGAGTCACTTTGACTCCAGTGGGAAAAGCCTTCTGCTGCCTCTCTTTGTGGGATGTGATTACACATAAAAGTGGAAAAAGAAAAAGCCCTCAAAAAACACAAGAGTTCCTAGACCTAGAGCGTATCTTCGAATACCTGAAAGGTACAGCATTATGTGGTGAGTGGGGAGATGTGTGCTGTTAGGGGCAGAAGGGACATTTGTGCTATGCTGCGAATAATAACTGGTAACATTTATTGAGTTCTTACCATGTGCCAGGCACTGTAAAAAGCACTTCACAAGTATTTATTAGTCTCTATAACAACCCTGTATACTAAGTATTATTGTTATCATCCTTATTTTACAGATAAGGAATCAAGGCCCAGAGCGGTTAAGTGACTTTCCCAGGGCCCAACAGCTATAGGCAGGCAGTGTATTCCAGAGCCCCCACTTGTAGCCCCCATGCTTGTTCATGCTGAGCCACACTATATAGCATCTCCTGTACCTGGCACTGCCCTGACCTTGTCCTGTGCTCACCAGGGTTGGCAGGCAGCTTAAACTGTTACTATTAGTGAGAATTTTTATTTATATGGTTAATTTTCTTCATTCTAAAGCCTTGTTAGTATAATGAATTCCGCTGTCTTCTCTTCCCTCCCCTAAGTGAGCTGCATAAATTCCCAGAGCCAGATAGTAGGCATTTGGACTTCAATTCCATTCCTTCCCCCAGCACCATGTGTGCTGCTGTATAGGCTTATCTGCTGTGGATATGTAAAGTTGGGCCCTAAGAAATGATTCCTTAAGTAGTTTAAACATTTCTCCTGAACACAGTTTTTGTTATTAATACCTGACACAATCCCAGGTATCCCAAATTCTAAAACTGAAGTTAAACACAGGCTGACCTTGTTTTATTGTGCTTTGTTTTATTGCATTTCAGATGTTGCTTTTTTTTTTTTTTTCAAGTTGAAGGCAAGACCACTCCACCAGCAAAAAAATTACAACTTGCTTTATAAGATACTTGCTCTATTGTGGTGGTCTGGAACCGAAGAACCCACAATATCTCTGAGATATGCCTGTGCTGACTATAAAACCAGGTGGAAAGAAAATGATTGCAGCTTAGGCAGGAAGCTGTTAGCAATGAACGAGATACTAGTACATGACCAAGAAATCCCATAGTCATAGGGAAACAAAGTGAAGTAAGAGACAAGCAGAGAATGTAGTTGGGAGACCCTAGAGTTAAGAAAGTGCTAAAAAGGAGAATGAACTTCTAGGTAGGGACTACACTCCTCATCTCCTCCAGTGATGCTGTAGGTTAAACAAGTTCAGCTTCCATCTCAACATTTTCTCAGCCAAACCTTTCAGATGGAACCACTTACTGGGAAGTCTTTCTCTTGACTTCTTGGAATATACCTCTAATTTTATACAGAATCCTACTTATTTGTTTTCAGTATACAAAGTTCATTTTATAGGAACCTCTCAGCAGTATCCAGGTCCTGGTGACATGGTAACAACTGTAAAGCTGAGCAACTCTCTTGTGGGAACCCCAGGCTGGCAGGGGCAGTTGATGGTACATAGGTTCCCTACCTGGATGTTTCTACTGAGCTCTGGATCTGTTTCCAGGTTGCCACAGCTGCCCCACAAACCTCATCCTTTGCGATTCTGAAGGGCCAACTTGTCAGCAGCTTAAGTCATCTGATCAGAGTCCAGGGCTCACTCTAGCCAGGTGCATACAAGAACCCTCACTCCCCTGTTGATGGGCCACCAGCTCTCCACACCTAGATCAGCCATATATGTATTGATATTCACAAAATGGCCCAAAGAGGGTCGTGGGTAATAATCCCCCCAAATCTCCATTCTGAGCACTGAGCAGGCACAGTGCTACCAAACCCCCAAATGGGCTCTGGCCTGGCCTCTGAGCACCTGCTCGATAGAGACTTAGTTACTGATGTGTGATCATAGTGACAGTGTTGTTAAGCCTGCATTAAACCTAATAAGCATCTGTGCAGTGCTTTGCCCATCACAGGGTTCACAGGAGCAAGGAACGCACCTGCAATGTGCCAGGCACCAACTGGATGCTCTGCCTATGTTGTCCTATCTGATCCTCTCAGCTCAGAGTACTTTCCCTGTAGATGTGGCTGCTGAGTTATAGAGGAGCTAGTGACTTCCTGAGGGCCCACAGATAGTGACAACTACAGGTCGTCCGCCTGCAGATTCCCTGCTTTCCTTCTGTATCCATGGCCCATCTTCCTGAGTAAGCTTGGGCACAGCAGGGGCTCGGATCACTGTCCACTGACAGTCTGTCAGCCTTCCATGAGTGGGGTCACTGGAGCCTCTCCATCAACTGGGACATGTCTGCCCCATCACACTTTCTGGGCTCCAGCTGGGGGAGTGGTGTCAGAGCTGTCCCTGGGGACTCTAAGGAGCTGCAATAGAAGTGAGTAATGAGAAATGAGGTCTGAAGTGCCACTTAGAGCTGGGAAAGATCAAGTGCTCTGCTATCATTAGGCCTCTTCCAAAACCAAGAGTGTTTTGGGGAACATACACAGGAGCCCACCTCTGAATTTGAGAAATCAGAAACAAGCAGAGGGTGGAGGAAAACAGAGATCGTTATTGCCTGTGCTGGCTCTGCACCCCAGCTGCACAGTGTAATTACCTGGCAAGCCTGGGCCCTGCCCCAGGTGTGCTGATACAATTGGCCTGAGGACAGCCTGGGCATCAGCATTTTAAAGCTAGCTCCCCCAGGAGATGCTGATGTGCAACCAAGACTGGGAACAACTGAGACCACCACTAGGGCTCAGGAACTCAGGGCCCAGTCATGGCTGAGGCCAGGGGGTGCAGGAGACAGGAAGTATGGCACCTTGCCACTTCTACACTGGGCATTGCTGAGCTTCCACCTGGAATGTTGCATCCCTTGGCCAAAGGCTCAGTATAAGCAGGGTCTTCTGAACCTTTTGCTCCTGGTAGATTTCTTTTCCCTCTTTACACTGCCATCCCCACCCCCTGTATTAAACACAGGTGTCTGTGAACCCTTTCCACACATCTGACCTCACAGAGGAAAGAGAGACCCAGGCATGGCTGAGCTACATGGAAACCCCCAGAATTAACAACCATTCTGCAAGATCGACCAGGCTGAGGAAGGTGGCCTGGTCTTAGGATGCTACTTTTAGCTGGCAGTTTCTGGGAAGCAAAGAGCTATTGGATTTCTTAAGCCTCTTCAGGAGAGCCGTGGGTGGCCAGCGAGAGTGAGGGGGCCTGATAGAGGCCCTGAGACAGATGGGAGCCACTCGGCTAAGTCCCTGAGTCAGCAGATGGCTGGAAACCTCAGCTCTGGGGCCCAGGCTGCTGGAGCTCCCTGCCCCTGCCCGCCTGGCTCCTCCCTGGAGGCAGGAGTTTGGGGCACCCTCAAATGGCCCAGCCCAGGAGCTGCCAGCCTCTCTTGGAGAGGTTTTTCCACTGCTCCTCCCCAGAAGGACAAGCCCAGGAATCTGTCTCTGCCCAGTTTCTAATAGGCAAAAACCTGTCCCTGGGGTGTGGACCAGAGCAGGAAGCATCAACTCAGTGATGTCTGTAGTGACCAAGTGCCATATTTCCGCTCTGGAGAGGGCGACAGCCAGGCTAATTCCATGTTATTACAGCCGTACAGGAAGCCAGCCTGGCCCAGCTGTCAACCAGCAGCAATTTATGGGCATTATGGGCAGAGGGAGGGAGAAGCGAGAAGAGAAAGGAAAACTCAGCCTTCTCCCTCCTCTCCCAAATTGATCCTGAGTTATTTTTAGGTGCTTATTCATCCCACACATTTCTTTTTAAGAGCCATGACATGGGCTCTCTCTGTACAAACACTATTTAGCAGGAGGCAGCTGCTCACAGGGGGAATAGGGTAGGGGGCATCCATGAGCACTGGGCCTGTGTGAGGAGGAGAGAGAATGAGAGGGTCTCAGTAACCCTCCTTGCAGAAAAAAACAGCCCAGGATTCTGAAGGCAGAGTAGGGAGGCTGAATGAAGAGGGGCTTTTAAAACAGAATTCCCAAGTTCAAGTCTTGCCTCCAGCTTACTCTTCCTATATAGCCTTGGGCAGGACACTAGATCAAGTGAGAACCTGGGCTGGAATCCTGGCCACATATGGTTTTGGGCAAGTCATTCAACCTCTCTGAGCTTCAATTTTCCCTACCTACAAAACAATATAGTTAATATACATAAAACACTAGAAAATTGCCTGATATACCTGGTGTTATATAAGTCAGCTATCATTTCTATTATAGCACCATGCATGTTAATTATTACTATCAGTAATAATAAGCATTTAAAATAGTATATTGGAGAAGGATAGAATAGGAAGCCACAGAAGGTCTGAGATGGAAAAGAGGTAAAGTTATGGAGTATTGTATTCACAATCCAATGCCTGCTGAGGATGAGTGTAGAGCAGCGGTCCCCAACATTTTTTGGCAGCAGGGACCGGTGCTCCTATGAGAATCGAATGCCTGATGATCTGAGGTGGGGCTGAAGCGGTGATGCTAGTGCTGGGGAAGGGCTACAAATACAGATGAAGCTTTGCTCGCTTGCACACCGTTCATCTCCTGCTGTGCAGCCTTGTTCCTAACAGGCCACGACCGGACAGTACTGGTCCACGACCCCTGGTACAGAGGCTTTGCCTCCCTTTAGGTGTAAATACTGAACCACAGCTTCCCCTCCTGTAAATAGGTGATACCCACTCTTACGATGTTACAGGAGTAAATGCAAATGGAAGCCCACAGCACAGTTTGCAGGAGGTGCTCATACTGCTATTTGGCTCTGAAATCACCCATCCTGGTTTGACGACTAAACTTGTCAACTTGACTGGGTCACAGAAAGCCCAGATATTTGGCTACACATTATTTCTGGGTGTGTCTGTGAGGGTGTTTCTTGACGAGATTAGCATTTGAATTGGTGGACTGAGTACAGAAGACTGCCCTCCCAGTGTGAATGGGCCTCATCCAGTGCTGAGGACCTAAGTGGAACAAGGTGGAAGAGGAATAATTCAGTTTTTTTTCTGCCTGATTGCTTGAGCTGGGACGTAGGTCTTCTTGGCCTGGGACTTATACCACTGGCTGCCCTGGTTCTCAGGGCTCTCTAGCTTGCAGATGGCAGTGTGAGCTAGTTCCCTATAATCAATCAATCAATCAATCTGAGTGTGTGTGCGCATGCACGAGCACTTGCACACGTGCATGTTGCATTGTGTTTCTCTGGCTGCCCACTGAATCAGATCCAGATTCCTCTAGAATCTGGCCTCTATCTGCCAGCCATCACCCTTTTTGCATAGGCCACCCTCCTCAACAACTACCTGATTCCCTGGCTGCTCCTTCTGCCCTTGACACCCCTACATACTAACCCAGCCATTACTCACCTCTTCCTTCCAGTTCCATCCAGTAAAACATTATTATGTACTGTATTCATAGTACTGAGCTAAGTGCCGTGACTACTGAGACAAAGCCAGGGTCTCAGACCTCAGATAATTTCAAGATGACCTAGAGGTTACCTGCACAAGAAGATAGTGCACGTGCCCAGGGAACACCAAAGAGGAACTCAGGGCAGGTGGAGGAAGGGGCAGCAGGACAACGACATCTTCCTGCAGGAAGTGACAGACAAAGGTGTTCCAAGCGCCGGATGTGTGCATGTGCAAGTTGGGGAGATTCAGCAGGGCCCCTGCAGGGGAGGCATCTAGAGAGGAGCTGGAATTCTTGAAGCTCTCACTGTCTGCCACCCTCATATAGCTGGCCCCTGGTCTGAAGCCTACTCCTCCACATCCATTTACCTCCTTCAGGGCTGCTCCTACCCCTCTGAAATCCTCCCAGGCTGCCTCAGCAGAGACCCTGGGGCCAGGGTCTGCTTCCGTCATAGTATCCTGGGCTTAGGTGGTGTGATACTGGGGGCAGCTGTCTCTTCTACCTTCAGATTCCCCATCTGCCACCTCAGGGATCATTCAGAAACAGGCAGGTGACCCCCTCTTTAAAAACCCAAAGACTTCTCCACCCACAGCTTTCAAGGGGGATTCCAAGGGCCTTCCTCCCTCTGCTGCACCTCAAGCCTTGTCACTCCTGCCAGGGGCCTTTGCATAAGCTGCCTCTGTCCCTCTCCCTACTGCAGAGAAACACATACATGCTTATCACCTCTTCTGTGAAGTCTTCCTGGGCAGGTAGTCCCCCCACAGCACATTTTGCATATCTCTAGCTCATTACTTGGGCCAGCTGATCCTTGAAGGGCAGGCACCTGGTCTCATTCCAAGCCCGGCCTATGGCAAGTAGCTCTCCCAAACTTCAGGTGAGGCCGTTGAAACGTATGCGCAGGAAAAATTCAGCCTTTTCTAAATATAGTGGCATCACATGACAATAGTTTTAATAAATGATAATAGTATACAGGCAAAGTTTATTTCATGTTCTAAAGAAAAGACTGGTAAATAACACGAATAGGTCAACTACATTCACTACAATACTTGATTTGAGTAATAAAGCTTTGGGGAAAAAACAAACTGTAACTTCATTAGGCTGAGGAATTCCTGCCCCTCCCCTGGCTGAGGTCACCTCTGTTCTGAGAACCCCACTGCAGTGAAACACTTAATAAGGCTGTTGCTTACAACTGTCTGACCACCGCACATGTCAGGCCTTACACACAGACTAGTTGTGCAATCTGAGGCATCTAAATCTCCATGAGCCAAGGTTTCTTTGTCTATAAAATGGATATTAAAAACAATTGCATTTACAAGAGTTATTATAAGGATCAAGTGCAAAATAACACATGAAAGTACTTAGGAAATGATTAGTGCCCATGAAATGTTCTGAGCTTCAAAAAGTTCCCTTTATTGTTAAGTTTATTAATAAATAATAAAATCTGTCCTGTGGGTATAATAGGTTTTATTACATAGAATTTCTTGCCAATTCTTGCCCCATGAACCTGGCTGCTCCTCTCTGCCTGGCTCCTAGGATCTGGCTCAACTAGTGTCCTGGTAAGACTGAGGATTGTGGTTCTACCATGCATAGCAGTGTGACCTAGACTGAGGTTCTTACCCTCCCTGGACATGTTTTCTAGAGATGATCAAGGGTCATGGAGAGGAGTAAATGAGACAATTGACAGCCAGAGCATGGTATGTGTGCTCAGCGGCCATGAGATTCTGGGTCACCTTGAAAGGCTCCTGAGAGGCAAGGACTCAGTGACCAAACCAGATATGCAGACCTCTGTCTCCCAGGGGCGCCCAAGTGGGGCCTAGGTGTTACCTGGCACCATTCCTCATTAGACCTGGTGTTGCAGAGAGCCTGATAACAGTCTTCCCATTAGCCCCTAATTCCTGCAAGAAGAGGCATAGAGGCCATAGCTTTCTCATGTTTTCTGGGGGTGGCAGTTTGTGGGGGGAAGTGCAGGGGTATTTGAAATCTTACCTCTCTCCTCTTTACACAGACAGCCCGACAGGTTCCCCTCACAGATTTCCAAGCTGCTTGGCTTGCAAAATACCTGACCTATTCTTTGTTCTACATTTTAAAATCCACTTTTCTCTCTAAAGTTGGAGATACCACCTTAAAATACAAGCTCACCACCAGCATTTCTTGCTGTGCTCTTAAGAAGTCTAGAGTTGGTGCCAAAAGAATGGGAAAGGAATTAAGTTTTCTGGGACTCGTTCTTGGACTACTGAGTGATTGATGAGGCCAGGGCCTTTTTCTTTTTCTTGTTCACGGCTGAACAGTGCCTAGCACAGAGCAGGCACTCGATTAATAGTGGTTGTATGTATGAATGAATGCATACAAGAAATCATTTAACCAATATGCCAGCCCCTATTCTGAGTACTAGGGCTCTGCAATCTCTAATGTTAGTATATACCTTTGACTTTAGCAAGGGGCTTTTTGAACCCAGATCTCATGCCTTGACACCCTGTGAAGCAGGAGTGTAATCACCTTTTACAAGTGAGCTAAATGAGACACAGGGGGCTCATCTATAAAACAGAACTCGTCTCTTGTCAGACTCATTCACCAATATTATGGCTGCCAGCTCTTTCCATAGCATCTTATCACTTCCTGCTGTCCTGTTACAACATCAGGGACAATCTCAGTCTTCCAATGGTCTGAAATGTATCTATCCATCCACCCACCCAACCAGTCCAACCTTCACATGGTATCATCATGTGCCAGGTTCTGTGCTTGGCTCCAGGAAAAGGGGGAACGTGGGCAAGTAAATGCAAAACTGGAGGAAAAACAGGTCTCAGGGACTGCTCTTTCTACTAACAACGAAGGAGGTCAACTGTGGAAAAGTTTGGCAGCTCCACAAAAAGTTAAACAGAATTACCACCTGACACAGCAATTGCACTCCTAAGTATACACCCATGAGAACTGAAAACAGGGACTCAAACAGATATTTGTACAAATATGTTCACAGCAGCATTATTCACAATAAACAAAAGGTGGAAGCAACCCAAGTGTCTGAACAGATGAATGGATAAGCAAACCATGGTATATGTACAACAGAATATTATTCATCTATAAAAAGAAATGAAATTTTAATGCATGATTCAATGTGAACGAATCTTGAAAACATTATGCTAAGTGAAATAAGCCAGGCACAAAAGGACAAACATTGTATGGTTCCACTTATATGAAATATCTAGAATATGCAAATTCATAGAGACAGAGAATAGATTATCAGAGGATAGGGTGCAACAGGGATAGGGAGCTATTGCTTAATGGGTACAGAGTTTCTGTTTAAGCTGATGTAAAGTTCTGGAAACAGGGATTATTGTACAACATTATTAATGTGATTAATGCCATTGAGTTGTACACTTAAAAATAATTAAATTGGGACTTTTTATGTTATATGTATTTTTCCACAATTTTTTTTGAAAAGCACAAACACACAAAACATAAGAGCAATAGTACAGGAGTAGACATATGGATCAGTGAAACAGAACAGCAAGTCTGTAAACTAAGCAGGCTATTCAGGTGGTACCAGTACAATGGAAAAGTTTTTACACGAGATGAAGAGAGCTAAATGTAAAAAAGCAAAACCACAAACAGAATAAATACAGAAAAATCTATAACTTTAACAATGAGAAGGGCTTCTTATGCAAGAGATAAAATGATTACACCATAAAGGAAACATTTTTCCTGTGGCAGTGCAGTCTTTGAACTAAACAAACTGCAAGGATCTAATAAAATTTCAAATACACATATCATCTAACCCCTGGGCATCTATCCTAGAGAATCTTCCTATGAGCCATGTTCGAGGGCATTCCCTGAAGCATTGTTCCTAAGGAAAAAACAAAAACAACTTAAATGTTTCCACAATAACAGAAAGTTGCAACAAACTAGGGCACTTTAAGGAATGCTATACAGTAGTTTAAAAAATGAGGTTGATCTAAAAA
Source organism: Macroglossus sobrinus (assembly GCA_004027375.1). Taxonomy (NCBI): domain Eukaryota; kingdom Metazoa; phylum Chordata; class Mammalia; order Chiroptera; family Pteropodidae; genus Macroglossus; species Macroglossus sobrinus. The sequence continues at coordinate 1,455,462 of PVKZ01000079.1, read as the reverse complement.
TGCTAACAGAAAAAATCTCAAAGAAAAAAAATGACACCCTGGTTCACTCCAAATGGATTTGCCAGCTGCCTTACCAGCCTCTTCCTCATTTTCAAAGGATTCTGCAGATGGAGTACACATCTGCCCAACTCCACAACAACTACATTGTATGATGCCATCTGAAGAGCTGCTGGACTTGAGAGAAGGGTTTGGAATGTCCTCCTATCCCAGCAGCTGAACTCTACGGGAAGGAAAGTCAGGAAGCGGGCAGCTGGGTAGGGGTATTGGTGTTTGTACACACAGTAGGGGCCAAGAGAGGGAAGGAAGCAGGGGGAAAAGAACTATAAAAACAGCAGGAAAGTAAGCTAAAGCAGGACTGTGTGAGGTTTAAAGGAGCCACAGCAAGTGCAGTAAAAGTCCAACCACTGGCCATTCATTTATAGGCAGAGACACATCTAGTGCTATCAATACAGCCTCAGAAGCTGCTTTAGGTAATTTAGGTCATTTTGTCTCCAACTTCTGGCTAGTCTCAGGGTTGAAACTGTAGATCATTCATGGAGGATGTCACACTGAGGTAGTCTTATGTCACACTGAGGTAGTCTTGCAAATGGCTTCCCCACAAATCCTGAAGTCTGCATAAATGCTTGGTTTTGGTTTCACTGGGTATCCTAGTGTCCCCCATATTGGTGTCCACATCTTCCCATCTCCTTCCCACCTCATAAAGGGAAAAGGACCCGTATCTTCTGAGCATCCACTGTTATATTTCCTCCTCACAAATACTGTAATTAGAAAGGTAAGCAATGTGCCCAAGGTCACCCAACTAATAAAGATCAAGGCTGGGACAAGCATCAGTATCTGGGTCTGTTCTGTCTAAAATTCATGCTCTTCCCCATTAGCTGATGCAACTGAGGAAGCTCTTACTGGGTACCCACTCTACGCCAGAATCTCTGTTAAGTGCTCCAGGGATGTAAAATAAATCAAATCTTGATCTCAGGATAGCCTGAGTGAAGAATATAAGCTCCACTGCCTGGTTTAAAAAAATAAAAACCTACAATGTCATGTTTGATATGCAGCATTACTAGAATGCTACAGAGGTCAAGAGCAGGCAGAGAACACAGCAGGTAGAGAAAGACCATGAAGACAAAGAATGTTTGGAGCATGTTCAGAGAATAGCAGAACCAAAATGTGGTTTGTTAACCTTGTTCCAACCCTTTCTGTTGTGCCCTAAGGAATCCCTCCAACAACTGCAAAACAACAATTACAACAACAAACAAATGCCACCAACCAACACAGAGAACTCCTTCTATCCTTATATAATCTTCTCAGCACCCTCGCTCTACCTCCTTGCTATTATAGGTAATGGGGAAAGTGTCAAGAAGAAAAAAGACCAAAGGAAAAACTCCATCTAGGATGGGAAGAGCAGGACCTAAGCAAAGAGACAAGAAGGTAGAAGATGAGGACTGGGGACTGCCCTAAAAGGAGGAGGAGTTGGGCAAATCTTGCAGTGAGATCCCTGAGGATGAGAGAGGAAGAAATACACTACAAGTGCTGGTTAGGTCTCTGATGCCATTTGGGAGGCAGCTTTTGCTTCTGCAGAGTAACTCAGGGCTGTCAGACTGTGTGACATTGAGTGACTGGAGAGAGGGGGAAAGAGGGAAGCAAGGAAGTGTATTTCTATTTGGAAAAGGCTGATGGTGAAGGACGGAGAATCACAGGAAGTTCTTCAGGAATGGAAAAATCTGGAGGAGGCGGTAGGTTGTTTAAGGATGGGGAAGGTTTGTCCGTGCTCATCAGCAGAAGGGATGGAATGGGTAGGAACTTAAACAGAAGAGAGATGATGAGTGAGGTGGGCTCAAGGAGACAAGTGGGTAGTCACTACAGTCAGGGGAGAGGAGGCGGGATACTCAACAATGTCATGATGGGTAAAATCAGAAATGGAGAGGTGGATCACACTGTAGAGTCTCCAGCTTTTCAATAAAGCAAAGTTATCTCCAAAGAGGAAGAAAGGAGAGGGAAAGATGAACCAAGAGAAAGTGGCATCCTAGAAGCTCAGGTGAGCAAGGGGTGGGTAGTGAGGAAGGGGAGTGAATATCGACTCATCTTTTCAGAGTGTAAAAGAAGGAAAGAGAGGGAGGTACCTGAAGAAAAAGTAGGGTAGAACAGAGGGTTTTAAAGGTTGGAGGGGGGCGCATCAACATATTTAAAGGTGAGAGGATGGATGGTAGAGGAAATTACAGAAGGCACGAGAGAAAGAGGACAATGACAGAGCAACATTTCAGGGACAACAGCACAGGTCAAGGCCCTAGCAGAATCCCGCAGCCTCACCACACTGACATCCGATACCGAGGCTTCCTCAGTGAAAAGTCCCACCTTTTCTCAAGCCACACTTGCCCACACAATATGTGCATGCCTGTTAATTTTGTCTGTAACTACAGGAATTTACACTTATCTTAATTACATTTCATAAGTTGTCTCTATGACCATCTGTTCTGGTACAATGACCAAGAAAACATTAAACTCAGTCTGTGGTTTGCCAAGTTTCTTTTCAGTTCAACAGGTATGTGCCAAGCTCTGTGAAGAACAAGACAGTCCTTGCTCTCAAGATGATTATGGTATATTAGGGAAGCAAATACAATAATAAATTATTTGAATATAGTTTCAATATCATGGTAAGTGCTATGAAGGAAAGAAGTGGGACCTTTCTCATTTCCCCAGAATTAGCTGATGAGACCAAAAGCTGGGGCCCAAGTGGTGATATGTGTTCCATATTCTAGAATTAGACAGCTCACAACCAGCTTCCTAAGAGGCCACTAGACCACCAGATTGCTTAACAAGGCACTTATCTGTGCGGATGCTAGGACTGCGGAGAAGAGAGATCACTTCCCCAGCCTGGGCCTCAGGGACAATGATGCCTGAGCTGAGTTTTGGAAGATGAGCACTAGCAGCCCCAGTGAAGTAGGGAAGTAAGCATGTTCTTGGGAGAAGTGGGGTAGCTATGTGATATAAAGTCCAAGGCAAGAAATGCTGGCAGGTGAGTCTGGAGAGCTAGGCAATCAAGGGTCATAGAGGAGAGAACCTTGCATGATAAGACTGTCCTGAAGATCTGTGACTCAAATGGGATGCGGAAGCTGTTCCAAGTCATAGGTGCTCCCTCACCAACCAAGGGATTCCTTACACACCATTCTTACCCTCCCCCTTACAGCAGATAAGACTGACTGATAGAGGAGGCAGGCAGTCAGTGAACAGTGTTTGGCAGGAGACATGAGCATGTCTGAGTTTTAGGTATACCGCTGGCAGCTGTGTGGACAGCTCCAAGGATGGCCAAATTGAAAGCAGGGACCAGTGGGAGACCAGCGTGAAATAATGAGGCTTGATCCTGAGGAGTGAAGGAAGAAAAGAGAGGAGGGAATGGTCAGGACTTATCTAAGAGGTAAAATCCAGCAGGATGTGGTAATAAATGGGGTTAAGAGTGCAGCACTGGTAGGACAGGTTGACTTCTAGTTTTCTGACTCAGGTAATTAATAGAGCAACGGTTCTATAAAGGCAAGATGGGCTAAGATCCAAGCATAGGCGGTGCTGGCTTCAGATGGGGAGAGACACCTTCCACTTTACCAGGTGGGAGGTGGAACAAATGGGGTTGAGTTCAAATATATCTAGAGGTCCCGTGGCAGGAAGCAGAGGGCATTTGTACCTGATGACTTTGGTTTTCTGGTGAAGTAGAAGACAAGCGAGCAAGGAGGATGGAATTGGAGCTCTGAGGAGCAGGAAGGTCTGAAATAGTCATTAGTGAGAAAGGGGTGAGGGCATAAAAGAGGATCACCGAGCAGTATGGGAGGCCCAGGTGAATGTGGAAGCCTTTTTGTCTTTTGACTCTGTTTATGGTATCTTTTCTTGTACTAAAACTTGTAATTTTTATGTAACCAAACTATCAACTTTTTCTTTATAGCTTCTAGGTTTCATGACATGCTCTAAAAAGCCTTCCCCCTATATGACAGTTTAAAACAAGCAAAACAAAATAAAGGCAGGGCCATTAGTGCTAATATAAACAGTATACATGTTAAGTGAAATAGCACGGCACATCCACACCAATGATATGCTTGCAGACACAAAGACTATGTCAGGAAGATCATACAGAGACTACAAAAGGGCTGATCCTGGGGAGCTGATTGGTTGAAGCAGATGTTACGGAAGTCACAGGCCAAGAGATCAAAGGATATGAGCAAGATGGACTGAAGGCAAGGACTCCGCTGGCCAATGGGAGAAGGAGAAGACATGTTTCAGACACAGAGCAGTTCCTGATTCCAAGAAAAGAGATCACCTGGGACCAGAGAAGAGTACATAGTATATACAGAGACTGTATTTTGCACTAAAGTTTGTAATGAACCTAGTTTGTACTAAGGTACAAAAAGGTTAAGTAGATTCACAAGGACACACAGCTTAGAGGACGTTGCCTTTTGGTTCTAGGACCTAATTAACCTTCACCATCAAGCTTTGCCACTTCACACAACATCATACTAAGTAAAAAAGTAGGGCACAAAACTGTTTATAGTATGAGCAAAATTGAAAAGGATAAATATATGTGTGTATGTATATATACATGTGTGTGCATGTGCATTTATAGGCAGTATATTTTTAGGCAGACACCAGAAACAAATAAACTAAAATGCTAACAATAATTATCTGGGTGGGATTTTAAAAATTTCTTTCTAGATTTTCTATAATTAGTATTAATATTAACAGAAAAAAAATGTTATTTAAAATAATCAATGGAATGGGCAAGCATTGAAGGCATTTTACAAAAATAGACTTTCTGGGAAAAGACACCTTGGCAACATACCCTGAAAATTTGAATAAACAAAAAAGTATTCTGCTTGATTCATGGGGTAATAGTGGAAAGAATGTGAGATTTAGAAGACCTGCATTCAGGCTACTTAGAAAAGTGTTAACTCTCTAAGCCTCCATGTCTTTATATAAAATGAATGTGAAATAATAAAACTTGCTTCATGTGGTTGCTGTAGAGTCCAAGCAAGACATTGAAGATAAAAAATATACTCTGTCAATCATTTAAACCATGTTAAATGTTATTATTAATTCTACATTTTATTATTTTATTAATGCACTGGCATATACCCAGATCAAAATTAAATTGTGATTGTAAAATAGAATGCTAATTCTTGACTACTTTGATTTCATAAAAGGCATTCATTAAAATCAGGCTATGGCTTATATTATTGAGCCATAATAATAGGAGAAATATCTCAAATTTCCCCATATTCCAACTTAGAAATTATTGATGTATACAATTCAAGAGGACTGCTTCCCTCACCAGCAGCTCTGTATGCCCAGTCCCTGGGCCCCATGATCTTCCTGGAAGCCAAGGCCATGTTTTCTGCTTGCCCCCAGCTATTTGAAGCTTCTAGGCATCCTCTGTTCACGATGGTTCATAATCTTTTCTGGACCAAATTAAAATACAGACCCAATTTTCTAAAATGCACACATCCCTTCTTCCCTCTTGCTTCAATGTAGGTGTCTTTCCTGTTGAAGCCAGCCGCTCCAAAGGATTCCAGTCCTGGGCCCTCCTGCCTTTTAAAGCCATCATCCCCTTGGGCCTTGAAGCACATCAGCTTATCACTGGACTAGACTATAACTTCCCAGTCTCCATTCTTAACCACCTATGCTCCATTCCCATATACAGCCAGAAAAAAAAAACTTTTTAAAAGTTAAGATATAACTCAGGTTCCATAGATTCACCATTTTACATTTCCATCCGCAAAGTATGAGAGTTCCAGTTTCCTTAATATTAGGCCCAAGGGGATGATATTAAAACACCTATGTTTCCTTCTAAGAGTTTTACAGGTTTAGCTCTGACATTTAGGTTTTAATCTCTTTGGAATTCATTTTTGTATATAGTGTGAGGTAAGGGTCCAATTTTTTCTTTTGCATATGGATATCCAGTTTTCCCTGTACTGTTTGTTGATAAGATAGTCTTTCCCAATTAACTGGTCTGAGTGCTCTTGTCAAAATGAACTGATCATAGATAAATGAATTTCTTTCTGGACCCTCATTCCTATTCCAGATCTATATGCTATCCTTATGCCAGTACCACATTATCTTGATTACTATAGCTTTGTAGTAAGTCTTGAAATTAGAAAATGAGACCACCAATTTTGTTTTTCAAGATTGTTTTGACTATTTGAGTCCCTTCAAATTTCATATGAATTTCCATAAGCTTGTCTATTTCTGCAAAAAGACAGTTGAAATTTTTATAAAAATTGTACTGAATCTATAGATCATTAGGAAGTATTGTCATGTTAATAATATTAGATCTTCTGGCTCATAAACATGAGATGTCTTTCCCTTATTTAGGTATTCTTTAATTTCTTTCAATTATGTTTTATAGTTTTCACAGTATACAAGTCTTGCATACCTTTGGTTAAATATATTCCTAAGTATTTTATTCTTTTTGATGCTAGTATAAGTGGAAATTATATTTATTTTTGGATTTAACATGGTTAATGTATAGAAATACGACTGATTTTAAAAATATTGATCTTGTATCCTACAAGATCATTTATTAGTTTAATGCTAATTAAACTTGCTTGACTCATTTATTATTTAATACATTTTTTTGGTTGTTTTTGTTGGACTCTTTAGAGTTTTCTTATATATATAAGATTATGTCATCAACCAATATAGTTTTACCACTTCTCTGCCAATCTAGATGCCTTTTATTTCTTTTTCTTGCCCAACTGCCTTGATTAGAACCCTTAATACAATCTTAAATAGAAATGGTAAGCAGACATCCTTGTTTTGTTCCTGATCTTAAGGGGAAATATTTCAGTCTTTAACTGTTAAGTATGATGTTAGATGTGAACTTTTTGAAGATGCTCTTTATGAGACTGGGGAATTTCTTAATTTCTCCTTCATTTTGGTAAGAGAAATTAATAATTTCCTCAGTCTCATAAAGGGTAGCTTCAAAAAACAGAATTCTTGTTTGGCAATTCTTTTTCTCCTTTCATCACTTTGAACTGTCTTCCCATTGCCTTCTGGTCTCCATGTCTTCATTTTGTTTTGTTTTGTTTTAATGAGAAATCAGCTGTTAATCTCATTGAAGATCCCCTGTACATGATGAGTCACTTTCTCTTGCTGCTCTCTTTGTCTTTGACTCTTAATAGCATCATCATATGTGTCTAGATGGGAATCTCTTTGAATTTATGTTACTTGAGAGTTTGTTGGGGTTTTTGGATATGTAGGTGAACTTTTTTCACCAAATTTGGCATGTTTTTGGCCATTATTTCTTCAAATATCTCAACTGACTTATCTTCACGTTTGCTGATCTTTTCTTCTGCTTGCTCGAATCTGTTAGAGCCCCTCTAGCAATTTTTTTCTTGTTTGAATTATACTTTTCAATTCCATAATTTTCTTTTTTTGGTTCCTTTTTATAATGTCTATCTATTGGTTATCTCTATGTGAGAGTCCATTTTCATACTTGCCTTTCATTCTTTAGATATGGCTTCCTTTAGTTCTTTGAACATATTTTAAATAGCCAACTTAAAGTATCTGTTGAGTAATTCCAGCTTCTGGGCTACTTGGAGACAGTTTCTATTAATTGCTGTTTTTTTCTCTGTGCACACAGGATATTTTCTTATAGTTCCTTTGCATGTTTCATAATTTTTGTTGAAAACTGGGCATATCAAATAATATAATGTACAACTCTGGAAATCAGATTTTGTCCCCCAGTAGGGTTTGTTGTTAGTGCTGCTTACTGTAGTGGTTATTTGTTTAGTGACTTTCCTGAATTAATTCTGCAAAGTCTGTATTCTATGTCATGATGACCACTGAAGTCTTGGCTCAGTTAACTTAATGGTCAGCTAATGATTAGACAGAAATTTCCTTAACTTCCTGGAACCAATAAATCTCCTATTCTTTGCTGAGGGGCTCTGTATGTGTGTTGGGGCATGCCTTCAACACTCAGCCAAGCAGTTTATAACTCTGCCTCAAATTTCATGTCCTGTTTGCACAGAGCTTCAAGGTCAGTCAGAGGAGAGATTATTGCCTTCTCAAGTCTTTTCTGAATATGCATACAGCCAACACCTGTACATAGGAATATGTTAGAGTTTTTAAAAGTCCCTACTGACATCTTATTCCTCAGCCTTTCCTTTGCAGCTTTATGTTCTATAGTTTACCCCAACTGTTATCCATTGCCTCAGGTAGTTGTGATGTTAAAATAGTCAACAAATGTCCCTAGAGAGAGGCTTTTAGCACAGGGACAGTTTAATAAGTTCAAAAAAGGAACAAGACTTCCAAGTGAGGTCTTCATGGAAACTGCTAGCTAGGTAGATAATGACTATCCTACATGATCTGGCTGCTAACTCTCTAATTTCATCTTCTACCACTTTCTGCCTCACTCCCTCTGCTCCAGCTACTCTGCCATTCTTACAGTTTCTTGAACAAGCTTGTTCCTGCTTCAGGGTCTTTGCATATACTGTTTCCACTGCCTGAAAAATTATTTCCCATGATCTCTCTTCTTGGCTGGTTTCATCACTTCTCTAATATAACCTCCTTTTCACTCAAACCCCAACTTCAACACTCATTATTCTCTTTTTTTCCCAATAGTACTTAACACAATCTGGTATCATATTATATATGTACTTGTTATTGTCTGATTTCCCTTTTGGAACCTAAGTTCTGTGAAGATGGACTCTGATTTATGTTATATCTCTAGGTCCTAAAATGGTGCCTGGATCTGCTCATAAATACTTGCTTAAAAATGAATTAGTCTCCTATGATGAATTCATGTTCTGTCAGCTTACCTAAACTCCACTATACTACCCAGAATTCCTTTCCTTAGATAGTTCTAAATTAGCATGAGATACTTTGCTCAAGAACTGGCAGGTAGCCATGAAGAAGTAGCCATGCTCCTTTATGCCCAAGAAGTCAGTGCAAGGCATCAGGCATAGTTGCAATTAATGTATAGTGTCATTTGTCTGCTGAGTCATTTGGTTGCCCTGGACAGCCAGGCCCACAGCTCCTCTAGCTTCTCTGACCCCTAGGCCAGGTGCATATTTAGCTCTGAGACAAAGAACACCAGTAGTCTGCAAGACATCCTCATTATCGAAGTTGGAGTTATGGAGTCAGTGAGAAATCAACACGGGTCCCTGTCCATCCTTATGAGTTCCAGCTTACCCTCTAAGGTTCCTGCTTTTTCTTGCTTCCCCCCACTTCACATACCTCTTTCCTTCCCAAGTTCCTCCTTATGGACCTCAAGGTCCAACACAAGATACAGAGACAACTTCACATAAACAAGGTAACAGGGTCCCAAACTATGCAAGGTCAAATCTTTCTAACAGATTCCTTATTACATATATCTTCAAGCGGTTCTGCTTCACCAATTGAAACTAACTGATACATTCTCTGTCCTGTAAAGACAACCATTCTCTATTAGTTTATCCCTAATTTAAAATTTAAATTAAAATTTAAAAAAAATACATACCCCTCCTTGGCTTCACACCTCCAGCTATGGCCTCCTCCTCCCTTTCCCAGTCAAACTTCTTGAAAGACCTGTCTTCACAGATTGTCCTCATATCACAAACTCCTCTAGTTCTTGCTATGTCAGTAACAATCTCCATTTGCAAAGTCCAAAGAACACATTTTTTTCCAGTTCCCATCTACCTAGAGCTTGTGTTTTTCCTAGTGTTTTCCATGACTCGTACTCTGATCTGCATGAAACTCTTCTCTTGGCCTTCATGGTACCAAGCTTTCCTAGCTTCCTTCTTCTCCCTTCATTCTTACTTCCTTGGCTTGCTTCTTCTCAACCTGTGTGTTAAATGTTGGGGTCCTCGGGGCAGTTGAAAAGCCCCTTGGTTCTCTGTGCTCTCCTTCAGCAGTTTCCTCCACCTCCTTGCCTCCAATTCCCATCCAGACACCAAAGTAATGTTCATCTCTCTGACCTACAGATCTGCTTAGCAATGTCCACAGTGACTAGATTTAACATGTTCCAAATTCCCCCTGACCATTCCTGCAAATATATTAACACCATTATGCTCTCAGTTGTGGCCAAAACCAGAATCCTGAGAATAATCCTTGACTATGTACCCTCTCAATCTAACCAGTGACCAAAAAAGTCTTGGCAACTCAATCTTTTAAATGTCCCTATCTACTTCTCTCTGTATCTGTAGTCACTATCATCATCCTCTTGAGTGACCCTTTCCCCAGATCATTCTTCACAGTGAGACCTCCCTTTAATCCATCGAACTATCTCATTTATATATGTAAGGGGTCAAAACTATATGCCAGAAGGACCTATAAAAAGTGCATATGCAATCATGACATTCCTCTGCCTCAAATCCTTTGCAGGTTTTCCACTGTCCTTAAGAGAAAAACATATCAACAGGGCCTAGAAGTCCTGTGCACCTGCCCTGTCTCTTCGGTCCCACCTTAAGACCCTTATTCTCTCCTTGTCTACTGTACAGGCATCCGGCACCATTCCTAGAATGAGCAGCATCTTCACCTTCTGGCCTTTGCACCCTCTGCCTGGAGTGTTCTTCTCAACCTCCTCTTCCAGCCAATTCTTGCTCTTCCTTAAGATCTTGGCTTGAGCCCCGCCTTGCTGCTGTCCCCAGACCAGTTATTCACCCCATAGCATCTTCCATTAGGCTGCATCATGCCCATCATCACATGGTGAACATCCATCCATCTACCAGACTCATGAAGGTGGCAACTGGTCCTGTCTTGTCCACCCACCATATGTGACAGCAGGGTTAGTACAATGCCTGCTCATGACAAGAGATTAATAAATGCCTGTTAAATAAATAAATTTAAAAGGTTTGAAAGCAATTTATCTAGGCCAACATCCTCATTTTACAGACAAAAAAAAATACTCAAAACAAACAGAAAACAACAACTATAGCCCAGAGGAAAGTAATATTCCTATTCTCCCAAGAGAACAAAGTTTTAGTTGTTTATGCACATCTTTGATGTTAGAATACTTGAGACATTGATAGATAGACATATCCATATACATATTTATAGACACACATATACTCCAAGACACACTTAGTGCAAAACTCATAAATAAGAGCAAACTATTCTGACCATGCCCCCACCTCCTCTTGGCTAATGTGTCCCCAGATTGCTGCCCCAGAGAGATTTTGCAGCTAATCCATTCTTACTCTGTTGGTCAGACAAGGGCATGGTATGATGGCATGGGACATTCTATTCAAGGACTTTGAGAGTGAGGCCAAAGGATTTAAATTAGCTCCGAGAGGCAAACATCAATATTCATCATTCATGTGAGATTTATGGAGGATCTGAAAGGTGCTGAGGCCCTGGATCGGGGACTGCAGAGGATCTGAGCAGACACTAAATGGGGTTGCTTGACCAAATGAGCCATAAAGATCCCTTTTGGCCCCAAATGGCTGTTCCTGTGAGGTTCCCGGGCAAGGTATGACCTGAGCAAAAGAGTTAGGAAGATGGTTTTGGTATTATGAACATGCTGGAGGATGGGTGGCCTGCCAAGAAGCAAAGGCTTTCACTTGGGCTTGTGGGAAAGATGCACAAGACAGCAAGCAGTGTATGCACATGTGTGTGCATGTGCATGTGTGGATGCACCTCAAGGAATCTGGAAGGGAAGAAAAAAAATCAGCTTGGAGCAGACCACTGGGTGCCCTCTACTTTTCTGCCATGGAGGAGAGAGACATTTTGAGCTTTTTGTCTCTGTAAGTTCAGCTCATAGAGGTCTAAAGGTCATGGGCATCTGAGCATACCTTTCCTCTCCTGTCCCGTCCTTATCACCTGGTGTTATGGAAAAAAGAGCACATGTTCCCTTTTTGTTAAAGGGTCTGTTCTGGTCTCCGAATTTTATCAAGGAGTAACTAGAAACAAACGAACGTTTGTACAACACTTGACTGTTTATAAAACACTTTCATGTATATTATTCAATAAATGGGCAGTATAATTGGGTCAAATACCAGTTCTGCAGCCAACCAGTTACGTGAACTTGAACAAACTATGTAATTCTCTGAGCCTCAGTTTCCTCATCGCTAAGGTAGTGTTAGAGATCACCTCTACCTGGTTCATAAGTTGATGATTAAATGCGGTTAAGTATATAGCACAGCATCTGACACCAGGAGGCGCTATATACAGATGCTGACCATTATTATTGTTTAGCCTTCATAACAACTTTGCAAATAGGTATTATCCCCATGTTCCACGTGAGGAAACTGAGGCACAGAGAGGTTAAGTGATTCACTGAGAGTCTCGCAGCTACCTGCTGTAATGCCTCTCCTTCCGGAGACCATGGCGACACCATTACGGCAAGGGTTCCAAAGAGATTTATGTACCTGAGTGCAGGGAAGAGTTAAAGGTGGAAGATTACAGGCCACACATTTCCAGGGACCACCAAGCTTGAGCCAGATGACAGGCCCAAAGCTGGCTTCTCAATACTGGTTGTGCCCACCCATCCTCTCCATCCCTTTCACAGAGGGGAGAGACAGAGCTGACCCTCAGTGTAGAGAGGACAGAATGGCCACAGGTGCCCTAGTCTCTGGAGCCAAGACTCATCTCTGGGCAGACTGGGCCCCAAGATGAATACAGAGATGGAAGGCAGAGACCCAAGCTGGCTGGCTCTGTGCTTTTGGGTCTTTACTACTGGAGTTGCAAACTCCAGCTTCTCTTTAACTTTAAGCATGCTTTCTCCAAGAAGTTTCCATTACCATCTGCCCTGAAAGCTTGTGTCTGCTTGCAGGCTTCTTCACCGGCTCACGTTGCTTGCTTGGTTGCCATAACTCCCTGCCAAGTTCAAAGGCCTCGTCTCAGGATTCTAATTTTATTTTATTATTTTATTTTTTCCCTATGGAAAACCAGTTGCTTCAGCATAATTTATTGAAGAATCCATCTTAGTTTAGGTTCTCAGACTTCAGAGACAAAGATTCAAGAGCAAATCGTTTATTTGGGAGGGGCCCCGGGTAGCCCCAAAGAAAGTCAGGAAGGTGAGATAGGAATTTCTCTTGCTATCCCATAGCATTTCTATGCATCTGAAAGGATATTTGTTCTCTTTATCTAACATTTCTAAGGTTTTCACGTTATCTGGTGACTTTGAGTCTCCCAAGAGTGCAGCTGGCACCTCACCAGAAACAGAAGACAACTTTGCTGGTGTTCCTCATCGGCTCCCTCCACAGGCCGCCTTTAAAATCTCAGATAGCAAACACACAAATCTGGGCCCAAGCGCCCTTCCAGCTTCATTTTTCCTGTGCCTTACTCCCTCCCCAAGCCATACCCCCAAACTCTTGAGAGAACTTGGCTCTCTTCCATGCCTCAGGGCCTTTCCAACATGTTTTCTTCACTGATTTTTTTCTCTTGTGTTCTCAGCTGTAAAACTTCTTCAAAGCCTCTCTCACTAGTTGCCTCCTCTGTAACTTGTCTGCTAACCCCCACCCTGGAAAGAGTACTTTGCATCCTCCCTAGTGCCCCATAGTGTCCCCCATACACCTCAGCTAGTACTCTCACACTGGTTGTTGATAAGTCTCTCTCCTCTGTGAAACTGGACTCCACATAGCACGCTGCAGGTGCCCCACTGTGTATGCCACAAACCTGGGAGATGGTGTGTGTAAACCTATCAAGGCTGCCTTCCTTCAGGCAGGCAAGTGCTCACAGAACTTTCTGTGGTCAGAAAGTGAGACCCCTCTGCCACCATATTAACAGAAGGCCCTCAGCCCCATAATGAGTGGCCAAGGCTGAGTGAATACAGGGAATGTGGAGCCCACTGTGTTGTGTCTGCAGGAGTGGGGGCTGAAGAGCTCTTGACGAGGACCCTCAAGGAATGAGAGACTGGAAGGTGGCCAAGTGCAGCCCGCATGAGAGGGAACTGGGGTAAGGAGAGATCTGCTTGGCCGCCCCTCCAGAGAAGGACACCCGGGACACAAAGCTCCACCTGTCAGGCCCTCCACGCAAATCCTCTGCCTGGTTCTCCCAGGCCTGGCCCTGTGCCCGCTGCCAGCAGCTGCCACCCTCCCTCCCTTAGCGGCCTTTGGTCCTCTCCCAGGGACAGCTGCATCACACCAGTCATCACAAGCCTCCCAACTCTGGATCCTAATAGCAAACTTCAGATCGCTGGAGCCTATCCAGGAGCCAGCAGCAGAAAGTGGTCCTATGGCACCTGGGTGTCTCTGGCTTTAGTGACAAGCAAAGGACTAGTGCTTCCAGCTGACCAATTGACCAGGGGCTCTCTTCAAGGTCCCTCCATCCTATCTGAGGTCCTCTGGCTCAGCTCCACACTGTCACCATGCTCAGGACCCTTGTCCTCTCTGCAGAGCCTTCTGGACAGCCTGCAGGCAACCCAGGCAGCAAGACAATACAGCAAACAAGCAGAGTGAATGCCAAAAAGAGAAACACAAAACATACTTTTATTTTTGCCTTATTGTAAAGGTAATACCAACTCACCATAGAAAATTATTTATACATATATACATGCACATATTTATAAACATGTATAAATATATATTATGAATGTATAACATAAATCAAATTTTTAGTCATGCCCTGGAACTTGGGGGCAGTCAGTTTCTCTGGAATATAGTCAGTGACTTCATCTGTCACACAAGGAGCCCTTGCCAAAAGCCATGAGGACAAATAGAGTGAGGGTTGTCGATAAAACGAGCACTCAGGTATCCTAGTTGTCAACTGAGTGAGTCGTGACAGGTGCACAGAGAGCGCCACCAATAAACTTGAAGACAGCATTGTCCTTTGCTATGCACACACAGGGGATGGTTTGGAACTCCGATTATTTTATTTGTTCTTGAATGTGAACTCCCTAGGGTAAGGGGATCCTTGAACTTTGTGTCCTTGGTCCCTGGTGCAAAATAGGTGCTTAAGTGTTTGAGAATAAATTTCATACATTTTGCATTTCTCAGCTAGTACTCAGCAAAGAGTCAGATGCCCCAGTCCTAATGAAACCTTTACTAATGGGGGAAGCGAGAGCCCAGCAGAAGGAGTCACCTCCACTTTCAGATATTTCCATCAGGTGATGAAGTCATCGGAAAACTGCCCTGACTGAGACAGGTCAGATAACTGTGCATCAGCTAAAGAGACTGTATATTTTTTATTATTCAATGTTCTACCACCCAGAGGAAACATTTTTATTTATTTCCTTCTTTTCCTATGTTTTTATTTTAACAATAAATAAAACCTTTTAAAAAAACAAGTGGTTAGACCATATTCCAGATAAACTTTTTAACATCATTTCCCTCCAAAGTTTAATAATTTCACATTATTAAAAATTATATAAATAGAATTTTACATGATTGCATAATATTCCATCCTGCATATATATGCATTCATTCAACTATTTTATGCCTAGTGTGTGCTAGGCATTTTTCAAGCACTGGGTGTATCAGAAATTACTCATCCACTTTCTGTTGAATGCTTAGGTTGTTTACAATTCCTCACTATTAAACTGACATTGTAATAAATATCTTTGCATGTAAGAGGGCTTTGTATATTTCAAGTTATTTTCTTAGGATAGAGTCTTAGAAGGTTAATTACTGGGTAAAGAGTAACAATATTTTTAAGATTCTTGACATTTTGTGCCAAACTGCTTTCCCAAAGGTCACGCTAGTTTGTACTTTCTTTATTAGAAGAGTACCTATGTATTTGTACATCTTGACATTATTCAATTTTGTAACTAAAAAAAAAAGGTTTAAATATCTTATTAGATTAATTTGTATTTTTACTTACTCATTTTTCTTATGTTTACAAATTTTTTTCTTCCTTTGTGAGTCATCTATTCATATCTATTTATTTATTGGAGTCTCTGTTTAATTATGGGTTTGTACAAGTTCCCTAAGAAGAGGAATATATTTACTCTATCACTTTTAAAACATACTATCCTCTTTTAAAATTATATTTAATTTTTATTCTTTTATTAGTTTTAATTTTTAATAAATATCATCAACATCATATATGAATGTAGTTTAAAAAGCAAGTAGTGACACTCCCAAGAAAGTGAAAATATAAACAACAGAATAGGAGAAAATATTTGCAAATCAATATTTGATCACAGTCTAATATCCAGAATGCATAAAGAACTCTTACAACTCAGCAACAAAAAGAAAATCTAAATAAAAAATAAGTAGAAGACACAAATAAATTACGTAAGACAGGAGTCCCCAACCCCCAGGCCACGGACAGGTAGGTCTTTGGCCAGTTAGGAACTGGGCCTCAAGGCTGGAGGTGAGCAAGCTAAGCCTCATCTGTATTTGCAGCCGTTCCCCATAGCTAGTAGCATCACTGCCTCAGCTCCACCTCAGATCATCAGGCATTAGTTTCTCATAGGAGCACAGGTCCTTGGGGTCAACAAGGTTGGGAACTGCTGGTAAGATATACTGTGGGGTGCCTTGTTTCCAGAAGGCAACCCTTGGTTCCCTTTGCCGCTCGCCTATACTGGATCCACTTTTTCCAAATCTCATGCTTTCCTCTTCCTATCTTGCTGAAGCGCATCCTTTTGTTCTGCTTTCACACTTCATTGGTCATTTGACGGAGTTCAAAATAATAGATTGAATCATTTTTCCCACAGAATGTTAAACCCAGCATCCAGTGCTGTTCCTGAAAAACTCAGTACCATTCAATACTCATTCCTTTGCCTGATACCTGTTTTTCCTTTCTGGAAGCTTGTAAAATCCCCTCATTAGCCCTGGTGTTCTAAAGTTTCACAGTGCTGTACCTTGGGGTGTCTTTTGTCACTTATTGTATTGGACACTGGTGGTCTGCAGAGGAGGAAAGCACTTCTGCTGCCCCTATTTCTCTTTCTGGAACTCTAAACTTTTTGATGTTGAACCTTCTAGATTGATTCTCCAGGTCTCATATCTGTTCTCTTTACTTTTTAACTTGTCCTTTTTGCTACTTTGTGAGAGATTTTCTTCACTTTATCTTCTATGACTTTATTTTCTAATGAAATTTTGAGTTCACTGCCCTCTTGAACTCCATGAGAATACTATTTGGAAGTTTATGAAGTTTGCTTCTGAACTTACATTGTCTTTGTTTCTTATAGACTGCTTTTTCTTGACTGTTTATTTTAACTCTTTTGTTCAAGCACAGGCTTGTCTTTCCTTCTATGTCAGCTGATCCTTGGTTAACTGTTTATATTAGTGGCAAAGCTCTAAAAAGTTAATTGGAGGTTCCATTGGTGGAGCTCATCAACTGGCAAATTTCATTTTAGGGAGAGTGTGTGGGGAGCCAGCCCTCTCACTGGGCCTCCCAATCAGGCTGTGGAGGGTTTAGCTCTGAGCTCAGCCTTAGGTTTCTCCAGAGAAGTGTCTTCTGATCGCCCACCTGGGCATGTCTGGATGAAGTGAAAGTTCCAGACTAACTGCCTTGTTTTCAGCACTGTGGTACTCCACCCTCTGCCACACTGAGTTTCTGAGTTAGGAGCTAATCCAGGTCAGTTTCTCCAATCTGGTCCCCAGCTGCAGGATAAATGCCTGGCTGCTAGAATGCAGAGGGTGGTGGGGGTACAATTATTATAGACTGATATCTTCTTCACCTAATGTCAGTCCTGTTTTCCACCACTCCCACTAGGATGCCTCCAAGCTCAAGCCCACCTGGGCCCAGCAGAGCAAATTTGCTCTCCTCTCGTCAGCATCTCTTTAATTCTTCCCAAAATGTGTTGAAATCTCTCCTTTGATAATGATTCCTTTTTGTCCTTGTGGGTCTTTATCAGTTATTTTTTTTACTATTATTGTAGCAAATCTAGGAAGAAGAAGGTATGTAGCCAATTTGTTACTTTAGCTGAACTCCTCTGTTGTGCCCGTTAAGGTTGAATTATGTTCCTCCAAAGGACCATAGTTTGAAGTACCAAACCCCAATACCTCAGAAGGTGATCTTATCTGGAAATAGGGTTGTTGCAGGTGTCATCAGTTAAACTGAGATAAGGTCATATTGGAGTAGCGTAGGCCCTTAATCCAATGATGACTAGTGTCCTTATAAGAAGAGTGACAGACACACACAAGAGAACCCCATATGAAGACTGAGACAGAGGTTGAAATGATGCACCTATTATAAGCCAAGGAACAACAAGAACTGCCAGCAAACACCAGAAACTAGAAGAGGCAAGAAAAGATTCTTTCCTGTAGGTTTCAGAGAGAGCATGACCCTGCCAAGAGCTTGATTTTGGACTTCTAGCCTCCAAAACAATGAGAAAATAAATTTCCGTGCTTTTAAACCATCCAGTTTATGGTACTTTATTACAGCAGCCCTACAAAACTAATACAGAGCCCTTAACTTTTTGTGATTGCATAAGTCAGTTTTTCTCACTGTGATATTTTTAACTGCTTTGAAACTCAGAGGTCCTCCCCTATCCCAGAATGCTTCCTTCTGCCTTCTTCGAGTTTTCTTTTTTAATGGTCCAATTCTCCCTCCCCCAAATTTAACTTTTTTTAATCTATCTGAAATGTATCTAGGCGTTGCAGCCTGAGGTGAGAATCTAAGACATCCTCTTTTCCTCACAGCTAACCAATGACCCTCACCTAATTTATCAAATGATCTTTCCAAACCTATCGACTTGTGGGGTTACCTCCATCATATAATTAATTTACATGTGTATAAAGGTATGTTTCTGGGCTATTTATTCTATTCTACTGACCTGTTCATTCTGAAGCCATTAATTAAGTCACTGTTTTAATCATTAAAATATGTTTTTATATTTAATAGGGCAACTTTCTCATCACAGCAATCTTTTACAAAGTTTTTAAGTTATTCTCACTCGTTTATTCTTCCAGGTAAATTTTAGAAAAACTTAAAAAGTTCCAAAATAAATCCTGTTGAGGTTTTGGTTATAAATGGATAAATATAAATTACACTTGGAAGAGATGACAATCTCTATAAATTCCTTAGTTTCTGCTGGAAACAAAGTATGCCTCTCTATTAATTCATCTGTTTTATATTTTCAGGAGTTTTATAATTTTCATCAGGAACCCTCTATCTAAAATACAGCCCAAGTCACTCCTTATCCTTTCACCTTACTTTGCATTTATAATGCAATAATATGATTCAGTACCTATTATTTCTACTTAGACATGAAAAAACTGAGGCATAGAAAAATAACTAGTTCAAAGTCATAGCAGAAGAACCAGGTCTCAAACCCAGGCAATTTTACTCTGGAGCTCATGGTTCTATCTAAAATATCTAAAATCAGTATTTTTACTAGTCAACTGTAAAAAAGGAATGAGGAAGCCTTCTATATGCTGATACAAAAAAACATAGCCAAGATATCTGATGAAGTGAAAAAGCAAGACTCTGAACTATCATTTGTATATAAAGTGTGGAAGTGGGGAATATCCCAATATATTTATATTTACTTGCATATAAAAAAATACTTGGAAAGAGCACAGGGAATTAGAAAGTGAGTGGTTCTTTCTCCGGGAGTTGAGTAGAAACTTGGCTGTAGGGGAAAGGAGTGGAAAGGAGCCTTTTCACTTTTTTAAAAAAAGTTAATTATGTATTCAAAAATGTATTTAAAATTTTTAATTAAAGATAAAATATATAGCACACACTCAATTTTTTTTGAGTGAATGACTGGAGATTTCATAGATTTATAAAGGTACATATGGTCTTACTGCATTGGTAAATAGGATCTGTTTTCTATTATACTTCCAAGTAGGTTGCTGATATAGAGGAAAACATACTATTGATTTTTATATATCTCACTCCCAGCACTTTTATTCCTTATACTGAACTAGCTTATGAATTCTAGACCCTTCTATTGATTCTCCTGGGTCTCCAGTGAATAGAGCAGGGGTCTAGGCTGGTTCTATAAATGTGTTTGGTCAGGTTGTGAATAAAAATGAGGAATGGTGAGGACCATAGTGAAGAAAAGAGTATGTTCTCCACTTAAAGACATTAAGTTCCAATTTTAAAGAGCTGCATGGGCCAAACAAAACAAATCCACAAAAGAATCCAGCCCTCAGGATGTCTGTGGCCTCTGCTGGCAGTATTCTCTGTTTACTCACATTGTCCCCCTCTTCCCCACAGATAAAATCCTTGGTCCTCCAAAGCCTTCCTGAGACCCATCTGCTCTCCAAAGCTTCCCTGGCTCCTACAGTCTGCACTGAGCTTCTCGTCTCTTCTCCATGACTGTCACGTTTAGAATCACTACAAGCCACAGTGTGGCTCTGAGTTCTTTAATAAGCAACTGAGACAGTCAGTCCTGCCTTCCTGGCCTCTTCCCACTCATTTTGGCCTCCTCTGTTTCTGTGGTTAGCAGTTGCATTGCCCATTTGGCCCACTTGTTCTTCCTTGGGTCTAAGAGCAACTTGAACTCAGCAATCAAGTCTGATTATCCCTGACTCCTGGCGCCTGGCACTGCAGGCGCTTAGAAAACCTTATCTGCTGAATAAAAGAACAAGGCGAATCTTGACAGGCATTCCAACTAACCCACTTATCCATAACTCTGACAGAACTTTGTCAAGCAAGCCAAAGAGGACACCAGGACCTCTGCCCTCCAGCAACCAGGAAGAGCCTCCATGAGGGCAGGAAAAGGTTTTTAGAGCTGTCGCTTAGAGCGAGCTCTCAAAAATACATTTGTTGGTTGACAGACATGGAGCTCACCATCCATACAGTCACTCAAAATATAGCCACAGCATAAACAAAAGCCAACAATGGAGGATAACCAACAAGTCGGGGCTTAGGACCAGGGGTGAAAAAAGTCTCAAGGGTTTCATGACCCTGGTAAGGCGAAGCCTAGAGTCCCCTCCCTGATAAGTGAATTCTTTTACTCCTAAATAATTGCTGCCGCTTCTCCCAAGGCTATGAGAATATTCGCATTTCATTCTTGCAAAAACTCTATCACATAGGGTAGTTCTCATTTTAGAAATGAGAAAATGGAAACTGGGAGAATTTAAGTAATTTGCCCAAGATCACACAAGGACTGTGCCTTTTGGTCAGAACTGGGTCACTGATCTTTGACTATCTCCAGCGTTCTTTCCTGAAAGATTAGAGGTAGGAATTCTGAAGACAGGTGACAACCTACAGAGGAGAAGACTGGTCTTAATTGCTGTCCCACTGCATTGTAGTGGAGGCAGAGGATGCAACAGTAAATAAGACAGATTCTTATGGTGCTCATGGAGTCTGGTTATGGGAGGGAGACATATGACAAAATCCGAAAACTAACAAGATAATCCTACCCCATAATACCTCTAATGAAGAAAATGCAAGAGCTGATGAGATGGAGAGTGAGGATATAGTTTTTTGGGGGGAGTCAGAATAAGCCCCTTTAAGGAGTCTGAAGCATAGTGAGTACAATGAGGCTGGTAAGGGTTTTAGGGGCAGCTTATAGAGAATCTTACAGTTTATTTAATAAAGGTGCTTTTATTCTAAGCAAATAGGAAGCCACTGGAAGGTTTTAATCAGGGCAATGAAATAATCTGATTGATGTTTTCCTTTTCCTTTTTTTTTTTTTAAAAAGATCTCTCTGGCTGTTTTATAGAAGATAAGTAGTAAGGGACTAAATCTCTGGTAAAGAGTGCAGACTAAATTGTCATTCATAAGACCTCCTCTCTCATACAATATGTAGACATGCTAGAAAAAAATTTTTTTTAGATATCATCAACTTGTAGACGAACTTGAAAGTATCTCCAGATACCAGAAAGCTACTGCAGCAAATGAGATTCAAAGGTACATGCTACAGGATATGCAACCATGTATATGCTAGAAGGGACCCAAGTTAAGGTCACTAACTGTGTGGACATCAAGGATCTGGAACTGAGCTACTGGCCAAAGCTACAGCCCAGACCTTTGGTGAGTAGACTAGAGGAATCAAGAGCCTCCAGACTGCATTGTATGAGTGTGAATCCTTTGTCATGGAAAATCAAGTAAAACTTGGTCTAGAACCAATGAGTTCCAGAGGGCCTAGCAAAGACAATTATAAAAAGATGGCACAAGGGATACCATAATAACAAAGTACACGTAGGACCCCATAGAATATAATCTCCACCAAAGATGTTCTGACAGACAATAATGACAAAATTTACAGGGAAATCAAATACTATGAAAAGAGCAGATTCAACAAAGAAAATCAAATGCTCCAGAAACTATAAATAATAGTCCCCTGGCTTTAACATAAGAATGTTTAAAACATTCAATAAAATGAAAAAAAGTAACGGAAACCACATAGCAAAAATAAGATGTAGAAAAAGAGCAAGTGAATTTTTTTTAAAAATTACAAATAGGAATTCTAGAAATCAAAGAGTAGATTTAGGTATAACTAAAGAGAGAATTAGTAAATATGAAGAGGGATCTGAGGAAATCACCTAGAATAAAAACAAAGAAAGCAAAATAAGACAGGAAATATGAAAGAGAAATTGAATAAAATAGAGAGCAGAATGAGAAGTTCCATGATATACTTAATAGGATTTGCAAAAGGGAGAGTAGTGGGGAAAAAATCAGAGGCAATAATCAAAAATATAATGGCTAAGAATCTTCCAGAATTAGAGTATAATCTAAAATAAGTCCCAAGAACAACAAATGAAAACACCTGGTGCACATTACATACTACAGTAAAAAGAATCTTGGAAGCTATTCGAAAGAAAAGGTAGGTTATTTACAAGGGACTGACAACTGGACTAATTGAGTGCCTGAAAACAATAGAATAATAGCTTCAAAGTGTTGAAGAAAAAGAATAATGTGTGAGAAGGCAGCAAAATCCTAATCCTGTTTCATGTGCTATTCCACCTTCATCTTGTAACTCAGCAGCTAGGTAGCAGGATGGGGAGTGTCCAGGTTGCCGACTTTGGGAGGGACTCTCCATGGTACCCACAGGCCATGCCCTCTGCCGCCACTGTGTCCACAGTCACTGCTTTTAGTCAAGATGACAATAAGGGAAGTCAAGTCTGCTGAATGGGCACTAAGGAGAAACCCCCAAAAGATTAGCAAATAGTCATCCAACTGGCCTTGAAAAAAAATGAACTCTTAGGCAAAAAAGGCAATAAGAAAGGAAATCTCATTAGACCAAAAATGTCTCAACAAAAGAGGAAAGGAAGCAAAAGAAAATGGGCAGAAGAGGATCATCAAGCAGAGACTAAAGACAACTTAAAAACAGAACCAGACCCTAAAAATGAAGCTATTTCAGGCTCCAGTGCAGTGGGAAAGAAAGCAGTCTTAGACCAGTCTCAGCAATGATTCTTACATACCTTTCTCCTACAATTTTAAGAAGCAGCTTCATCACCTATTTTGGAAATGCATATTTTTCTGTACTGCCAGAAACATATTTTTAAGAAGCATGGAATCCACCTTATCCCATATTTTAATGCATCTTTAAATAAGTATAAATTCCTTTTTGAGAGGTAAGATTTCAGTAAAACCAGAAATGTGTGGAATGTTCGATTAAGGGAGGTTTTGTTTGATGTAAATGTAATATTCCGTTGACTGTGTGAGACGGATAATAAAAAAATCCTCTAAAATACACACAGCCCAAATGACAGTCTTTAAATGACCCATGTTTATATGACCCATCTTTCATTTTTGTGTTTTTTCCCTACTATTATTGTCTGTGTGTCTTCAATATGGTTTTTGTCTCCTTATCTGAACTGAACACCATCTGTGTCAAAATCCCACAAGGGAAGGTCTGGAATTTCCCCAAACCTGTTAAGGTGCCGTTTGTATATTGTGTGAGATATCACTTCCTGCGTTATCAAGACAGTCCTCACAAAAGGCTTAAAAATTAGCAATATTTGAAAACTCTGAGCTCTGGTGTCCTCTATTTGTGGATAAAATGTCTCCAAATTTTACGTTGGAACAGTAGTTGAGTAACACTTTAGCTAAGTATTGCAACTATATCATATAGGCTTTTTAATACTAGCATTAATTCATGATGGTTGTGTGCTGATCACCAAACAAGTACCAATAAAATATTGGTTATAACAGAGAAAAAAAGATGGTGAAATGTAGACATCTTCAGGCATACAAAGACTAAGAGAGTTCACTGTACAGAGCTTCTTACAGAAAGAGCTACTAAGTTTTTCTCCCAAAGAGATATAAGTTCTGCCCCAAAGAAAGTTCAGAACTCCTAAAATAGTCCTACTTTTAGTCTGTCTTCTTTCCTTTTTCTTTCTCTATTTAATTGAAGAAATTATTTTAAAATTTTCCCACCATCTACCTCCCCACTTCCCACTCTTCCCTACCTACTTATATTCTTGAAGGAACATTTGAGAAACAAAAACATCATCCCCAAAGTTTTATCTTCTGTTGACATTATTCTGACCACCCAATTACCCCAAAGTAGAAGCCAAAGGAGAAAGTCATCAGCCCCCATGAAAGCCATTTTCCCCATGAAAACCTCACCCTCCACCCCACCAATGGTGACTAGTGTGCGTGAAATTTCAATCCAGATCTCCCTCTGAGGCATGAACTGTTTCCTGGCTTCTATACCCACTGCTTACTTTTCACTATGAAGATTCCAGGGCCTCATCCCACCCCTTTCCACCTGTGTCATCTGCTGCTTGTCAACCAGCACTGAGAAGAGAAAGATAACAGAGGTGAGCTCCCCACTCAGCCCATGCTGGTCCTGGGGCTGGGGGAGAGTGGCTCTCACCGACGCCTCCCTGAGCGCAGCTCTCCTGGGCTTGGTGGGAAGGGCACATTCGTCTGAGGTCACTCTTCTTGGGCAAAGGGCATTTTTCAATGGAGACAAGAAGGAATTACCAAGAAATGACTGCCTGGCAAGAGAAATCTAAAACCAAGGCCCAAGCTGGTGACAAATATCTGGTGATTCCATAATGAAGATACTGATACCACACCATTGCTCCACTCCCTGTGGACCCGCAGAAAACCTGGTGGATCTTCACTCTTCTTTCCAGAAAAAGAAAAAGTTATTTTCTTCCCCTTCTTCTCTATTCAGACATAACATCATCAACACAGCTCTTTAAATATCTGTGCCAGGAGGCTATATTTAGTGACTATTTGGCCCTTAAAATGAGCCTGATTTCCTGTGGTAAAAAGTTCTCAGTGACAAGGAGAGAGGCCCAGAGAATTGTGAAGTGCTGACAAACAGCTTTAAAAGTTAAGATGCTCAAACACTGTAAGAAAATGAGGTAATTGTTTTGTTTTGTTTTTCTGGACAGGTGACTAGTATTCGAGGTAGGGGGAGAAAAATCCAAATAAAAGGGTGTGTCTGGTCTGAACACTTCCAAATTCTTCCTGGAGAACAGTTTGCCAAGGGGCAACTATTTGCACCAATAAGCACACGGGGTGTGCGGCCCTCTTTCAGAAAGGCACCTCTTTACTCATCCAGTCATGCGTTCATTTACTCACAAACTCACTCATTCACTCACTCATTCACTCACTCATTCACTCACCCACTCACTCACCACACTTGCACATTTTCCTACATGCAAAGCCCTGTGGTCTACAGGAGCTCTAGGTCATGGGAAAACAAGACACATACACCGTGGGACTGAAAGGTTCTAGAAAAGGCCCTTGGAGGGACATAAAATAGGTACTGTAGGAAAGCGGGAGGATGGTAGGCACTTCCACTGGGGCCACTCAGGCAGGCTTCAGGGGGAGGAGAAGCAACAGCCCACACTGGCTACTGCTCTAGACCCTCTCACTGAATCCATTCATTGAGCCAAAATGTCAGTACATTGTCCCATGTTCAAGATGAGTAACTTTCCCAAGGTCCCCACAAGATAATAAGTAACAAAAGTGGAGCTGGATCTAAGATTGTCTGACTGCAAAGTGTTTAACTACTAGCTACCAATGCAACAGGTAGAGCCTGACAGAAAGTGTCTGCTACTCTGCATACAAAGGTCCTGCTCTGTTCTGCCTCCAAGACCTGGGCACATAGAGGAGCTTCTCTTTGCAACAGGCATGAGACTGTCTCTCTCCTCCGATGCAGCCTAGACTAGTAACTTTTTCTCCTCTGAAACCACTGTCTTCTCCCTCTGTGTGTGTAGGTCTCTAGTGTCCCCAGGATGACCCAAGGGAGCCAGGGAATGCACATTTGCTTAGCCCTGATTAAAGTCTGCCAAGCAACATGCCATTCTTTTTTTTTTTTAAACATTCTAGTTTGAAATATTTTTAGACTTTCAGAAGAAATGCAAAAATAGTAGAGTTCCCGTACATCTTTGCCCAACTTCCATTTATATTAACTAACACCTTACATAACCATAGGAAAATTATCAAGATGAAGAAATTAACCTTGGAACAATACTATTAACTATACTACAGAATTAATTTGGATTTCTCCAGTTTTTCCACTACTGTCCTCTTTCTGTTCCAGGAGCCAATCTGGGATCCCACCTTTTATTGTCACATCTTTTCAGTCTCCTCTAGTCTGTGGCAGCTCCTTAGTCTTCCCTGGTCTTTCATGACTTTGACATTTTTGAAGAGTGCTGGCCAGTTATTTTGTAGAATATCCTTCAATGTTGGTCTGACTGCTGTTTTGTGATTAAACTGAGGTTACTGCACTTTTAGCAAGAAAACCACATAGGTGATGTGCCTGGCTCAGTCAGGGGTCATTCATTTTAATATACTGCCTTCTTCAGTTTCTCTGAATCCTCAGGGCAACCCCATGAGACAGTTTTGTTATCCCCTGTTACTCAGACAGGAAAACTGAGGCAAAGAAGTCAAGGCATTTGTCCAAGGTCACAGAGGTGGTAAGTAGCAGAGATAGGATTTGAACCCAGTTTTGTCTTTGGATATTTCTGTTCCATACCAAACTGTTACTTCAGTTCTTTCTAGTTTAAAATAATTCCATGACCTTTACTGAACACAGGAAGTTAGACTTGGATAGTCAGTCTAATTATTCCTAGTCCTACAAGCGGGATTCTAAAACCAATGAATAATAAGCTAACAGCTAACATTTATTGAGCACCTACTATTTGCCTAGCATAATGCTTCATCGTGTATACATAAGGTACCTTATTCAAATCCTTCTAAAAACACAATGGAATAGATACTACAGGAGAGCGACCTCTTATCCCAAACTCTTGGGGTCAAGTGTGTTTGGGAATTTAGAATTCTGGGGTCTAGGCAAACGCCTTCTAACAAACATGTAATATCTTTGCAGCATATCATATGACCATCCATTCTAAGATGGGAATATAACAAAGATTGTATGTAAATAAGCCCAGACAAGTACAGGATAGGTACCAAACTCTGAAAAGAACTTCAGGTTTCCAGTGCTTTGGGATTTCAGAAGGGCAGGTCAGGGATTGTGGTCCTGTACTATTATGTAAAGTAATTTTCAAATGAGGAAACAGAGGCTGAGAGGGCCATGCAGCCAGTCATTATCCAGGCCTGCTTCTCTATCTGAGGCCTAAGGCAGTACCATGCCTGAGAATCTACCCAAGGCATTTAGGACTCTCCTATCACTTGGTTTTTCTTTATCATTTCTCATGACAAATGGCATTCTAAACATATTCAACTGGCACTCAGAATAAATGAAAATAAATAAATTTTCAAAACTTCTAAGCTCTGAGTGGTCCCTGGAGCAGGGCATGAAGGAGATGACCACACTATCACCATCATCACTATGGTACAGTTATGTATCGTTCTTCTAGGCACTAAAGGAAGTTTTTTTCTGTTTCCACAAAAACAACATTATTGCCATTGGACCAGTCCAGTCCATTCAGCCCCTATTTCTGCCTCTAATGAGGCCCCTAAAAGGGGTCTGTGAAAGGTCCAGGTCATTCTTTATGACATAAGGACAACTTTAATTGCTCAGACTTTCCTACATAATATGTTAGAGCTAAATCATCTAACTCTTTAGGCCTTACAAACATGTTTAGCCTATTCAGTCTCTGAGGTTGGATATATCTTATTTCCCACTGGGCACAGGGAAGCATCCCTTCATTTGCCCTATAATTATTTTCTAGTTTAGGGGTTTAAGAAGTAGCCCTGGATCTTGCTCAGGGAAGAAACCACATAGCTCATGTCTGTGTATCTCTTTCTGAAGGATAATGGAAAATGGAATGGAAGAATAGGGCATCAGTCAAGACATATCCAAGGAAAATCAAACAGAGAAGGCATTGCTTCCACAAATAGGGAAAAGGGACACATGACAGGAATAAGACATAGTAACACACATAACAACTGCATCGTGGGCTGGCCCCAGAGAGCATATAGCCAGAGACCTCAAAGGACCACTGTTAGAAGGTTCGCGTTTCTGCTGTGTTCCCAGGTGACACATCCCAAGCTCCTAGATTTTCAGAGTGGCTGATCATGTCTCCATCATCCATGATTTGATCTACATTTTCAGAACATAAGCTAAGCATGAGGTTGTGTTCCAAGTGTCTACCACCCAGGCCTTTGCTTTTATTCAAATGCTCTTCTTTTGAGCCTGGAGCCACATTTTCCACTCTCTTTTGAAAACTTTTCACTATGTAATTTATTTTGTATTTCATAGACATCCTGAGCCATAGCTGGTGTCAAACCCTCTGCTATATGCTGGGGTAACTGGCTAAAAGCTGAATGAGGAACTTAGGGCCTATATGCCACTAAAGGAGGTAGACACAAGACAAATGAATGGAAGCCAAGGGCAACATGCTAAGTATGGGCTAATGATAAGTCTCAGCTTCACGGCTCCATGTTACAGCAGTACTCAGAAGATGCTTGTATACACATGATTCATAATCAAAAGCTTTCCAGTTCTAGGGCAGTATCGGAAGTGCTTTTATGGGGAAGGTTCTGTATTTGAGAGAAAGCTCAAATATATAAGTGGCAGTTTCTTGGCCTCCTCAAGATACTATCTTCCACTTGATGGGAGGGTTTTTTTTTTTTTTATCCTTTTGCATTTTGAAATATAGAGAAAACTGCAGAAAACAAAGAATGTACAACTTAATGAATTATCATAAACCCCCATCTAGGCCAATAAACATACTGATGGCAGGACCTCAGAAGCTCCCCTGGCACACCCTTCCAATCACTAACCTCCCATGTACCCAAGGATAATCTTTACTGGACTTCTATGGTAATCATCCCTTTTATTCTTAACAGTTTTACCATCTAAGCAGCACCCCTTAATACTGATTTAGCTTTGCCTGTTTTTTAAACCTAATATAAAATGGAAGCATACAGAAGGTGTCCTTTTGGGTCTACCTTTTTTTTTTTTTTATAAGATTCACCTATGTTTTTGAGTGTTAACTGTAGTTTATTCATTTTCATTGTTGTTTAGTATCTCAATGAAAGACTATGTCACAATTTATTTATCCACGTATTCACAGTGAACATTTGGATTGTTTCCAATTTGGGGCTATTATAAAATACGATTAAGAATATTCTTCTTGGAGCATATGTACATGTCTCTGTTGACTATATAGCTAGCCATGGAATTGTTAGGTTATTGAGTGTACATATCTTCAATTTGAGGATACTACCAGACAGCTTCCCAGTGCAGTTGCACTAGTGTACAGCCCATCAGTAGTACATGAGCATTTTTAGGCATCACATTTCTTTAAATACTTGGAACTGTCAGATTTTTTTCATTTTTATTCCAGCCATCCTGATGGGCATATATGGTCGTATCTCATCACAATTTTAATTTGCATGTCCCTGATTAGTAATGAAGTTGCACACCTTGCATATATTTATTGACCATTTGTTTATCCTCTTTTGTGAAGTTCCTCCTATCTGTTTTTCTATTAGGTTGTCTTTTTTTTTTCTTGTAAGTTCTTTATATTTTCTGGATACAGGCCCTTTGATGGTTATATGTGTTACAAAAATCTTCTGGGAGGAATTTGAAATGTCCAATAAGTTCATTGAAAAAGATTTAGGGAAAAAAAAAATCTCTGTACTTTTTCTAAATTGTCAGCCCCAGATCAGGCTTCAGCTTTAAAGGGAGATATGGAAAAGAAAGTATACAATCTGTGATCAGACCAACCAGGTTCAAGTCTAAGATTAGCCACTTCCTAAGTGCTCTTAAGGCAAGTCACTGAAGCTCTCTGAGCCTCAGTGTCCACACTTGAAAACTGACCGCAATCTTGTGGCTAAAAAGAGGTTATATGTAAATATGCTTTATAAACTACAAACAGTTGTTAGCTGTTGTTAAATCAGAAATCATAAGCCATAATAGCTTCCTGGATGGTCCACACCAGCTTCCTCAGCTGTCCCAAGTCCCTAACAGCAGAGGCGACAGCAGCAACCTTTCAAATCCAAGAAAATTCCCATTCTTTCCTCCACTGTCTGAACCACAGGACACCCCCACTGTGTCAGACAGCACTGCCCACAGCTGGGAGGAGGTCTCCTCCCTGCCTGCCTGGGCAGGAAAACAGGAAGCAGCTCCCACCCTGCCAAGAGGTGGGGCTGACAAGTTCCCTTTCCTAGGTGGGCATCTCTCCAGGCCATCAACTCTCTGGATGCAAGTGAAGCACTGGCCTCAGGCCCTCTGTGCCAGGCTGCACCCCGCGCCCCACCCAGGTCTCCTCCACACTTTGTCCCAAGGTAGTGGAAGTGCACCAAGGGATGGGGAGAGAAAACCCACCTTCATCAGTGCCTCACAGGCAAAGAACCCTTTCGCTACTCAAGTGGGGCTGGGGATCTGCTCTCTTGGCCACTCCCTACCCCTTCCTGAGGTACGGGCAGCATCCTTTCCTGAGCCCCACGTCTGGTACCTGGATCCCATTCCACACACAGAAGCATTTGGAAACTATTCAAGAGAGCCGTTAAATGCTCAAAAGAAATGCATGTCCTTATTCCCCAGTGTGAAAGCCCATTATAACATGAGTTTTATAAGCTAAACATTGAAGAGCTGGAAGGACCCTCAGAAATCTTTTCCAGCCTACTCATTTTGAAATGAGAAATTCAATAACAGCCAGATTTTCTACCCAGGGAAGGCTCTCATATTACTCTGCACTCATCCTAACATCCCTTATGCCCTGCTATAAACCCCAGCACCTGCAGATGGCCAATGCCATTAGCCACATCCAGGTACCCAGGACACTCTCCTTTCTTAGTAATATCTTCTAGCTCAGAAAGGTCCCACCTGAAGCAGAAAGCAGCTCTGGGAAGGCCAAGACCATGTTTTAGGAATGCTTATAGTGTTCTAAACTTTATAGAAATCCAAATAATAAACCTTGAACCCAAATTCCATTTCTTGACTCTGCAGGCTCTCTCCTGAATGAGTTCTCCAGCCTAACTCTCAGGAGCTGGGCAGGGGCTTCCATGGCACCCGGGGTACACAGGCCTGGCACATAGGGCAGAAACTCAGTAAAAATTAATCACTGGAGAAATCAAAGGAGACAGAGGGAAAATCTCCAAAATGTGCAAAGGAAAAGTGCTCGGCAAGAGGGGGCCTGCCTCAGTACCTAGGCTCCCTGTAGGTGCACTGACTTTTCATGTTCACACATTTGGCAAACAGGCCTCAAAGTCTGCCTTATGCAAGGCCTTAAGACCCATACTTTGCCCCCAAGAAGCTTATAGTCTGGAAGGGAAGCCAAACATGGGCTTGCTAAGATGAGTCGGAGAGACAAAGTAACTAAGAACCCCTGCTCACTTAAATACATTATCTAACAGGAAGTACACTGTGGGGGCTGTCAAATAGAGGGGTGCACTGTTAAGTTAAAACCTGGGAATAGGGACTAAATACCCTGATGGTACCACATCTTGCAGTATCTCTGAGGATCCAGGAAAGGCTCTTAAAAAAAGGGAGTTACAGAGCAGTGTTGGGCTTTAGAGTTGATCCATCTGGCACCAGGCTATTTGGGGGGCAGGGAGGATAGGATTACAACAATGCAGACAAGAACAGAGAAGGAACAATGAGAAGCAAAAGAACAAGAGAAATGTCACAGAACAGAAAGTGGCTGTGAGGGCAAGAGGACAGGAAGACTCAGAACTAACTGATACCAGGGAGATGCTGGGGACCAAACAGGGGTATTCAGTCTAGAGAGGCCCAAGGTGAGTTTGGGGCATGTGCAGTTTATCCCGGGTTAGATGTCCAATGGGAAGTGGTCTCACAGGCTGAGAAGTCAGGAAGAAGATGTGGGGAGTCAGTGTCACAGAGGTGGGAATAGAAACCTTCAGATGGAGGTGAGGGCAGAGAAAGTGGACAGAAGGTAAAAGAGAAGTGTGGTGGGGAGAGTACTTAGGGGAGCCCAACCATTAGTGGGAGGAAGGAGGAGAGCCAGAGAGGGCCAGCCAGTGACACAGAGATAGCACTCATGTAAGGCCAGGCTCTGAGACTGATTGTCCTGGGTCTGAAGCCCAGCTCTGTCACTTGCTTCAGAAACTTGAGTTAGTTATTAACCCTTCTTAAGCCTCAATTTCCGCATCTGTAAAATAGACATTATAATTCATAAATCTGTTGTAAGGATTAAAAGGGGTAGTTGATGTAAAGCCTTCACTGCTTGCACATAATAAGTGTAGTAAATGTTGGCTATTATCACTAGTATCAGTGGGAGGAAACCAGAAAACTATAAAACATAAGCCAAAAAGAAAGTTCCTAGCAGCTTTTCTATGTTTTCAATACTAACTAAGGGAGCAAAGAGGAACTAGGAGGGTTACACAGCCCAGGCTGAGAACTTCTGATCCCTCTAGCCCAACCCTAAAATTTATCAAGCTGGTGAATCAAAGGCTTTGTATCTGCTGATGATCATGAGCAAGGTGGCAGAAACACTCCCTGATTTAAATATGGAAAAGACTTAGCCATCTGATTTTGAAATCCCAGCTTCTCTCTTTACTCACTGTGTGACCTTGGAAAAGTCATTTGGCTTCTCTGAGCCTGAGGTATTAAACAGGATAATGGATATAAATCACCTAACATGTTCCTAGCACCCAGCAGGTCCTCAATGAATATTGGTTTCTGTTTCTTCCTCCCTAGAACCCAAATCTCCTGGCTCTTACAAATGTATATAATTCATTGGGATCCTGTACTCTGTGGTGGGCTCTACCGAGATTGTGACTAAGAACTCCTCTGTATTTCCAGAGCCTGGCCTCTCTTCTGATGCCTGCATTCATTTGCAGAGCTGCTCAAACTTCAGTGTGCACAGGACCACCTGGGGCTCTGGTTGAAATGCGTGCTCTGATTCAGCAGGTCCTGCACTAGTAAGGGCTCTGGTGAGGCCACTGCTGCAGGTCCTCTGTCCTCTGTGGAGAGGAGCCCTGAGTGGCTGGTCTACCTTCTTGCTGACTCATGAGCTCCTCTGGGGCTGGTCTCTTGATCTTACTCATCTCTGAGTCCCCTCCATGGTATGCGCTCACTAAATGAACATTGAAAAAATATGCAAACCATAGAGAAAACCATTTTCCAACTAAGTAAATACAGACAGGGTATTTTGTTTGTGAGCTGCAGCCCTCCTGGTTCATTTCGGAATTGTCCTCTGGATTTGACGATGTGAGGGTAGTGTGGTGGAAGGGGCCTAAGACCTGGAACCTGGAGTCCTGGGTTTATATCTTGACCCTTCAATTACCAACCGGAGGATTTGGGTAAGTTACCGAGTTCTCATCCATAAAGTGAGAGAGATAATACCTGCCCACGATGCAGTCTCAATGATGACTAAAATATGCTTTATAAACTGTAAAGTGCTCCAGTCAAGGATTCATTATTACGGCAATTATTTTGAGAGCAAGACAACTTTTAATTTCCCTAGAGCCTGGAGGATGCATGTGATGAGCTGGATGGGGAACATGCCAGGGGTCTAGTTAGAGATGGAGGCTATGGCAGACAGGTCTGGGGCCTGTCCCACTCTGTCCCACTCTGGCAGGGACAGTGGCCATATGAAGTGTTAGGATGATACCAAGAGAGTTGAGGACAGACAGCTACCTGGAAGAGGCTGGCAGAAGGGAGAAAACAAGGTGGGACTGAAGGCACAGGCATCCAGGACACTGGCCTGACCAGAAGAAAGGCAGAGAAATCAGAGTCCTCTGATGGACATGGGACAAACTCTTGATTGAGAGCATAGAAGGCAAGGCTGGACCAGAAAGAATCTTGAGAAAAAAAACATCAAGTAAATGCAGATGTCCTCTGTAGCCCACAGCTGAGTTAGCCTGCCCCAGGCCAGGGGTCCCTGTTGGAGCTAACCAGTCATTTTCTACCCTCAACTACAACCAGTTCACCAACATTAGCCTCAGGCATCTGAGGACACAGGCAAGAACGGGACACAGTCCTGCCCTCAGGAAACTCATAGTTTACTAAGGGCAATGCTGAGCAATGGTATGAGGTAGCAGGTCGGAATAGCCAATTCTGCTCCTGTCTCTACCTCCCCCAGTTCACATCATCCACTCACCTCCAGATGTTTCCTTTGGCCAGAACCCATTCCTGGAATGTCCCATTCCCTCCCCTCCACTCAGCAAGTGTTAACTCATGCTGAAAGGGGTTCAGTCCTCCGTGAGGGCTCCCCACTCCTTTCTACCCCCACAGCCTGCACTTTATGCACACAATCTTGGTAATTATCACATTACCTAGTAACACTTCTGTCCCTCTATGAAAGAGTTAATCACAGCCTGCACAATTACTTACTTATGTCTCATCTTCCCAATCAAATTATAGCCATAATCACTGAAATAGTGTGCCACAATTTGCAAAATGCCTTCACGCATATTATTTAATATAGCCCCCATAATAAACCTGTGAGGTAAGTATTATCTTTATTTTACAATAAGGAAACCAAGGCTTAGAGAGGTTAGACAACTTACCTGAGACCACACAGCCTATCTACCTTCCCACTCATAAAACTCAAACTTCTAGCCCCAATGCCACTGCTCTGCCCAATACTCAGAGGCAACACAAGACATTGCTTAAGGTTGGGACTTATAGCTGTGTGATGTTGGCAGGTTACATAACCTCTCTGTGCCTTAATTTCCTCCTGGAAAATGTGGCTGATACTACCTCACAGGTCCTTGTCTAGGTTAAAGAAGGTAATACAATAAATGTACTTAGAACAGAACCAAATACTATTTAGTTACAGATATCATTATACCTTGGCTGACTCTCATGGTCTCTTAACTCATCAAAATTTTTTTTCTAACTTATTTATATATGTAATAATACATTTGGTAGGTAGTCATTAAACGAAGTACATTTTTAACTAATGCTAAGTTTTTGGACTGTTCTCTGTTCTGTTCTTTCCTCTCCCTGAATAGTTTTAACAATTAGAAAAACTCTCTTTTCCTGATCCAATTTACATCCTTATTTCCACACCCCCAACACTAGGTCAAATTTAGCCAATTACAAGTGTTCCACAGAATAACGTAGACTCTTCCTGTTGGGCTGTCTGTGGATAGCGAGGGGATATACCAGTCATGGGTGAAAACTTCACAAACCTAATTTCCATCATTATAATGGATCAAAGTTGTATGTGTTTCTCTATTGTTCCAGTTTTTACTTACTTGAGACTCTTGAAAGAAAGGGTTATCATAAAATACCACCTATTTATTTTCCTTTCCCATTAAAAAAATAATATTCACACTTTTCTGGAGCAAGAAGCCATATGTGACCAGGCAGCTAGTTGAGGCAGTCACACGCAAGGCAGATGGAAGGCTTCCTTCTTTTCAGCAGTCCAGTTCACAAAGCTAGAGAAATCCAGAAGTGAATGGCCATCTCTGCCATCCTTCCTGGGGCAGGATGACCCAAGGAGTGGACACTCTCTACTTTCCATCACCCAGACACACCTTTGAAGGCCAGAAGTAGCTTGAAAGAGGAGAGGATGAGGTCCCTGGGTGAAAAGCTTTATTCTAACACTGGGTCAGGTCCTCACAATCTTTTCTATCTAAAAGTTTGGGGAGAAAAGAAGAAAAGAGCAGGGATACCAGCCTCTGACAATGGAGGCCCCAGCTGGATCTTCAAAGGTTCCACTCTGAGAGCAAGAGTGAAGAACCAATCTGCCCATACAACTTGGGCACCAGGACTAAAAGTGCTTTGAAATGAATTTTTGCATTCAAATGAGCTGATGAACACCATAAACATGTCAGCGTGATTCAGTCAAATCAATATACCAGGCATTGAAACTCTGAGGTAAAAATGGACTGTGGCTTTTTGTGGACACAGAGGAATTTTGGTCCCCAGCCCTGGTCAGCCTGGACGAATAGGGCAGTCTATTAGCTGCTAGGCACATCTTGGGGTATGAAGTCAAACCCCCAAGTCAGAGAGCTCTAAGCACCACTGGGCAGCTCATCCTACCAGCACTGGTCTGTCTCGCCAAGCGCCTCCATTGCTGTCCCTGGCCGCCCCCCTCCTCAAGCCCCCAGTCATTTTCCAAGCTCGGCCACACTTTACATTTCCTACATTCCTTCTCATCATTCAGACACCTTCGGCCTGGCCTCTGAGGGCCGACAGCTGGGGTTGGTGTGAGCCAAGCGAGAGGCACCAGGAAGGGGGTCCTAGGGTTGAGGGTAATGCCGGTGCAACTAAAAAGCGATCGGGAGGGGAGAAAACAGCTCCCCACCCTTCACATCCCCAACTCAGCTCCCTACTCTTCACCGCCACACTTCTGTCTCTGAGTGGCTCCCGGGTGCGCTCCCGGTGCCTAGGGGCACCACTTCCATTCGGCCACTTTTCGATTCTTCCCCCTGTCACCGACCCTGTGACCTCTCTCCTGCCCCGTCGAGACCGGTTCCCCCGGACTGCGCCGCACAGATCATGCCAGCTCCTCGGAGCCACCCTGCCCTTTTCCCCAGGCCAGCAGAGATGCCCGGGTCCCCGACCTTCTCGGGTAGCCTAGACCTGTGCACCAGATGCCTCCTCTCCAGCCCCTTTGTCCCGGCCCTCCCCTGGCCTGCAAGACCCCTACTCCCTTTAAAGCCCCTCTGGCACACTGCGTCTCTAGGGATGCCCGAGTCCTAGGGGTACCCGGGTCCTAACCTGAGTCCTCTCGAAGCTCTCGCGCTCCGCCGCCTCCATCCCAGAGCCGACACCCCGCCTGCTCAGCACCTTTGGCAGGGGGTTGGGCACCTGCTTCATGGAGTTGGCCATCCGGTCCATGTTGCCTCACAGAGCCGTGTCAGGGGCCCCTGGCCGCCCCGGGATCCCCACAGCGCCGCCCGCCCCGCCCTACCCTCTGGGATCCGGCGCTAACGGGACGGCTCCCACCTCCCATTGGCCGGGAGCCCTGCTACTCTCCCGAGGCCCCGCCCCACTCCGAGGCTTCCCCCGCCCGCCCCCACCCACTGGATCCCCGAAACGCTCTCCGCCCCGCCGGGCCTTCCAGACCGCGACGCGCGCCGTGACCGGCCCGGAGGCCTGTCCGTCACTAAGTCCACCACCCCTGGCGGGGGCGGAGCCTCGGGCCGCCCTGACCTGCCCCCGCCCGCGGGTCCTCAGAGCTCGGAGCGCCGCTCTCCCCGCTCCCGCCGCTTCCTCGGGACCTGCTCCCTCTTTCGGCCCCGGTCTTGCGAGGGCCCCGCGTAGTGGACGAGGGTCACGCTGGCCAGGAGTCAGGCCTACAGCTGGGACTCCAGGCCCGCCTGGGAATACCCTGTTTACTCCTTTCGGGCCAGAGACCCGAGAGCGCGGGATGGACTGACTCGGCGGCCGGAGCCCGGGAAAGCGCTGAGGCGGCGTCTGCCAGCCTGGCCGCTGTGGGTGGCGGCCCCCACCCAGTTCCCTCAGCTTCTTCCTTCATCCTGACTCTGCCCTGAATCCCTTCCAATCTCCTTTGTAATGGTCGCAGACCCGGGAGCATTGGGCTGGATCAGTGGGAACCTCCTTGAACTTCTTTCCAAACCTCTCCTCATCTGGACATGGCCAGAACGTATTCGTTGGTAGAAAGTCTTATGGACACTGTCTTTTTATCCTTGGTTCTGGGCCACCTCTCCTATCCTGCTCCGACGTCAGCCAAAGTACTGACAGGCAGAGGGAAGTGTGATGCTTAAAGAAGTTTTCCATAAATTTTGGTGTTAAAAAAAAAAGCTCTGAAACTCAAAGTAAAGAAAGGTATTATTATTATTATTATTATTATTATTTTATTATTTTAACTAAGCTTTGATAAAAATTCATTCTATGGAGAAGTGAGAGTGAGTGACCTTTGCAGGCATTTTGCTCAGACCTGTGCTTTCCTGTGCTGGCATTGTGTGATCGGGATCTTGTTGCAAGAGGGAAGGGAGGGAACCGATGGGGAAACTTCAGCAGTAGGTGAGAGACTATAAAGGCCTGAACTAAAATGGAGAGGAGAAAGTTCTGTACTGTGGGAGGTTCGTGAATAAGCTTGGTCAAAGAGAATGTGGGGAGGGAGGAGGCTATCCCTGGGCTAGAATTTCTACAGAGGAAGGATATGATGGAAAGGAATTGCTTTGAGGCTGCATTTGCACAGCAAGCACATTGGTTTAAACTTTTCTTAAATTGTGTTTAGATGGGGTGTTTGAGAGTGACTCCCTTTAGATTCCCTGTTACCTAGTTTTTGTGTCTGGGCAGGTAGAGATGACACTGAGTAGGGGAGCATGATGGGTGGGGGGTTTAAGGAAGAGGAGATGGCTTCATTTCTAAACAGCAGTGTCACCACCATAGACTAGGCCAATGGAGCACCAAGGCCAAGAGGGGAGGATCGGAGGAGATAAGTCAGTAAATTACGCCCTGTTGGAAGATAAGGACAATAATTGATGGTCATGTCTGGGGGTATTTGGGGGCTGTAAAAATGTAGCAGTCAGAGCTGCAGCAGGAAAGGAATTGCACCCTAGAAGGGCTACTTGAGAGCTGAAGAAAGAATAGGTACAAAATGTAACCTGGAATAGGGATCAGCCAGGGAGGGTGATGTACCCAGGGATTAGAACAGGGATAAGCTGTTACCAGCCCCAGACCTGAAGGGACAAAGTAGGGATACTGTACTGGAACCAGATGGGAATCTAGTCACAGGAGAGGAGGCACCTGACAAGAGTAGTTGCCTTAGGTAGAAAAGCAGTCACCAGGAGATATTCTCTTTCTCTCTCTCTGTCTCTCTCTGTCTCTGTCTGTCTGTCTGTCTGTCTCTCTCTCTCTCACTCTTTTCAATGCTCTGATTTCCTACTAGTGCCTCCCACTGGCCAAACCCAGATGGAAGCTAGAGGCAAGGGAGATATCTCAGTATTGCCCCAGACATGAAGCAGAGTAGAGAATAGTAGAGGCTGGATCCAGAGGGGCTGGGAGGTCCCCGGCAAAGGGGTCTCGCAAGAATATACCTACAAGGAAAATAGAAAGATTCATAATATTATTTCTGTGTGCACATTTTTAGTCCTACAACCCCTCATGCTCTGGACCCAGCTAGAAAGTGATTTATGACCCTTTGCTTAGAGGGTCATAATAAGGGCCCTTTAAAGAGGGATTAAGGAATCAACCTACTTCTTATTAGAATAAACCAGACTAGGAATCAGGAATTTGTGGTGTGGAGGCACCCAGTGGAGAAGGACTCAAGCAAGTTCCCTTCCTCTGTGACAGGCAGGGTGAGTTAAAAATAAAGATTTCCACTTGCCTCCAGGATATAAACTATAGGACTCTGCTAGTTTCCTTCAGCCTTACCATCTCTCCCAGCAATGTTGGAACCACTTGTTTTATATATTCTAGAAATGCCAGTTTCTGGACGGGGAAACACACAGGGAGTGTGATTACCTACCTCTCCATAGTTGGTGAAATCCAACTGATTTAATATCTGGTATGAGGATATATAAGCTGACCACACTATTCTGACAGGTTCCTGGAGCCCAAGTACACATTTGATTAATAGTTTGAATGAGATATACTTAATATACATTGAACTGCATATATTTAAAATGTATCATTTGATGAATTTTGACATACATATACACCCATGAAACCATCACCATAATCAAGATAATGAACATATGCACCCCCCAAAAAACTTTCTTCATGCCCTTTTGTAATTAATTCTTACCTCCTCCCAAACACTTGTGCCTAGGAAACTACTGATCTGCTTTCTGCCACTATACATTTATTATATTTTCTAGAATTTTATGTAAATGGAATCAGACAAGACATATTATTTTTTCTTTGGCTTTTTCTACTAAGAATAGTTATTTTGAAATTTATGTGTGTTTTTATATGTATCAATAGTTTGTTCCTTTTAATTGCTGAGATGTATTCTATTGTGTGGATAGTCCATAACTTATTTATCTATTAACCTGCTGATGGCCATTTGGATTCTTTCCAGCTCTTGGCTATTACTAAAAAAGCTGCTGTGAACAGTCATGTACAAGTCATGTTTTCATTTCTCTTGAGTAAAAACCTAGGATTGAATGTCTGGGCTGTATGGTAGGTATATGTTTAACTTTTTAAGAAATTGCCAAATTGCTTTCCAAAATGTTTATACCATTTTACATTCCCACTATCAGTGTGAGAGAGTTCCAGTTGCTCTGTATTCTTGTCAGCACTTGGTATGGTCAGTCTTTTTAATTGCAGTCATTCTAGTGTGGGGTGTTATCTCATTGGTAGTTAAATTTGCATTTCCACAGTACCTAGTGAGGTTGACGTCTTTTTCAATGCTTATTTGACTTCTGTATATTTTGGTAAAGTGTTTATTTAAAACTTTTGACCATTTAAAAAATTTTATATTGAAATAATAATAGGCTATAGAAGAATGGCAAGATAGTAGTTTCCATAACCATGGTACAATTATTATAACTAGTAAATTAACATTAATACAAGAGTATTAAATAAACTAAAGACTTTACTTGAATATCACCCTCTACTAATGTCCTTATGCTGCTCCAGGATCCAATCTAAACCTATACATTATCGTCAGTTGTAATGGCTTTTTTAGTCTCCTCCAATCTGACAGTTCCTCAGTCATTACTTGTATTTTTTGACCTTGAGACTTTTGAATAGTGCTGAATAGATGTTTTGTAAGCTGTCCCTCAATTTGAACTTACCTGATGTTTTCTCCTGATTAGATTGATGTCATGAATTTCTGGTAAAAATACCACAGAGGTGATGTACCCTTCTTCGCACATCCTGTCGGGGGTACATACTGTTGATATACTCTGATGATGTTAAGCTCAATCATTTGGTTAAGGTGGTATCTGTTATTTTCCTCTCCTGTAAAGTTACCCTTTTTCCCTTTTAATTAATAAAAAGTTTCAGGAGATACTTTGAAACTATGTAAATATGCTGTTTCTCCTTAATTTTTTTGGCCCATCTTTATTTGGGTTGTTTGTCTTCTTATTCAACTCATAGGTGAGTTTACCAAGGCTGCAGGAATAAGAGTCCATATACAAAACTCAATTGCATTTTTGTACACTAGTAATTAACAATCAGAAATTTCAATGTAAAAATGATACAGTATACAACAATAATAAAATTATGAAGTACTTAAGAATAAATTTGACAAAAGATGTGAAAGACATGTACAGTGAAAACTATAAAACATTCCCAAAAGTAAGGAAGTCTTAAATAACGGAGAGATATACCATGTTCATGGATCTGAGACTCAATTTTGTTAAGATGCCAGTTCTTTTCAAGTTGACCTATAGATTTGATGCAGTTTTGATCAAATTTCTAGCAAGCTATTTTCTAAAAACTGTTCAGATGATTCTAAAATTTGTGGAGAAAGGTAAAAAATCTATACTATTCAAAACAATTTTGAAAAAGAGAAACATTTTACATACTTGTGTTACATGACCAAGGTTTGTTATAAGCCTACAATAATCAAAACAGTGTGGTATTGGTGAAAAGGAAGATATGTCAATCAATAGAACAAATTAGACAGTAAAGAAATAGGACCACATATATATGTTCAATTGTTTTTCACAAAGATGCGAGACAGTTCAATGGAAGAAAGATAATCTTTTTAATAAATGGTACTAGAACAATTGGATAACCATATGCAAAAACAAACAAAAAACAAAAAAAAACAAAAAACAAACCAAACAAACAAAAACTCAGTTCTCATGCAAATCGAAACCACAATGACATACTATCTCATACATGTTGGAATGGCTATCATCAACAGGACAAGTAATAACAAATGTTGGAGAGGATGCGAAGAAAAAGGAACCCTCATATATTGCTTGTGCTACTGTAAATTGGTATAGCCACTATGAAAAACAGTATAAAGTTTCCTTAAAAAACTAAGAATTGATCTACCATATGATCTAGCAATCTCTCTACTGGATATTTATCCCAAAGACTTAAAACATTATATCCATAAAGATATTTGCACACCAATGTTCATAGCAGCATTATTCACAGTGTCCAGGACATGGAAGCAACTGAAGTGTCCTACGATAGATGATTGGCTAAAGAAGCTGTGGTACATATATACAATGGAATATTACTCAGCCATAAGGAGAAATGAAATATAGCCATTTGCGACAACATGGATGGAACTTGAGATAATCATGCTAAGTGATATGAGCCAGATAGAAAAAGTTGAAAATCACATGATATCACTGATATGTGGTATATACATCTAAAAGCAGCAAAGGAACAGGACAAACAAACAGAGACTCATAAACATAGACTACCAGAGGGTAGGGTATAGGAGGGGAGGGGGGAGGTAGATGGGGTAAAGGGAGTCAAATATAGGAGACTGGGGGGAGGGTGAAGTAGTAAAGGAGATCAAATATATGGTAGCTGAAGGAAACTGGACTTTGGGTGGTAAATACAATAGAATATACAGAAGTTAAATTATAATGTACACCTGAAAATTATATAATTATATTAAATAATGTTACCCCAATAAATTTAATTTCTAAAAAATCGTGTGGAAAAAAATTCAATTCTCAATCCTGTCCTCACACCATATAT
The DNA here is from genome assembly GCA_004027375.1 of Macroglossus sobrinus. NCBI lineage: Eukaryota > Metazoa > Chordata > Mammalia > Chiroptera > Pteropodidae > Macroglossus > Macroglossus sobrinus. The sequence continues at coordinate 1,412,840 of PVKZ01000079.1, read as the reverse complement.
AAAAATTAACTCAAGATAGATTATAGACCTAATATAAAAACTAAGACACTCTGTGACATTGGGTTTGGCAAAGATTTCTTAAATACTAAAAACCAAAAGCAGGAAGTATACATGGGGAAAAAATCTATAAATATAACTTTATTAAACTTAAAAACTTCTGCTCTTCAGAAGACTGCTATAAAAATAGAAAGGAAGGCACAAACTGGGGAAAGATATTTCCAAAACATTCATCCAACAAAGGACTTTTATCTCAAATATGTCAAGTACACATTTTTAAAGTTTATTTGGTTTGGTTTTTAAATTGTTCACACAGATCAGGATGACTCGGGCATAAGAGCACAATGTAGGGGACCATGTAAGGATTTACATTGACAGGAATCTGAGTCTGAGCTTCCATTCCACATTTTATTTGTGGGTTCTTGAGCAAGGTACTTAATGTTCTGAGTCTCTAACCTAGCTGCAAAACAGGAATAGTAGTAATACAAACTTTCATGTATTCAGCAGATATTTGTTGAGCTCCTACTCTGGAGGAGGCACAGATCTAAAAAAGTTAAACATTTACTGTTTGGTACATACTATACAAGGAGGCAAGTGCTAGAATGAGAGTGGCATGTTTCTCCACACATTTGGGAGATTTAAAGAAAAATAGAATCTTATTTATGCAAAATTATCTCTCTATGTGTGTTATGTGTGTGTATGAAAACAGAAGGGAAAAAGATTGAGTTAGATCTATTTTTACTGAATCATAGGGATGTCCATAATAAATTGTCAAGTGGGAAAGAAGCAAGATGCAAAGTAGTGTGTATAGAATGATTATACTTTGGTATAAATGAAGAAACAAAATTCCCGTATAGCTATATAAGTGCTTGTGTGAGAGAATATAATCCAGGCTGCTAATATTTGTTATGGGAATAAGGTTTTATACATAGGTTATTGCTTTTATGTATTTTTTTAATCTAAAAATAAAATTAAGAAAATTTAAACATAATAGTAGATAAACACAGAAACAACAAAACACACCCTAAGAAGTGCTTTTATGTTGGTTAAAACAGATTCTTAGCTTACTACTAGTTTGTGCACAGTTGGAGCTCTAAGACTAAAAGCTTCCCTTTGATTATAAAGGGTGACTTATACTTTATTCTCTAAAGTCTTTGCCAGTACTCAAAGCATTAATTGTGTGTGTAGAGGGGTCAGGATAGATTGGGGAGAAGGGTGTGACAGTAAGGGGTAGCAGAAACATGCCAAGAGTGGTCACAGGAGTCTTACACCTAACCAGGGAAGATAAGCTGGTACCTATCCTGACTGAATCAGGAACTAAGACAGAACCTGAAACTAAAGCCAGGGGCTGTGCCAAGTGAGAAGCCAGGGAGACAGGAAATAAGCCAAAATGGGAACCCAAGTCAAAGCCAGACAGGCAGCTTTCAAGAAAGCAATGGGTAGACAGCACTGAATTGATCCTGGTGATGGACCAGGGTCAAGTGTCTGCAGGGAAAACTGATCTCATCCTGCATTATCTAAATAATGCCATTGACCAAGATGAGGAATACTTTGAGGGAAAGATAACAAGTTCATTTTTGGACACACCAAGGTTCAAATGCCATACAGAGATGGTCATCAGAAAATCAGAAGGACTGTCAGAGCTGTAGATGTAAGTTGAGTGTCACCCTCATAGAGATGATAGGGGATCTGTGGGCCTGGATGAGAGAAGGTAGATCCAAGCGGAAACTTGGAGCAAGCCACACACTGGGAGATAATATTTGCAAAACATTAAGCCAACAAAGGATATGTATCTAGAATATACCAAGTATACATTTTTAAATTTGACCTGGTTTAAAATTATTCACATAGGTCAGGATGGTTAACAAACAAGAGAACGGTGTAGGGGACCAAGTCAAGGATTTGCAATGACAGCAATCTGGGTCTAAGCTTCAGCTCTATCATATTTAGTTATTATGTGGGAAAGTGGTAGAAACATCTGCAAGAAATGGTCGAGGAAAGGAAGGTAAAGGAGCTTGAGAAAATGAAGTAGAAAATGAGAAAATGAAAACTAAGAAGTAGAAGGGAGGTCAGCAAATTTCAACATCATCATAGCTCAGGCAGGAAAGCATTGCCAGAAAAAAGGAGGTTGATAAAAGTGTCAAAGGCCATAGAGAGGTACAGGAAGGATGACTGAGGAGAGAACTTAGAAAGTGGAAATTTGTGCCTCTGTGAGAGCAGTTTAAGTAAATGTCTAGATACTGCAAAGTTTAGGGGTCTCCAAGATTTGATAATATTACACTAGAAGGACTCATGGAACTATAGTTTTGGTTACAGTATATTATGATGAAGGAATACAGATTAAAATCAGCCAAAAAAAGAGATACATAGGGCAGAGTCCAGGAGGATTCTACACTTGGAGCTTCCATTTGTCCCCTCCCAGTGAAGTCATAGACAGTTCTAGCCTCTCCCAGCAATGATCTGTGACATGCTTCGAGTATTGCCAACCAAGGAAGCTCATTCAAGCCTTGTGTGCAGTGTTTGATTAAGGTGCCATCACATAAACATGGTGCCTGTGTGGCTGACCTTTAATCTCTAGCCCCCCTAAACATCAAGCAATACCATATAGCCCAAAGCCCACAGATAAATAAAGACACTTATCAGGACATTGCATTGGCTTGGAGTTCACCTCCTGGGAGCATAAGGTAAAGCCAGCCCTCTCTTTGGATAAGGTCAGTTCTTTACTACACAGATGCTAAATTGTGGTGAGTTAAGAAGTGAATTAAATATAAGCAGGAAAAATATAGTCACAAGGGCACTACTCCAACACGTCAGAAAAACTGAAGGTAAAGGCTCCGTGGAGAAATGGAGAGGGGCAGAGAAGTGGAAAGATAAGGAGAGGCTGAGGGCTGCAGGTTGCAGGGAGAGGATAGAGTGGAGTCCAGGGCCATGAGAGAAGAGGTGGAAAGATGTTAGGTTGTGTCTAGAGACGGGTAAGTTTGGAAGAGGAATTCCACAGCTAATGTGAGGCTCCCCCATCCGTTTATGAGATTCTGAAGTAGGATAGAGTGTCACTTCTCGAAAGGAGGAGGCAAGGAAGTGGGTGGTCAGAGTTGATGGGGCCATCCAAACTGGACATGAGATTTCCCAGAGCAAAATTACTAGCAATATACCTTGAAGGGAGAAATTTGTGAATTCAGGTGCAGCAGGGTCACATTTTGAAATCTGTCACTGAAGTTCTCCTCTCCCCTCACAACCACCCTCCCCAATTTCTTTTTCTTTTGTCACTTACCCAGTGGCATTTACTGCCTCAGGGGAGAAGAGATAAAGCTGAAAGAAATGCTTTGTGGTTACAGAATCCTAGGATTTGTGTTTCAAAAGTCTGGGAGGCACAATTAATTCCATAGACATTAGATAGGGAAGAACAGAGGAAGAGCCAGGCTACCCCAAGCCCAGACCAGAGTAACCTCTGCCCAGGAGTACAGGGGAGAGACAGGAGTACAGAGTGCTTAGATATCATTCTGCTTCTTGAAATGGGCTCTTTATCCTGGCTCCTTGGACTGAGTTCTGGGTGGAGAGGGGACCCTGACACAAACCACAGAGAAGTCTAGAGAATCTGCAGCAAAAGGATCCATATTCTCCTTTTCCTGGTGGGTCCCAGTATAGTAATAAGGTCCCAGAGACCCCCTGAGCTGGCAGGAAGAGGCCTGAGAGAGCCCCCAAGAGCCCTACATGCCCCCAGAGTGGTGCTGGGAGCAGCAAAACATTTCCTAAGAAACCCAAGAGCCATGGCCTATGGCCCAGGGAATTGGCAGACCTAAAAAGGCAGAAATGGCAGTGACCTGTAGGGACCAGACTTTGAGGGTATAGAGGACATGAAGATGTCTTGGGAGTGTCAGTGTAGATGGATGATGACAACCAACGGCCTGACGCACGCCTACCACCACCACCACCACCACACCTACTGCCTTGCCATTCATTAGCACTATAAGAGAAATTCACCATGAGACCCTGAACTGCTGCTAGCTATGAGCTCTGCCGTTTGGAAGACCAGGAGCCGAAAGAATTCTAGCTCAGTTATGAAAAAAAAAAAAAAAGGTATGTTTCTTATGTATCAAAGACTGTGAACTTTCCAGCTTAAGTAATTAAGACTTATAGGCCAGGGAAGGATCGCTTTCTGGTACAGTTTGGATCAGACATCCATCACGATTTACCCAGGTTCCATTTTTCAATGCCCTATCAGTTTTCTTGATTATGGGAAAACCCAGCCTTTCTTGAGTAATACTTATTGTCTGTAGTTTCTAATGATCTTCAACCAAAGAAGGGGCACTGAAGCCATTTTCAGGAGGGACAGCATTGCAGGATACTTAGACAGAGAGATGGGACTCTGCAACAATAAGCAGGGAGTAGCGTGTATTGGTGCCGGCACTGGCTCAGCAGATTCACATCCAAAGGCTGAGCCCCTAGATCCCAGTGAGGCTTTCCTTTTTATACATGCTTTATACTCCTTCATAGTAAAGTGTATTTTGATTGGTTGGTGGGCTGTAAGGGGAGTGACCGACCAGGGCCAGCGGTCTGTGCCACATCAGCTGTGACACTGAAAAAGTCCCTTACCTATTATGAGAAGGGAAATGAACAACCTTCAACCATTATAGGAAACGGTTAGCTCGGCCTCCACTACCATATTTCCCCCTCTGATGCCCGGGTTCAAGATTGGGTCAGAGAGCATCATCTTCATCCTGTTTTTGGTCTAAGGGCTGATATTTTTATACTGTATGACCTGACTACCTATTCCGATTCTCTCTTTACATTTCAGAGGTCACACTCAAGAGTGAGTTTAGGAGAAACACAGAGTCCTTAGGGGTATGTTTGCCTTCTTGGTGGGGGTGTTCCTGTCCTCAGGCTTCTGCCGCATGTGGATTGGTCACCTTCTGGTGTTACCAAAGTGGGACCAATGTTCTTTTGATCTGCAAGTCAACATCTCCCTTCGGAAGGTTAGTCTGTGGAATCTGAAATGCACTCCCAGTCTGTGGCCACTGGCTTAAGCCTGTTATGGTGAATCCAAGGCATTATCTTAGCAACCTTTACTGCAGTGGGGGTGGACAAGATCACAGTGAATGGGCCACTCCAAAGAGGCTTTAAGGGTTGGACATTTCATTCCTTGACCCACACCAAATCTCCTGGCCTAAAGGAATGGGCCTCAGTAGATAGACTACAGACAGCCTTTCCCTAACGCAGTGGTTGAGAGCCTGCAAAGTAGTACCAAGGGCTTGTACTGCTGTCTCAGAGTCAATTCGCCTATTTCCTTTAGGTTTCCCCATATTCCTTTGATGAGCTGGGGGTGGTTTCCCATACAAGATCTCGTAGAGGGAGAACCCAGTCTTCTTGGTTGGGGCAGACCTGATTCTTAATAGTGCCATGGGGAGGACTTCATCCCAATGTAGATGTGTCTCTTGACATAGTTTTCTCAGCTGAGTCTTAAGGGTCCTGTTCAGCTACAAAGGTGGGTCTGTAATCTGAGCCAGTGGTCCTGCAATTTTCCCAACAGGTCTTGACCCATTAAATCCACTGGGCAGTCAGGGAGGTATAAGAACTCATAAATGACTTCATGGCCCCCTGGGTTGCATTGTTAGGGCAACAGAAAGGGGCAATGAGACTGGTTGCCCATAGACCCCACAATGGTGGCCTGCCTCTGTGAAAGGGGGCCTATGGGTTGAGTCACCGCAGAATGTTCTGCCCCCTTATCTACCATAAAATCAGTGGATCAGCCTCCTACAGTCATTCAGACCACAGACTCCTGGGGGCCTAATGGAATGAAGTCCTGCTGACCTACTCTTCTCTATAGTCTCCCAGGGCAGCCAGGCCAACAAAATCATCTTCTCAGGCCTCAGGTGGTCGCTGTGTCGGCTGGTACCATCCTTGGAACACTTGGCCTCTTCCTCTTGGGCCTGGAGTGGGCTGCCCAACTGTTGGGACACTCATTTTTCCAGTGACCCTTTTGGTGGCAATGAGCACACAGGTCCCACCCCAACCTCATTTCTAATCACCATATTTTCTCAGTTGACGAACACTTTTGTTGCCACTTCTAACAATTGACTGGCATTCATACCAGCAAAGCCCTCCAATTTTTGCAGTTTGTGCCGGATGTTTCCCTGGGCCTGATCGACAAAAGCTGCATTAACCTTCCTTTGGTCTTTGGCCACCTCTGGGTCAAAGGGGGTGTAAAGGCAAAATGCCTCCCATAGCCTCTCATAGACTTGGCTTGGGCTTTCCTTGGGTTCCTGGAGTACCTCTGAGGTCTTACTCATATTCATGGCTTTCTTCCCTCCTTCTTTTAGACTGCCTAGGAGGGCCTCCTGATAGCACTTGAGCATCTGGAGTACCCTGTTCTCACTGGGGTCCCATTAGGGGTCTTCCTTGGGCATAAGCCTGAGCATTTAAGGTCCCTGTGGGGTATGTTTCCCTAGCTATTTTATTGCAGTAGATCGATCATGGTCTGAGGCTTCTCTGTAAAGGAGAGAGTGTGATTTTCTAGTTTAAGAGGTCAGTGGTGGTGAAGGGCTGGTACACAAATGTGCACTGGCCAGCCTGTGTGTGGCCATCCTGGTCATAGTATATGAGGCTGCATGTTTCACACAGGGGTAATTGGAGGGCCTCTCCTCTAGAAATTGCTGCTTTTGGTTGGATTCTGGTCAGGCAGGAGGTCAGGACAGGAGGTAGTGGAGAATCTATAGAGGACCTCGAGGACAGGATATTGGTGGATTCCAGGCTGTTTTCATGTGGACTTGGGGGCAAGGGTCTCGGGCGCGTAGCTGGCTGCTTCAGGGCCCGTGACAGGGGTGGATAAATGGGCGCATATGGAGGTGAGGTATCCTCTGGCTCACTTGGCAAGATTGGTTTCTTTTCTTTAGGTCAGCATTTGGAGGTTGCAGTGGCCCAGGCCAACATTACTCTGCAATTCTCTTCTAAACAGGCTCTCAACCAAGGGGGTCGGGTCAGGACCACAACTATCAATATAAGGAAACTGATCTGAATCGTTGGGACTCCCCTAATGACTTGATAGACCTGGCTATGACTGCCTTGTCCAAAGATCCTTCTGACGGCCACCCCACATCAAACAAGGGCCAGTCTCACAAAAAGTACGAAGTTTTTGGGGGGGTGAGCTTCACACCATAATCTCCAGAAAAGCCCTCCTTAAAATTCTTTATTATATATCCTAAGAGGGTCTGCTTACTCTCTTGTCCACCCATATTCCAACCGTGTGATGGTGACACACATGCATTTAGGGACTCACTTCACCCATCTCTGGCCGTCCCCCTCGCAGGAATATTTCAGGTGCCTCTTAGCAATTAGTGGGTCAATATAAAACTCAATTTGGATCACTGGAATAGACTCCTCACAGATATCCAGTGATACCATCCTAAGCTGTGTGAGGGTTCTGTGGAACCGCGGATAAGGGCTCAACTCTCACTTCGCAGACAGGGCATGCCTTATTCACCCTCAGACAGTCGTCATTCAAACACCACCTTTTATCCAAAATACCTGAGAGTTCACAGTTTCCTCTCCCTTTAGACACTACTTGGGTGACCTCGGGAATTGATCAGACTCCCCTTCTGCCTCTTTAGGGGCGGGTCAAATATCTGGACCCGTGTCCTCGCCAATTCATTTGAGTGGTGCTCATGCACTGGTTCCTGCATCTCACTGGGTTCCGTTTTGCTCTCGGAGCCTCTGCCCTGGTCCGCTAGAAGAGTCGTTTTTCCCTACGAACAACAGGTCTGCTGGTGCCAGGTGGAGTCTGCTTCTCCCAGTGTCCTGGGGGCCAAACCCTGTTGACAAGGGAGGCTAAAACTCACTGTTTCTGAATCCCAGACAAACTCCTGGAAATGTTACAGAATACTTGGACAGAGAAGTGGGAAAATAAGAGGAAGTCGTATGTATTGGTGCTGGCACCGGCTCAGCGGATTCACATCCAAAGGCTAAGTCCCTAGCTCAGCAGGGCTTTCCCTTTTATACACCTCATGCTTCCTCCTAGTAAAGCGTATTTTGATTGGTTGGTGGGCTGTAAGGTGGGTGACTGACCAGGGCTAGTGGTCTGTGCCATGTCAGCTGTGACACTGAGAAGTACCCTTACCTATTATGGGAAGGGAAGTGAACAACTCTCAACTGTTATAGGAAACGGTTAGCTCAGCCTTTGCTACCACAAAAGTAGGGCTCCAGCCAGACTCCAGCAGCAATGAGCAAGAGAGGGTGGAGGGCCCTGGGCTGGATGTGGGGCTTCTGTAGGTGGCAGTAGACCAGCTCACAGTGGGTGGCAGAGCACATGGAAAAGAAGGCCAAAGGCGATCTCGAGGTCTTAGTTATACTCTGTTGATAAAACAAGATTCCCTACACACAAAAAAATTCTTATTACCTTGAATAATACTTTTGGCCTTTCCAGGACCACACATCTTTTCTCAATACATGACAGAGCCTGTTTATCAGCCTTTTGTGGCCTTCTCCCCATCTTTTTTATCATTTAGCAGCAATGGGCTGTTAGGACCTGAGTTGTGTTCACCAAAATTTGTATCTCATGTAGGGAGGAGGCAAGAGAAATAAAAATGTTAATCAAGCTACATTCAGAGACTGCAGTATGCTGATAGGCCTGGACAGCCAGGTCACCAGAAGAAACCTAAAGAACAAAGGAAGATTTCTGCTGGGATAGCTAACAACCCATTCCCCACACCTGTGTAGGGGAAACAGGAACCAACAGTCATTCCCTATGGCTAAAACCATGGGGAACCTATGTATTGAGGCTGGGAGCTGCCAGCAGGCCTTTCACTCTACATATTCTTACTTTTCACAGTGCATACTCTTTCCCTTTCTCACTGTATATCCATATCAAAGGAAATGGGAACTAAAGAATGACATATAAACTGTAACTCACAGGAACTAAAGAATGATATATAAACTGAATTCCCCGAATACTCAGGGTCCCTCTCACTGTCTCTTTCACTGTGCCTCTCACCCTCTGCCTCTGAGAGGAGACCACATGCTTTCTGTGGAGTGTTACCCCTTTTCTAATAAACTTTCCTTTTGACTCTAACTTTGGTGTGTGTTCGAATTCTTTCTACACTCTCCGCCAAAGGACCTTCTCCCTCAGTGCAGGACTTAGTCTCCCCTTCAGCTGGGGGAAATTCTCCCTGTCCTGTATCATGTTGAGGTCTTTACCCCCATTTCCTCAGAATGTGACTGTATTTAGAGACAGAGTCTTTAAAGAGGTAATTAAGTTAAAATGAGGTCAGTAGGCTGGACCCTAATTCAATATGACAGCTGTTTTTGTATTTAAAAAATTTAAAAATAAGAAAGAAAAGAAAAGAAAGATTAGGACACAGATACACACAGAGGGAGAAGACGGCCATCTGCAAGCCCAGGAGAGGAGCTTTAGGGGGAACCAGCTCTACTGACACCTTGATTTCAGACTTCTGGCCTCCAGAACTATGGGGAAATAAATTTCTGTTATTTAAGCCACCCGATGTGGCATTTTGTTATGGCAGCCCTAGCAGACTAATTCACTCCCACCCCTATCCACATCTACAACCTTAACCCTCCTGCTCTCATGCAAGATTTTACCTCTTCCTCTGGGACTTACATACCTGTACAAATATGTTCAGCTGAGAAAAAGGATAGTAGACCTTTGCTTGTGTTTCCTCCTTGCTACTTTTCCTGTGGCTCCGATCCCATCTACAATTTATTCAATAAATATTCATGGCTGATTTTGTGCAACGTATGAGGTCTATACAGACAAAGGGACAGGCATGGTTCTTGCTTGCCTGCATGAAGATTGTAGTCTGGTCATAAGACATTGTTAGTCTGACATATTATACAGGGCCATAGACACATAAATGCCAGAAATTCAAAAATAATATGAATCTCCTGATGAAACAGAATGATATAGGGCAAAAGCATGAATGTTGGAATTAGATACATCTGGGTTCTGATCTTCCTTCCTTGCCTACTTTTATTCAGGTGAACATTTAATGACAAATTATTATCCATGTCCAGATATATAGGACACATAAGGTCCATAGAAGATGCCATCCTTGCTCTTATAAATAGTCAGAAACTGTTCTCAGGATCTGGTATATAATTTACAATTGTGTCAATTTCTATTAATCAAGAAATACTGCCGGCCTTCTATATGCTGGGCTACAGTGCATACAAAAAAAATGGGAAAAGCCTACCGTATTATAGAATTTTGGTAGCAAGGAAAAAAATAAGAAGGAGGAGAAGGAGAAAGAAGAAAAAGGAGGAAGAGGAGGAGGAAGAGGAGGAGGAGGAGAAGAAGAGGAAGAAGAGGAAGAATTTTGGCCAATTCAAACATAAAGGAATTTGTATGAACACTGGCAAGACTAGTTACATAATTTGGAGAGGCCAGTGCAAAATAAAAACGCAGAGTCCCTTGCTCAAAAAATATGAAGAATGTCAAGACAAAAACAGCAGAACATTAAATCAAGTGTGGGACTCTTCCAAGTGCAAGCCCCTTGTGCAACTACATACACAGTTCCTGCAATGGTAAAGTGAAGCCAGCCCTGATGTTGGGGAAGGGTGAGCGGGAGAATAAGTCTTGTAAACGGGGAAACAATGGCAACTCCAAAGGACTCAGTGATATATTCACAAAATCTTTAATATTCCTCCCATTAAAGGGTAGAGCCTTATTCTCTTTTTGAATGAGGACTGGACATAGTCATTCACATCTAATGACGAGAGTAAAGCTGAGTGACAGTGCGTGACTTCAGAGACTAGGTGATAAAAGGTACTGCAGTTCACTGAGGGGAAGTTAGCTGCTATGTCATAAGGACACTCAAGCCGCCTAGGGAGAGGCCCACATGGCAAGGCACTAAGGACTCCTGCCAAAAGCCACATATGTGAATAAGTCAACTTGGAAGCTGATCCTGCAGCCATATTCAAGCTACCAGGTGACTGCAGATCCTGCTGGCATGCTGAATGAAACTACGTGAGAATCCCTAAACTGGAAACACCTAGCTAAGCTATTCTCAAATTCCAGACTGTGAGATAATAAATATTTATTATAGTAGCAGTAGACAACCAACACAGTGCAGAAGTTGGAGCCACGCAAAAGGTCTTGTAGCAGAAATTGTCTGGTGGATCGATCCATTCCTTCTTCGGCCTTCATGCACTTGCTCAAGATTCAAAATCTTAAGAGACAATATCTGAGGATGAGTAGGACAGTAAGAAGGACAATGTCCCTTTAGCAGTTTTCTGGTTTAATGGGCAGGCACATGGGTTTACCCTTCCTCCAAGTTTATCTCTTTTGAGAAAGGTGTGCTGTTGGGAAGAAAAAAGGGCCCAGGTACAATGGGGGTTGGCTACTTCTACTTAAGGAACTCATATTCTTAACACATGAAAGGAGAACTCCTAATAAAAGTGGCTAGTGAATGTCAGATGAGAGCTACATGTTTTAATGATTCCTGTGGGGTAGGAGATTCTGTCCTCTCTTAAAGGTGTTTCAGGCATCAGTAGCAGACAGGAAAGGAAATGTTAACTCTAGAAACCTCTCAGCACCCCATGTACCAGGCAGCTGGCCATTTCTTCCTCAGGCATTGAGGCTGTGGGGGTAAGGTGGGGAGAGCACAGACTTTGGAATTAGCTGACCTGGGGCCAAGTGCCAGACCCTCTTGCTATGTATCAATCACTTAACCCAACCTTTTTGGCACGAAGGACCAGTGTTCCTAAGAGAATCTAATGCATGTTGATTTGGGGTGGAGCTGCAGTAGTGATGCTAGTGCTGGGGGAGTGACTATAAATATAGACGAAGCTTCACTCAGTAGCCTGCAGCTCATCTCCTGCTGTGTGTCCTGGTTCCACAACCTGGGAGTTGGGGACGCCTGATTAATCTCTTTGATCCTCAATTTACACATATGTTAATTGGGAATTTAAATAATTCCTACCTCAGTAAACTTTTGGATCTAAAGAAATAATGTTGCCTTTACCTTTTTTTTAATTAAAAATTTTAACAAAGTTGTATTGAGTTTTAAAATATTTCTCTAAGGCTGATAACCAAGGAAAGCAGTCTTCTCTTTCTCCTCTCTCTCCTCTTCCTTCCCCTCCTCTCCTCTTTCCTCTCTCCTATCCTCTCTGACTTCACTTCCCAGAAGCAGCCACTTTCAATTCAGTGTCCTTCTAAAGCTCCAGGTATTCTAGAAACATTTTATTGGAATTTCACTCAAACTTTCTATGGTCATGCCACCCTGAACATGCTCAATTTAGGAAGCTAAGCAGGGGCCTGGTAAGCATTTGGATGGGAAACCACCTAGAAAGACCAGGTGCAGTAAGTGGAAGAAAAAAAGAATTTCACTTAAAATACATATTTTTAACCTTTTAAAAAGCAATGGCCAAAAGCAAGACCTTTCCAAAATGCATTATATTTTGACATTTATGATATCATTGATTTTGTACTCATTTAAAATAAACTTCTTTTACCCCCAACCACAGCACCTGGTATTCCTAGGTAGTCTCCCATCCAGTACTAACCAGGACTGACCCTACTTAGCTTCTAAGATCAGACAAGATTGGGCATGTTCAGGATGGTATGGCCATAGACTTCATTTAGCATAAATTTTGGTTATATATTTGAAATTATAACATAACTCTCAATTTTACTTGGTTTTTATATAATAGTTCCATATAAAATTTTATTTTGAAAAAAGTTTCCCAATTAAAAAACAAAAAGATTTGAATACCACTGAGACAATGATTTTGAAAATGCTTCATATGTGATTAGATGCTAAGAAGAACATCCCTGACCTTCAGAGAGCGGGGAGCAGTTATCTAGGCACTCTCCCGAGAAGCAAGGCATAAATCCCTTTCATTATCACCATTCCTGTCACCTTCACCATCACTGTCATCGGGGACTAGGATCCCATGAGCCCCAGGAGCCCCAGGAGCCCTGCTACTAGAAATTAGAATCAAGTCATGCCAACCAAATCCTGAGATGCAAGACCTCCCCTCTCCATACTTCCCTCCCTCCCATTTCAGGCCCCCAACTATCCATCAACAGGGGTCAACAGGGATCTGATCTTCTCAGGGTCCATTTTGGCTTTCCTGGGCCTCCTTAACTCCCTCAAGGGCCAGAAGGAAGTCTCTTGCCCACGAGGTAAATGCAAGAGGAGCCTATAGAGAGCTCTGCCCAGTGGAGTAAACCTGCCCTGCCCTGGCAGAGTGAAACCCACACAGGGGAACCAAACCACCTCTCCCACTGCTGTTCACCTACCCACCCTGGCTTTGCCTTGGCTATTCCAGGACTAATCTCACTGGGCCTCTTAGCCCTGTTATGTCAGTGGCCCCAAGAAGTTCAAGCCCCCAGGTCATGCCTTCCCATCCTGCTATAATCCTCACACAGCTCTGCCCATGCCCATCTTACTTCCATGTCCTACTCCTCCCCAATTCTAGAACCCCTCTTTGTCCACCATCAGCAAAACTGCTCATACCTTCAGCCTTCCCTCAACCTTTCCTCGTCTTCCTGTTAATGGAACGTGGCTCTCCACTCAGGGTTGTGGCTTTGCAGCGCTCTCAGGTGGGGCAGTCTCCTTCTCCCATACCCTATAGCTGGGAGACAAGTATGTGTCCTCCTGGCTCCTCAGGGTTGCCTCCGCACTGTCTTCCCTGCCTCCTTCCTTCAAACCCTCTGCCTCCACTTCTTGTGTCATCAGCTACACTGCCAGTATCATTGCCTGTGCCACTTACCGACCCCCTCCCTCACTTCATGATAGTGTTGACTGTGCCTTTTATTTTCTGATATCTTAGGACCTTGCTGCCCCTGGAGGTGCTGTTCTCCCTGAGGTAGCTAATTCCTAGAGATAGCAAACAACTCACCTGTGGGCATACCTTTCACATTCAAACCAACCATCCCAGGGTCCACACCCCAACCACCTCCATTATGGGCTCTCATACTACCCACGCGCCCCAATCACCCCACAACCAGGTACCAGACAACTAGGGACAGCCCCTATGACCCAAAGCCCATTGAAATTATTCAAAGTAGCCAATCATAAACCTGTTTACTCTGCTTTCGCCTACAGTTTACCCTTTCTCTGCCTCCTGACTGACCCTGATGCTTTCCCATGTGGCTCTGTGTGTGACGTGGCATGCTCCTTTCTCTTGGGATCTGTGAGTAACAAACTTTCTTTTTAATGGCAGTCGTTTCCTGATCTTTTAGCCTTGCCAAACCTGAATAAAATAAAGCCTACATTTTAAAACAGTGATGATTTTAGCTTCCTGGCTCACTGCCTCTATCACCAACATTATTTCCATCTTGATTCCTGGTGATTTCTATATCTACATAGTTGATCCTTCCATACCCCAGCCTCTCAATTTTTTGTCCTCCACACAATCTCAACCACCCATTCCCAAGTTCATATCTTTGACCTTGTAGGTAACAATAGCTCAATTTTGTACTTCCCTCTCACTGGCTATCACTTCTTATCTTTCCACATTCCTCCTCTAGAACACTGACTCCAGTTTACTGGGGTCTGCAATCCTTTGAGGTTACTACCTGCCCCCCACCACACAGTCCCCATTTCTCTCTTTGTAAAAGCCAAAGTTATGACAATAAGCCACAAGGCCAACATGCTTTGTCCCTCATTATCTCTTTGATGTCACTTGCTACTTCTCTTCACCTCAGTTACTACTCTTTCTTTACACTGGCTCCTCTAACAAAGCCAGGTACGCTTCTACCTCAGCCCTTTGCATTGGCTATTGCTGTTGCCTGGAACATTCTTTCTGTAGATAACTGCAGGGCTCATTCCCTCACCTCCTGCAAGTCTTTGCTCAGATGTCACCTTCTAGATGAAGCTTTTCCTCACCACTCCTCCACTACTTCCTGGTCCCCTTACCTTCTTCTGTTTCTTTCATAGCTCTTACCTTCTAATGCACTATCTAGTTTACTTTTTTTTAAAGTCTTAATATATTTTATTTATTTATTTAAAATTTATATATTTATTTAATTGAAGAAATGACTTAATTTTTTCCCCTAACTTCCTCCTCTTCTCTCCCCGCTACCCTCTGGTCCTAGTTTACTTACTTATTACATTTATTGCTTAGCATCCAACTCCCCCACTAAAATGTAATCTCTGTGAGAACAGAGACTTTGCTTATCTACAGCTGTATCCTCGGCATCTAGAAGAGTGCTTTGCATATAATACATGCTCAATAGATATGTATTTAATGAATGAATAAAATATTTCACTCAAGAGAATGCTAAGATCATCTTGCCTAACTTTCTCATTATAACAATAATAAACACAGTGAGAAGCAGCAGCAGCAGCAACTGACGTTTGTTCATCACTTAGTACATATTAAGCACTGCATTTTATGTGTCATCTCATTTAGCCCTCAGAGAAACCCCATGAGCTTAGTATCACTACAATCTTCATTTTACTAATGAGGAAATTGGGGTTAATGGAGGGTTCAAGTTCAAGAACTTATCTCAGATCCCCCAATTGATAAGTGGTGGCATTATGATCCAAGCCCAGGCAGCCTGTGCTTTCAGGCATCTGTTCTGCTGCCTGTGAAGTGCAGATCACATAGGTGGAAGGCCTCTGAAAAAACAGCATCACATGTGGGAGGAATTATCATTTCAAAGGACACTAGGGTGCAGAAATCTGCTTGGTGCAGAGATGACCTTAATCAAGCACCTTGAATTTGCTGATTTTGCTGGTTGGGAGGAGGAGCAGTGATGAATGGACAAGACACCAACCTAGCTGCTCTCAGGCGGGCAGTCAGACAACTGAGCAGAGATGGCTCCTGGTGCCTCCCCGCCTGCTCTAATGTGCTTGGTGGAAGCCTGACTGCCCCAGGAGAGCCTTAATGGACCCATGGAGTCACAGCTTCAGCTGAAACAGTGGATGAATAATGGAGGAGGCAAGTTCATTAACAATCAGAGCAGGGAGGTAGAGGAAAGAAAAAGAATGATTGGCTTCTAAGGATCCAACCTAATTCTGGCCAATACTTGACTACTGTCTTTCCAGCCACAGCTTCCTTCTTCTTTGTCCTAGGGTCCCCATGTCTACTGAACTCCAAATCCATCTATATATCTGGGTTTCTTACCTCCCTGAAATATACCTCACCTGGGTCCTTATCCCCCAGCTTCCGTCCACCTCAAAGCTTATTAGAATTTGGGCATGGGGATCAGGAAAGATTTGCTAAAGAGCAGGAGCAGGTTTAATTGGAAAAAGCTTCCCAGTGATTCTAAGATGCCACTCTCTCTTCCCCTTGTCCACTGAGAGCCACTGCTTTGGAATTCTGTTTTTTACTTCTTTCATCCATCATCCAATATATTGGTATTAAGAATTTATTATGCATCTGAGGTTGGGCCAGGCGCCATATCAAAAATGTGTTAAATTATTCATAGGGGTAGCATAATAGAAACAGAATTTTAGAATAAAATTGAAGCACGTGAACCCTGGAGAGGACTCTGGCGAGAACAGCAGCCTCTGAACATGAGCCCTGGGCAGCTCAGGAGTTCACCTCCCCTCTTGCCTGCCTGCGTGCCTGGCGCTCTGGACATTTTTCACATGGACCATACAGCATCTTCCTGCCTTTTTTTTTAATCTATTTTTTATTGTGATAAAATATACATAACATAAAACTTACCAATTTAAGTGCATAATTCAGTGGCGTTAAGTACGTTCACATTGTTGTGCACCCATCATAACCATCCATTTCCAGAAAATATCCATCAAACCAAACAGAAATTCTGTACCCATTAAACAATAACTCTACACTCTTCCTTCCCTCCTAGCCCCCTATAACCGCTAATCTACTTTTTTTCTCTATGAATTTGCCTAATCCAGGTACCTCTTGTAAGTGGAATCATATACTTGCCCTTTTTTGTCTGGCTTCTTTCACTTAGCATAATATTCTCAGGGTTCACCCATGTTGTAGTGTATATCAGCATTGAGGCTGAATAATATTCTATTGTATAGATAGATCATGTCTGGAGACATTTGGGCTGTGTCAACCTTTTAGCTGTTGTGAATAGTGCTGCTATGAACACGGGAATATCTCTTCCTCTTCTCTTTCTCCTTCAATGCCTACAGCACCTGGTATTCCTAGGTGGTCTCCCACCCAAATACTAACTAGACCCGACCCTTCTTAGCTTCCGGGATCAGATGAGATTGGGCAAGTTCAGGGTTGCACAGCTGTAGACTGTTTCCCTGCTTCTGATCATGTCCCCCAGCCTGTTCTCCATGGGAGTGTCAGACATGATTTCCTTTTCTGCTGAATATCCACAAAGGGCTTTCTGTTGCTCATGTAACTAAATCCAGCCATACTAATCTCGAATATGAGGATTTCGCAGTTCCAGCCCTCACTTTTAGCTCCCTCCAAATTTCCCCCTGCGATACTCCTTCTGGTTCCCCAAATGCACCTGCCTCTCCTGGCTACTGATACTTCTGCTTGTGCTCCTGCACCTGTCTTTCTCTCCTTGCAGAAGTGCCACTCATTTGCCAAAACCTAGTTTAAACACCCAGCCTTCCTGGACCCTGGTAGTGAATGAACACTACTCTCTGCCTCTGAGGATGCGAAATAGAAGGAATTGAAATTCCCACCTCTGCCACTCATTAGCTGGATGACTGGGCAAGTTTCTTAACCTCTCAGAATCTCTTTCCTCATCTCTAATGTGTGTTGTTGAAAGATATTTTTCAGAAAAAGGCAAAATCATGACTCACATACAGATATAAAAGTGAACACAAGTTTAAGGTTTTATTTTACTCATAATGAGGAAACCAGGCATAGTTACAAGTGGTTCAAAAGCAAATCTGAAAAACAGACACTTTTAAAGATCAGTAATATTAAGATGAATATGCAAATAGAGGCAAGTTGTTTTTTCCACAAAGAGGAAAGAGCACTCAATTGAACCCCTGTGGGGTGGAAAGGAAGTGAATAACCGTGTGAACAAAGCTTCCTGAACGCCATGTTAGATGTGTAATATGAGTGGGTCATAAACTTAGATTTGGGTTTATTTGTTCTTCAGTATAATTTAACTTATACTGACTGATCTCAAAGGAAGTTGTAACGAAAACTCTTTATGCAAGATTTAACATATAGAAGTCACTCAATCACTGTTCTTTCCTTCCCCAACATCCTACTATAACATTTACCTCATTGCATCAGAACAATATATTACTGTGTCTATATTTATTGCTAAAATGTGAGAGCCAAAGTGAGAGACCATGATTTTTGTTGAGATTTGTATTCTCAAATAGTATCTGACCATAGCACTGTTTGAAATAAATGTTTACTGAATGAACAAACTAAGTATTTATTGAATTCAAGTTTTGCCACTTGAACTAGCTATAAAGTTTTAGAGCCTTAAATTTTTATCTCTAAATTAGAGAAAAACAAATTTCTAATGGAGTTGTAAAGAATGAGGAAAAAATTAGAGGAATATGAGAGTCCTTTATTACTTTTTAAATTATATAAAAGGCAGTGGGATTATTATAAATTAAAGAAACCAGGAGTAACTGAGCTCAAAACAGGACAAAAACATGAGCTTTTGAGACTCAAAGGTCCAGGGTTAAAGGGGCCCTGAGAGGCCCTTCCAGAAGTGTCTTTGGGGACATCAACCATGTGGATATGCAGTGTCCTACATGTGTATGTGGCTCCTTTTTTGACCAAATGGAACTGGAGAGTGAGTGACTCACTGCTAATGTCAGAGACTCAGCAGGGAGAAGTATGTGTCTCATGAGAGTTTCATCAGCCTGGGACAAATGTGAGAGGCCCTGGAGAGCCTGTAACTGTAGGACAGAGCAAGGACGCTGGCCACGGCAGTCACTTTGGGAGCACGTGCTTTCCAAGTAATGCAGGATGGGGCAAATCTCCCTGAGTGAGTGGGGACTCAAGTCCTACACCTGCCAAGGGAGAGGGTCTTTGACTCCATGCAGGAAAGAATTCAAGCACAAACCAGAACTAGAGACGAAAAGAAAGTTTATTGGATAAGGAATAATGCTCTGTAGACAGAGACATGGGCTCCTCTCAAAGCCAGAGAATGAGACCTCAAGTGTTGGAGGAATTCGGTTTATATCTGTTTCCCTTTCATGGTGTGGGTATGCAGCATTAAAGGCTGGGGAAGCAGTCTTTAGTAATCACTGCAGGTTTTCTGTCTGGCCTGTGCTGATCAGCCAGGTTCATGCATCTAGTGGCATGAAGAAGGCCCTGAATACAACCTGGTTTATTATTTAGTCAATTTGTGTAGTTCTCATGCCTCTGCCCCATATTACAAGTAGCCCAGGATTTCCCTCAAGGGACCAAGAAATTTGTTTGTTTCTCAATTAGTAAGGAGTAAAGGAGGATTTTTCTGATGTTCTGGTCTGAAGGCCGAGATTTTCAGTTTTGTAGCTCCCCAATGGAGGTCATGTTGTATGCAGCATGAGGAAGTGGACAAAACCACAGGATGTGGATTAGGAGAAACTAGTGATAGCCTGTGTTCCACCACTCACAGAAGTGTGGCCTCAGAGCCACAACTTCATCTCCCCACCTCTGTTTTCTGAAACAGCACACAAATCACATTGACCAGCTTAGAACTGGTTCTGCTTCCTTAAAGCAGATAGGTGATCAATATAGTCCTTCCGTTATCTTACAGAGACAGCATTGCACAGGTGCCACCCCTGTTCTCCACCTGCACCCAGAACCAGTCGCACTCCTTCCCATGGAACCAAAAGATTGGGATATGACCGGAACTTGAACACTGGAACCCTCTCAGAAGTGAGGGGTCCATTGTCCAGGAAGATCTGGTGCTGAAGCCCCTTACTATATAAATGGTCAAGATCCAAGGTCTTCTAATTAAAACTTGCCCTACCAGTGCTTCTGCATTCCTGTTTCCCCTAACTCCTTAAAACCCTATGATCTAAGGCAATGGGGAGCTCAGATTTTGAGCAATTGCTTCCCATTTTCCTTGTGTGGCACTAGTGATAAAGTGACTCTAATTTTTCCAATGTAATTCTCAGTGTTCAGTGTTTCGCTCTGCAGTGTGCCTGGAAGGATAAATTCTCTCTCTGTTCAGTTACATTTCCTTGAAAATGGGAATCATCTTGTCTTCCTCACCTCACAGGGTTAAGAAATACTCTAGATGTGTTTTATGAGATAAGGCAACAGTCACGTGCTACTTAACCTCAGGGATAAATTCTGAGAAATATGTCGTTAGGCTATTTGTGTCATAGCGTGAATGTTATAGAGTGTGCACTTAGACAAACATAGATGGTATAACCTACTACACACCTCAGCTATTGGTATAGCCTATTGCTCTGTAGGGGAGCAAAAATAATTTTCCCTTTACCCTTCTGGGTTCCTAGCTGATAGATCACTGTAATAAAAGATAAACAGGAGAAAAACGAAAGTTTAATAATGTCTGTAATACTGTTGTGTAAAAATTCCAAAACCAATCCAACGAAAAACCAAGCAGTAACTTAGAGAGAAGGAGAATTCAGATTTATTATGTGCGGTCCCAGAGGAGCTAGTGCTCTGAAGATCTGGGCAGTGTGCTTAGTGGTTAGAGTCCTTATATATAAGAATGTTACACAAGCTGATTGGTCAGTTTGAACTGGACTGCTACAAACAGAGGCAGTTGTTATGCAGATTATAAGTAGTAACATTGGAGAAGGGCGGGAGTTGCTAAGGGTAACCAGGGAACACAAATTGTTACAGGAAGTGGGATCTGCCAAGGTATAATGTATAAGTGGGGGAGGGGGGAGGCTACTATGGGCACAAACAGTAACATTTACAAGTTGAGTAAAGTGCAAGTGAGCTCTTTCATGAGCTCCTGCATACAGCAAGCATATTTACAGAAACAGAACAAAGAGTTGATTGGCCTTTTGATGTAAATTCCTCAAATTTTCTCTTCAATGCCTCCTGTATACATAGGGGAGACCCAGGGAAACCCAGTAACTCACCAAAATGGTGGAAGCCTTCACCTTAAATATCTTCAGCTGAAAAGAAAAGATGTTGGGGGAGTCAGTTAAGAGAGGTTACAGGAAAAACACAGTAAACAAGGGTCAGTCAAGTTGTTATGCAGATTTAAGTCTTTGCCGTCAGCATTGGTAAGAGTTTCTAGAGCAAAGGTCTTGCCCCTCTTCCTGGTAAGGCCAGGGAGACATTCTTACAAATGCATATTTTCCTTACAAATGCATGTATTTTACAAAGGGTGACTTCTACTTGGTTTCCAAAGTTTCTCCCCTTTCTGCTGTTTCTTAAAATTAATTGGACTAAATTAATTCTTATGCCGAAGAGACATATTTTGGGTGGCAAATTCTGTTTCTTTACAGCTCCTAGACTACAAACCTGTACAGTATGTTACCTTACTGACTACTGTAGGCAATAGCGATAATGTAGGGAGGAGGCAAGAGAATTAAAATGTTAATCAAGCTACAGAGACTGTAACTTGCTGATCAATCCCTGAAGCCAGGCCAGGAGGACACCTTCAGAACAAAGGAAGATTTCTGCTGAGATTGTTAATAATCCATTCCCCCGCACCTGTGAAGGGGAAACAGGAACCAACAGAGTCATTCTCAATGGCTAAAACCACGAGGAACCTAAGGATTAAAGGCTGGGAAGTGGGCCTTTAGCATTACATACTCTTCCACTTCCTCACTGTATGTCCATATCAAAGGAAATGGGAACTAAAGAATGACATATAAACTAAATTCCCTGTACACTCAGCGTCCCTCTCGTCCCTCTCGGTGCCTTTACTCTATCCCTCTCACTGCCCCTACTTACTGCCTCTCCATGTCCCTCACTGTCCCTCTCACTCTCTGCCTCTGAGAGGAGACCACACTCTGTGGACTGTTACCTCTTTTCTAATACACTTTCCTTTTGACTCTAACTTTGGCGTGTGTGTTGAATTCTTTCTACACTCTCCACCAAAAGACCCTCTTCTCTTGGTGCAGGGCTTGGTCTCCCCATCACTTGGGGAAATTTGTCCTGTCCTGTATTAGTAACACAATGATATTTGTGTAATGTATTATAATATGATGTTACCGTGGCTACAAGGTTACTAGGCAATAAAAAAATTTTTCAGTTCAATTATAACCTTACAGGACTACAATCTGGTCAGTTGTTAACTAAAAGGTATTTATGTAGTGCATGACTATATAAAGATGTTAGTTATTTTGACTATCCTTATCCCATTGCACTGTACAAATTGCACTGTAATTGTTGACATGTCAGCTCTCCATTTTACCTTGAACTCCTAGGAATTAGGGAAAGTCTTTGCTATTTTTATACCCCTTCCCAGCACCTAGCAGAGTGTCTAGCACAGAGTAGATGAAAATGAATAGTTGTTCAATGGATGAAAGAGGAAAGGAATGAACTAGGCATTTGGACAAAGGTGTTCATTACTGTAATTGCCTCTCCCTTACCAAACCCTGCCCACTTTTTTGGACTCAGCCTTGGCCTCCTTCACAAAGCCTCACACAGCTAGATCTGCAAATACTTATCTTGTCCAAGTAAGATACGTCCAAACCTGTAGAGAATTTTTATAAGTTTATTTGAGTCAACAGGTGACATATGCCAGGGAGCAAGATCTCAAATGTTCCAGAGAATAACAGTTTTGCAGTTTCTTTTCTGCATTTGAAATTAAATAGGAAACAAGGAAGGTAATGTAAAGGTGGGAGAGTAGTTACTCTCTTGAGAGTTAATATCCACTTCATACTTCTGGTATTTCAAAAGTGTGTTAGCCTAGATGCACAAGAACAAAGGAAGGGCTTGCTTAAGGCAGACAAAACTTTTACTAAGAAGTTATATGCTTGGGGCATGATTACCTGCAAAGACCTGCACAGCTGGGAATTTATGACCAGATCACCCTGTGAGGTTGCTTTCCATAGAACTCCTTTTTTTTGTCCACAATCTTTTTTTTTTTAGATTGCTCACAAGTATGCTTTTGTGCATTGAGGAAATTCAAGAGTTCCGAGGAACCCCGAACATTTATTTGAACCTTTTTGTTTTATGAAGAAACTGAGGCCCAAGCAGATGGTATCTTCTCTCAAACATACACAGCTCCCTTATCTTATAGGGAATCTTAATTGCTTTGTGTGTATTTCATTGCTCACCTTCCCTTTGAAGATTGAGCTAAGTCTTCCTTTTCTAAGATCTCTCCCAGGCCCTCCTCCTGCAGTGCCTGCAGATCGCTCTGGATCTCAGGTAAATAGGTAAAGACTCCTGGAATGGACTTCTCTATAAACTGGACATTTGGGGGAGAAGTTAAGAGTCCTTAAAAAATAATAGGAGACTATTGCCATCTGCTGGTTAATATGTGAAACTGCAGACAAAGGTCTGTCTTGATGGTAGATTCACCAACACTGGGTTTGGTCTTGCAGGTTTACATGCCTTGCCCTCTTCCTGTATGTAAACCACTCTGACTCTGAGTTGAGCCTGTGGAAAGAGTATCTGGCAAGATTCGTCTGTGGAAGCATAGTTCACAAATGTTTGCTGAGTCCTTCATTTATGTAAAGATATTCAGACTCAAGGAACTTGCAGTTGGAAGAGAGCTAAGAGCATCAATAAATATATTACAATTGTAAGCAAGTACCATAGAGGGAGAACAAAATATGCCAGAGTTCTTCAGAGGCAGGAAGGAGTTGCTGCTGTTTGAGAAAGCAGAGGCAATCACTGAGACCCATGGGAAACATAACATCAACATTCTCTTCAAATAGGATAGGCATTTTGCCATTTGGATTTAATTTGGCAAGTAGTATCTTGGCAGGGAGAGACTGGGAATAAAGAGGGTCTGTTCCAGCGGAGGAAACAGCATTGCGGAGATGGAAGGAAATTACCACTTAAAGGCCTGAAGGGAACTAGGGATTGTCTCATATTATTCATAAAAGCATAGCATGGACCAGAGGTTTGGTTGGGTGAGTGGTGGGCAATAGGCTAGAAAAGTAGGCTGGGTCTTGGTTCAGTGAAGCAGATGCTGTGAGTGCCCCACTCATACCCTCACTACTTAACCATTTTGTCCCAGCTTGCCAGTATCTTAATCTCTTTGGGGGCTCTTTTTGGTGGCCCACTCTGCCCTCATACACAGCAGGTAGGAAGTGCACTCCTCCTTTGGCAAGCAGCTGTCAGCCCATGACTGACTGGAATTGATATACAAATACTGCTGATCCCTCGCTCCTTGGGTCCTGTTTACTCTTAGACTTATGTTTGACTATATTTCCCAGAGGGCCCAATAAGATTAAGCTCAGATATCCACTGTGGTAACCTGCCTGATAACACACCTGTATTGGCTGCCTTTCCTTCTCTGTCTCACTTCCACATTTCCTACTGATGTCTCCTAAGATCATTTCCAACACATGTTACATACACTCAAATTCTTATCTCAAGACCTGTTCCCTAATGACAACATGTGTGAGATACAGCTAAAGCAGTGCTAAGAGGATACTTATAGTACTAAATACTTACATTAGAAAAAGAAAAAGTCTCAAATCAATAAACTAAGCTTTTATCTCAAGGTATTAGGAAAATAAAAGTAGAACAAGCCCAAAACAAATAAAAGGAAAATAATTACAAAGACCAGAAATCAACGAAATTTGAAAAGAGATAAACAGTAGAGAAAAATCAACAAAACCAAAAGCTAATTCTTTGAAAAGGTCAATATGATTGACAAACTTTTAGCAAGAATGACAAAGGCAAAAAAAGAGAAGACACAAATTACAAAAATCAGGGATGAAACTCAGGACACCACTACAGACTTTGAGACTTCAAAAGGGACGTAAAGAAACACTTGGAACTCATCTACACACATGGACTCAACAACTCATATAAAGTAATCCAATTCCCTTATCACAACTCACCCAATGTAACAAAGATAATTTAAATAACCAGATAACTATTAAAAAAATTTAAAACTCTCAAAAAAGGGAATCTCTAGGCCAGATGTTCTCAATAGAAAATTTTACCAACATTTAAAGAGGAATTAGTATCAATTCTATACAATCTCTTAGAAAAAGTAGAATTGGAGGAAGCTCTTCCCAATTAATTTTATTTAGAATTACCCTGATACCAAAATCAAAGACAGTACCAAAGTGTGTATGTGTGTGTGTGTGTGTGTGTGTAAAAGAGAGGAAGAGAGAGAGAGAGAGAGAAAACACTACAGACCCATATATGTCTCTCCTGAATATAGATGCAGAAATCCTTAAGAAAATCTTGCAAATCGAATTCAGCAATATGTAAAGAGAATTATACATTATGACATGTGAGGTTTATTCCAGGGATGCAAGACTGGCTCAATATTTGAAAATCAATCAATGCAATCCACCATATTAACAGACTAAAAAAGAAAAATCGCATAACCGTATTGATGCAGAAAAGCATTTCATAAAATTGAAAACCCATTCATGATAAAAACTCTCATAAATAGGAGTAGAGGGGAATTTCCTCAACTTAACTTTTAGAAATCCCCACAAAAAAAAAAAACCCTTAAAGCACCCCAAACAACTACAACTAACATCATACTTAATGGTGAAAGACTGTGTTCTCCCTGAGACTGGGAACAAAGCAAGGATGTTACCCAATGTAGTCCTTGAAATTCTAGCTAGTACAAGAAGGCAAAAGACAGAAATAAAAGGCATAATGATCAAAAAGGAAGTAAAAAATGGCCCCTGTTTGCAGTCGACACAATTGTCTGCTTAGGAAATCCCAAGGAGTCTACCAAGTTCAATAAGGTCTCAGGAAACAAGATCAACATACAGAAATCAATTGCACTCACTTCATAGCATATACAAACATTAACTTAAAAGGGATCAAATACCTAAATGTAAGAGCTAACACCATAAACCTCTTAGAGGAAAATAAAAGCATAAATCTTCATGGCCTTGGACTAGGCAGTGGTTTTTTAGATATGAAGCTAAAAGCACGAGCAACCAAAGAAAAAGTAAATTGGACTTCATAAAAGTTAACAGATTATGTGCATTAAGTGAGTATTATCAATAAAGTAAAAAGACAACCCACAGAATGGGAGAAAATAGTTACAAGTCATATTTTTAATAAGAGTGTAGTGTCTAGAACATTTAAAGACCTCTTACAACTCAACAATGAAAAGATAAAGGTCAAAAAATTTGAGTAGACATTTCTCCGAAAAAGGTATACAAATGCAATAAGTACATGAAAAAAGCTCAACATCATTAGTCATAAGAAATATACAAATCAAAACCACAATGAGACATCATTTCATGTCTTACTAGTGATTAGATAACCACTAGTTATCCATTTAATTATTAGATAACCGCCCAAGATATATTATGTAAGCACTCAAATTATTTTTATGTAATCAAATAAAAAAAATTTTGCATGTTGAAAATGTACCATTATGCATTTTTTTTAGGCCATCATTTGCAGAATATAAAATTGCCTTCAGATTCACTGTCACTGCCCCTGCACCACTACCACCAGCTGTGATGGAAGCCAAGGGAGCCCTCAGTTTTTTTCAAGAAAACTCAGGTTTATTGAATAAGAATGTTTGTGTGCAAGTCAAATTTTTATTTTTAAAAAAATGTATTAAAAAAAACTCTGGAGGAAAATATTGTTTCCTCCCTACCTGGCTCATAAAGCCTTCTGTCCAGGCTCCGCCAAAGACAGCAGGACCAAGAGCAGAGTCCAGGTGTCCTTGGGCTGCAAATTCAACAGTCACAATCGTTGTCGAGCTCTCAGTAGAGAAATGTAGCTTTGCACCCATTTTTCCTTCGGCTGGGCACAGACTTTCTGGCCCTTTTTGGTAGTGAATCTGTGGAAAAGAGAAGCTGACAGTCAATATTGAGCCTTTGCCTTCTGGAAAGTGATGGAAAAAGGAGGGTCAGCCACCTGACTTGACTTCTCAGCTGACTCGACTTGGGCTGCACCCCTGTCACACTGTCCCTGCTCCATCTTCTGGTCCTTGACCTCCTTCTTCACCAATATCCTGCTTTCTGTTGGAAACCATGCTTTTGGGCCTGCCTCCACCAGCAAACACTGTTCAACAGCTCTAGTCTGTACCGCACCTCTTAACATAACAGTTTTGTTGAGATATAATTTACACACCTTACGATTCACCCATTTAAAGTGTATAATTATAATTCAGTTTTGAGTATATCCATAGATGATGCAACCATCACCACCATCAATTTTTAACATTTGTATCACCCCGCCCCAAAAGGGAACAGCATAGGTATTATGCCACTTAATTCTTAACCATGTTATCATGGTTCATTTGCCACTATTCCTGAAGTACAAATTAGTCATTGATAGATGGTCACCGGGATGGGGAGCACAGCATAGGAAATATAGTAAGCATTAATGTAATGACTAGGTGGAGAGCCAGAGGAGAGAAAGAGCAATGAGGGAGATTGTTTTATAAACTATATAAATGTCTAACCAATGTGCTATATACTTGAAACTAATAATAAAATTAAATTTGAAAAAAAAAATCAGGTGCAAGAAGGGCTCTCTGACCTCTTGCTTTCTTTCAGGAAGTAGGAGATAAAACTTTCCAATAAAAAAGGGCCCTCCCTCTGCCAGGAGGAAAGAAGCGTTTTCATTATCAAAGATAGGGAGTCAAGGCCAAGAGAAGTTTGTAGAAACGGACCTTGATAAAATAACTCATATCATCCTTTAGCCCCCCCACTATACTTTTTAGTTATTTTTCCACAATTGCCTCTCTATGTTCAACCTAGTATAAATACATTTAAGTTTTGCCACTTCTTTTCGGTCTTTATTTTCCTATGAGGGTTCCCATGTACGTGTAAAAACCTGTGTGCTTTTCTCTTGTTCATCTGTCTGTGTTAATTTAATTCTCAGGCCCAGCCTAAGAGGGTAGAGATAAAGCTTTGCCTCCCTTACAGTAGCAAGCTCCCTCCTCATCTCTCTCTTGCTGTCCTCTTCAAGCACCTATCACAATTGTGATTATTTTGTGCATATGTCTTTTAATGCCCCATTTCTTATGCTAGATGTAAGGTCTACAAGGACCATCTTGTTTTCTCTTTTATACTTGGCACTTAGCACAGTGCCTGGTGTGTGCCTGGCACATGGTATGGAAGTTAGAAAACTAAAGTTCAAAATCATACTTGTTAGTGGCAGAGGTAGGGTGACAACTCAAGTTATCATGTTCCCATCCTGAGGCTTATCCTGGCCCTGTGGGGGCCTGCCCAGTACCCACACAATTACATGGCTGGTAGGGACCCTAAATGCCCAAATGATAACTACTCACATCACAGCCTGCTGGGAGCAGCTGTTCCTGGTGAATTCATAGGTTTTCACCCACTGCCAGGGAAGAGTCCTGTGGCTAAACTGTAAGCAGCAGAACTTGGCCACATTACTGCCACCTGAAAAACAGAGAGAGGAAGGAGCTTGGAGACACTCCTTTGCTTTCACTCCCAGTGATCCCAGGAAGGGAGTAGGGCAGCTACATACGTGTGGCAGCTTCGAGGTGGATACTCAGGATGAGAACCAGAAGAATAGGGGGAGCCATGGGAAAGCTCTTCATGGTGCTGCAAGCTGAGCCCTTCACAGCCTTCTCCCCAATTCCTTCTGTCCTAACCAGACTCCCTTTTATGGAACTGAGTGGTTCCTGAAGATAATTCCAGATAATTTTGTGGTTGAGAACTTTGACACTGCTGTGGAGGAACAACGTGATACCTTGAGAGGAGATGGGAAAGTGAGCAAAAATCATCCGGGGGCAAGGGAGGAGCCAGCACACAATTGAGAACCCGTGCCTGGTGTTATTTCAACACTTTCTTGGTTGAAAAGCAAACACAGAGGAAATGAAATAATAATTCCAGCGAACTGTCCTAAAGCCCTTATAACACAATTAGTTGTTTCAGATAAATTCCTCGCTCTTGGCCAAAGCTTTTATTGCTTTCAAAATATTGCTTCTCTCTCTCTAATATTGTTTATCTCTGGACAGTCTCAGGACATGAATATATAAAGCAGTCCATGACAGTGGACTTTCAAGAAAGATGCTCCAGGCATTTCCTTCTATGTTCTTAGCGTCACACATCAACCCACAGATAGTGTTAAAGCTGCCCAGGGGCACTCAGAGCTTAGAGAATCCCAAGCCTGATAGAACAGCTCAGTGGCCTGGAATCTAAAAGATATACCTATTCCCTGTGCCTGCTCTGCACCTCCCTGAAGGGAGAGGGGGAGTTGGGAAAGAAACTCAAGAATCTGTATTTTAGCAAGATTTAGAACTGGAAAAGTGAATTCTAGAAAGGGACAGTGACTTACACCAGGAGAGTCTTATAAAGGAGTAGGTGAGGCTTTCGGATCTGTGTTTCATGACTGTGCTGTCATTCCCACCCCCTGATATGACCCTGGGCTTTAGAAATGTGAATTTAAGTTAAAAAAAAAAAAAGAAAAAGAAAAAGAAAAGGCCACCAGTACTATTCTGAGTAACAGGGAACTCACCACTGAACTCGTCTCAACCTAGGACAGCTGACTATGTGCAACACAATTCTTCTAAGTTCTTTTTTAAATTTGGCTAAAATCTATACTTTCATTGCTTCTACTTACAGACCCAGTTTTATGCAAAAATGTCTAATTTTTCTTCTATTTTTGTAGAAGATGAAGAAATTGAGATTTTGGCAGATTTGAAGACTGTTGTTTAAGTTTGGGTTTCCCTAGCACAGGCCCTGAGACAAGGATTCTGATGCAAGCAATTCATGAGGGAGGTGATTCCGGAAGACACCAGTAGAGGAGGGGGCAAGTGAGAAGGGGAAAGGCAGGTGCCAATACAAGGAGGATTATTGAGCAGGTTACTACCACCAGTAGCTAAAGCTTGGTTCCACTGTGGGATTCTGGGAGCCAGTGCAGAACCAGCCTGAGTCGGCCTGCCTGTAGAGTGAGGAAACTGGAACATTAACTTCCCCAGTTCTCTGCGTGGCATTGGTTAAGGGCTGTGTCCCACACTCCTGGATTGTCCTCTGAGCAGGCTCAGCCCTCTCTGTGATCAGGGAAAAGGCCCTCAGCCTGAGTCCATGGTGTCCTCAATGAGCAGTCTTTGGCTCCCAGAAGGGAATGATGAGAGGATATGGGTGGGGCTCCAATAGTACCTGCTACAGCCATTATGTTTGCCCTTAAATGTTCTCTTCTTGAGGCTAAACTCCCCTACACCTTTAATTTGCCCCACACCATTCTACCGGCTACCTTGACACACCGGTTTTGACTTTAATGAACAGCTACTGGGGACCCAAATGTTTCATAAATGGGATACATAAATACTAACCATAAGGGGTTGGTAAATAGTTGATAAATAGGACAATATTAAACATTGGAAATTTATTCATTAGAAGACAAGTGAAAGACAATCTGCAGGTTGGGAGATTTTTGCAATACATCTGTACTGGGTTGAAGAGTGTCCCCCACTGTGCCCCACTCCCGATTCACAACAAGCCAGAACTTCAGATTCTGACCTTCTTTGGAAAATAGGGATTTTGCTGTCATTAAGAAGAGGTCATATTGGATTAGAAGGAGATCTTTTGATATTGTAACTTATAAGAAATATATATTTAGTCTACATGCCCTGGCACACAGCTCCTAACCCTTGTAATTTTCTGAGTGGTAAGAGCAATGGGAGCATCTTTTGTTATAATCTTTGGTCCTTTATCCTCAGTTCTTGAAACAGCTCCAAAGCAATAAAGGCAAAAGGAGTATCTTGTTAAACATAACAAGCCCCTTTCAAACACACCTGTTTGTATTAAGCATGTAAATTTTGGAAAGCCTCCAGGTAACCACAGAATGAGAGCTGGTTGCCAGGGGAATCTTGTGATTAGAAGGTTGGAGCTTTCCATCCCCACCCCCCATCTCCAGGGAGGGAAGAGTGGCTGGAGGTTGAATTATTCCCCAATGGCTGATGATCTAATCAATCCTGCCTATATAATGAAGCCCCCATAAAAATCCCTAAAGAACAGAGTTCAGAGAACTTCTGGGTTGGTGAACGCGTGGAGGTGTTGAGAGAGTGGTATTCCCAGAGAGGGCATGAAAGCTTGGCATCCCTCCCCACTTCTGGCCCTGTGCGTCTCTTTTATTTGTTCCTTTGTCGTACCCTTCATAATAAACTGGTAACCTAGTAAATAATTAGTTTTCCTGAGTTCTGTGATGCAGCAAATTATTGATCCTGAGGAAAGGATCATGGGAACCTCTGATCTATAGCAGTTTGGTCAGAAGCACAGGTGACAATCTGGGCTTGCAATTGGCATCTGAAGTGGGGGCAATCTTGTGGGACTGAGCCCTTAGTCTGCAGAATCAGAGG
This sequence comes from Macroglossus sobrinus, assembly GCA_004027375.1. Taxonomy (NCBI): domain Eukaryota; kingdom Metazoa; phylum Chordata; class Mammalia; order Chiroptera; family Pteropodidae; genus Macroglossus; species Macroglossus sobrinus. The sequence continues at coordinate 1,381,600 of PVKZ01000079.1, read as the reverse complement.
TTATCTCCAGGCAGATAGTGTCTGAGATAGTGTCTGGAACTGACATAAATCGTAGGATAGTCAGCTGGTGTGTGAGAATTGCTTGATGTGAGGAAAACCCTCCTTTACCTAGTGTCAGAAGTGAAGTATAGAGAGTAGAGTGTTGTAGTAAGTAGACAGAAAACAGAAGAGATTTTCCCCCTTTTAACTTTAAATCCAATGACTAGTGTCCTTATAAGAAGGCGATATGAAGAGACAGACAGGGAAGAAGCTCATGCAAGGACTGAAGCAGAAATTGGAATGAAACATCTAAATATAGGCTAACGAGCGCCAAAGGTGGCTGCGGGACCCACCAGAGGTAGAAAGAGGCAAGAGAGGGTTCTTCCCTAAGGCCTTTAGAGGAATCGGAGCCCTGCTAACACCTTGATTTCAGACTTCTAGCCTCCGGAACCGGGACAGAATAAACTTCTGTTGTTGTAAGCCACCCATTTGTGGTAATGTGTTAAGTTCTAAGAAACTAATACAACGGGTATCTGTAAAAGAGCTGAAATTCTGAATACGTAAAGAACATTATAACAAGAAAAGACAACACAATAGTAAAATGGCTTAAACTTTACAAAAGAGGAAACATAAATAATGCATGAAAAGTGGCTTGCTTGTATTAGCTATCAGAGGAATGCAAACTTAAACCACAATGTGATACTACTCCCTCACCCACTAGAATGGCTCAAATGAGAAAGGTGAAAAATATCAAATGTAAGTGAGGACGTAGTACACTGGAAGTTCATATACTGTCGGCAGGAGTGGAAAACTATTACAGTATTTACTAAAGCTGAACATATGCATACTTCATAATCCAGCAATTCCACTCCTAGGTATATACTTAAGAGAGATGTGTACAGATGTTTACCAAAAGCCATTGTCTGTGATAGCTACCCAATTGGGAAACTACCCAATATCCATCAATAGTAGAATGGAAAATGAATTGAGGCTGATTAACATACTACAATGAGAATGAACTATAATTACACATAACCATGTAGACATATTTCTTGATCTAATCCTGTGAAAAATCCAGAGAAATATTGTAGGTTGCCATAAGTATAAAGTAACAAATGAACAAAACTGACCTATAATGATGAAAGTCAAAACAGAGGTTATCCTTTGGGGATAGCAACTAGAAAGGAGGCTCAAAGGGGAGCTCCAGGGAACTTGTTCCTTGATATAAGTGCTGGTGTACCCATTTACCCTCCTGAAAATTCATTGAGCTATACTCTAGGAATTGCATACTTTTTACATATTATATCTCAATAAATTAGTGAAGGGGAAGGAAGTGATCTGGTGAATAAAACAAAACAAATAACTCAGCAGTTAAGTAAATATTTTCTTGGAGCCATAACCTTCCCATTTCCCTTTCTTCCTCCTCCCTCCTTTGTATTCAGAAAATTTCTCATTATAAGGAGAAACTTTGGCTGCTATCATGTCAGCCTACATCTGGTTTGCAGTTTCTGCTCCCTCCTTCCAAACCCCATCTCTTCCCAACCTGGCAGAGCTCCTACCAGCTTCCAGACTGTCCAGAGTTAGCCTTTACTGCCATAGTCCCTGAGGTCTAGGGGGTAAGACCTTTTCTCAGCTTAAATAATTATATTTTCGAAAGCCCTATTTCCAGATAAGGTCACATTCTGAGGTTCCAAGTGAACATGACTATTTATGACTCACCTCAGATCTATTACAAAATTTTCTCCCACTTTGCAGATTGCTTTTCCACTCTCTTACTAGTATCTTCTAATGAATATAAGTTACAAATTTTAATGTAGTTCAGTTTATCAATTATCCCCTTTTATGGTTAGTAATTATTGCATTTATGAGATATTTGGGTCCCTTCAGCCAAGGAGCATGTCTATAAATAGGCTTCTACTAAAACTCCTCCTTCTTGGTTCTTGTGCACCAGGCCCCTCTGGTCAGTGCCTGGAGTATATCCTTAATGCCTGCCAGATCCAAGACTGGTGGCCTTGGATCCTGCTCTGTTCCCACCAGCCCCTTCTCTATGGTTGAAGCCCCTGACCCCTACCCTCTAGCCTGCTGGCTAGACTCCTACCACGTATGTGTGTATCTCTCAGAACCCTATGTCCCATATGTTCTCCCAAATCTGGATTATCATTTACATTTTTCACTGCTGGTCTTCTGTTGTTAGGGGCACTGGGCTCAGACAGCCTGGCTTGTCTTTCTAGGCCCATCTTCCTTAGCTGAGTTGCTGCTCCCCACCCTCATATGGGTCTAATTATGTTCCCCCAAAATTCATATGTTGAAGCCTAACATCCAATGTGACTATATTTGGAAATAGGGTCTTTAATGAGGTAATTAAGGTTAGGAGTGGGCCGTGACCCAATAGGGCTGGTGTCCTTATAAGAAGAGGAAGAGACAGCAGAAATGTGCATGCATAGATAAAAGGCCATGTGAGGACACAGAGAGAAGGCAGGTATTTTTAAGACAAAAAGAGAAGACTCAAGAGAAACCAACCATGTAGGCATCTTGATCTTGGACTTAAAGAACTGCAAAAAAATACATTTCTGTTGTTTAAGCCACCCAGTCTGTGGTGCTTGGTTACGGCAGCCCTAGCTGACTGATATAAACTTACACTGGTGAGTGGGCTTCTCCTGTCCTCCCTGGTATCCAGCATTGAGCTTTCCCAGAAGCAGATACTGAGACAAGGATTTGAGTGCAAACAATATATTTGGGAGGAGATAGAAGAAAATATCAGCAGAGGGGTGAGAGAAGGAAAGGCAGCCAATAAAAAAAGGTGCCCTATCAAGCAGTTTAACACACTGTGAACACTTGGAGCTCAATCCTGCTGGAGATCTCTAGACATGGACCAGAGTCACTGCAACTGAGGGCAAGGAAGTCAGGGAATTCATCCTTTGCCTCCCATCACCACTGGCTGAGGGCACATGGACCTGCCCTGTGTGTGGGCCAAGAGTGAGCCCTCAGGTGGAGGATCTCAAGTGCATGTGGATAAAGTATAGAGGGAACAGTGAGAACAGAGAGATGGGGGCTGAGTGGATATGGGCTGGGCCCCACAAGTGCTTGCTACATCTAGACTTGTGGGTTGGGACAGAATATCCTTTGGCTTGGGGCAGAACACCCCATTCTGTCTGCGAAGACTCTACTCTCTGGGCCTATGACCCATGTCTCCTGTTTGGGGAAGCTTTCCTCTAACCACCCTTCCCAGCTGGATTGAGTGACCTTTCTCTGCTCCCAGACAACATTGCACAATGTTGAATCACAGAGAGCCCCATCATCACTTTTTCACACTTACTGTTTCCTTCCTGGAAGGTGAGTTTTTTCCATTCATTTTTTCACTGACTCACTGATTCAACAAATTTGTATGTTCATGTGTGTGTGTGCTCTGCATTGTTCTAAATGCTGAGATCAAGAGGTAAATATGACGGATGTGGTCCCTGCTGTTATGAGTGCATATTCTACTAGAAGGAATTAACATCAAGTAGAAAAATGATTATCCAGTAAATTATTAATGATATCTGGGGTGCATGTTTTGGTAGAGAAGCACAGGGAGCTTTGAGAATGTATACTGGGGGAACCTGAATGAGGCTGGGGGGTCAGAAAAGCCTTTAAACAGAGTGACCTTTGCATTTAGCCTTGAAGAACAAGGTGCTGGTTATTCTCCATTTGCATGTAGTCACATGCATACACACACACGTGTGCACGCACGTGCGCGCGCACACACACATGTACACTGCCCCTGCAATTCATTCTTCTCTACCCTCCTCTGCCCTGATCAGTGCCAGGAAGATGACCTCTACGGACAGCATCTTCAAGCTTCCTGATCCTCTAGCTGCCTCCTGGGTTCTGCTCGTCCTGCTCCTTTCCTGCCTGGCCATAGCTCTTGCAGTGGCCTATGTATCTCCATGGACTCAGCTCCTGTGGGGTCATCCCTTGGTCACAGATATAGCTCTTTGGGCTCTGTAATATTATTCTTGCTCATGCCCCTCATGCCTAAAGGTGGTAACACCTTTCTGCTTCTGCTAGTCTTTGGGTGCTCCACCATCCCTGTGTTCTCTTGAACACTGCTGCGTCTGTACCCACTCCTTTCATTAAAGTCTCTTTCCCTAAACACTTTGCACCTACCATATGTTTCCTGCTGGGACCCTGACCAAAGAAAAGACAACTGGACTAATCGTGATATGAGATATCACTTGTAAAATTTTTTTTTTTTTTAACGCCTACAGCACCTGGTCTTCTTAGGTGGTCTCCCATCCAAGTACTAACTAACCAGGCCTAACCCTGCTTAACTTCCGAGATGTAAAATTCTTAATCTTTTAGCAGGAATTGAAAAGGGACATCTCTTGCAGAGTTCTTAATCATTTTAGTAAATCTAGTTAAGTTTTCTTCCCTTCTTTCTTTAGGAAAAAGACCCTCTCCCTCAAATCCTGATAATTGCCCCAACACTGGTGACTCAAATCCTCTGGGTCATCTGCCCATTGTTAGCAGAAATGGTGTTAGGCCAGACAGGGCCCTTAATGTCTGTGAGGGGAGGGGACTTTAGGCCAAAGTCTTCTTTACCCTTTAAGAAATATATTAACCAAGCCTGTTTCCCTTTATGAGTAAAGGGAGTCAATAGACAAATCAATAATAGAAATGAATAGATATATGATTTAAATAACTAGTTCGTATTTTCTTTTCCTTGTTGGAGGAGGCACTTCAGCATGAAACCCAAGACCCTGCCCCGACTAAGGCAAAAAGCAAAAGAACTCCATGAAATCTCAATAGGCGGGGACTACGACCTTTCTCAGCAGGAAGAAGATACATAAGAGGCCTCTTGCCCCCTCAACATCCATACTACTAATAAGGGGGTTCATGGTTCTTAGAAAAGAGCTAGGCAGGGAAGTTTGGGGGTTTCAGGTCTGCCTGCAAAGATACTGAGGTCATCCTATCCTAGAAAGAGTCCGCCCTAATCCGCCCACAATTAAGCAAGCCAGAAGGCATTTTTAAGCTAAAAGTAACTCATAGAAAGAAACAAGTGAGCAGAGAATTAGGTACTAGTTTAAGCCAATCACTTACATCTGCACAATGAAGACCCAACGACTTTCAACTCACCTGAGCCTCATTATACCATCATTGTAATATGATGCATATGCCCAGAAATTCATTAATATTATTATAACAGACTGAATTCTGGGAACAAACATGCTCAGAAAGCAAATGATAAATCACTGAGTCCTGTCAATCTTAGTTGTCAATCAAGGAAGCCCACCCCTCTAAGAAAAGTAAGCACCCATAGCAAATAGGTATTAAAAACCCCAAAACCTTTGTTACCCCTTTTGCATGTGCAAAGGCCCTGTGGCAGGAGGCAGTGAGGCATATTCAAGTAACTGAAAGGAAGCCAGCATGATTGGGACAGAGAACAGGGGTGGGAGGTGAGAAAAGTGAGTTGGAGTTTGGGGGGTGGGCAGGCTGGGGTTGGAGCAGGCAGGACTCAGATCAGCAGTAGCTAACACTTGGGGCTGACTACATGCCAGGCACTGTTCTATAGTGCTTCACCCATAAGAGCTCTTAACATGGCACAAATGGAAGGTCTGTTACTAGTCTCTTTTTACATATGAGGAAACTGAGGCACACCTGGCAAGTGGTGAGACCAGGATACAAATGCAGGTTGTCTTGCTCCGAAGTCCACACTCTTCATCTCCAGGCTCAGGAGACTATCTGGGTTTTGTGGAGACTAAAGCTTACTCAATTTGGCAGCCCTCTTTTTAAAAAGAACACAAAGCTACCAAAGGAGGTGCAGAGATTTGGAAGGGGTTGCAAGTGAGAGACCCTAAGGTCGAAGCTTCCTGAGGTTCACAGAGAATCCCCGCCAACTCTGCTCTATTGCCACCTATACAGAGTGTGTGTAAAGCATTTTTTTTTTTATCTGAAACACAATGGAGAAACAGTAAAGGTTTCAGCAAGGGAGTGACAAGAGTAGAGGAGGAATTTATAAAGACCCCTCTGGCTGTTGTAAGGAGGACAAGGTGGGATGTGGAAGACCAGTAAGAAGGCTCCTTGTTTGTCTTCACAAGCCTGCAGCACAGTGTCTGGAATCCATTTATTTCACAAATGTTAGTTGACAGCTTACCAAGTGCCCAGGCACTGTCCAAGGCTCTGGAAGTACGTGGTGGACAATACCCAGCTGAGCCCTTACTGAAGCTGAGTGAATGAAAATGAATGCCTGTCTGCTGTCCCAGTGAGACCTAATCCTCAGGGAGCAGGGAGAGGCCAGAGGAGACACAGTGTGTTAGGAGAGTTTCACCAGCACTGGGCAGCTCTCCCAGAAGGTAGGCAGTGTTTTGCTTCGGGTCTGTTAAAAATAAATACAGTCATATACCGCATAACGATGTTTCAGTTAATGATGGACTGCATATACAATGGTAGTCCCATGAGGTTATAATGGAGTTTCTTGTAAGAAATGGAAAGATACGTGGTTCAGGAGGAGTTGTTTTTTTTTTTTTCCTCTGACGGGAGCATTATCTGTGGTCTTGACAATAGATTCCCCTCATTCACAGCACCTCAGTTTTGAGTACACATATTATACCCCAATCAGTCAGCCACTGTCCTATTGCAGCACAGAGGAACCTGTTCCCTGTGCTACATATTTAAAGGATGCTCCAGCCCTCCCAGATCTAGCTTGATGGTCTTCAGAGTACGTGGTTGTAAATTCTCTGTTGAGGACCTAAGATTCTGTACAAGGACACAGGCCCACAGGAGCTGTCATAACAAGAGTTAAGTGCCACTGCCATAAAAGCTTCCTGTGGTGGTGTGGAGCCAGCCTGTCCCTTTACTTTGGAAATCTTTTCAGGTTGTAATAAGGTAAAGCACAGATAAGTTTAATTTCTTCCATCAATGCCAGAGAAACACTTTGGTGCCAGGCAGGGTCAATGGAACCCACAACAAATTTCCAAAGTCAAAATATTGAGTCTTCAGTTCTACACCTTCTCCATGTTAAATACTTATTTTTCATGAGTACCACAATTTTCTTAATCTGACAACTGTTCCAACATGCAATAGCCCAAATCACATTGCCATGACAATCCCCTATGTTCCTTTATCTCTCTATCTTGATTTCTTAATTAATTAATTAATTAATTTTTTATGGCGACATTGGTTAACGAAATCTAATAAGTTTCATCTGTACACTTTAACAGTAAGGCATATATATATTTACACTATGTGTTCACCTCCTACAGTTAGATTTCTATCTGTCACCACATATTTGACCACCTTTACCTTGTCTATTTCCCCCCACCTCGCCCCCTACCCTCTGGTCTATACTAGTCTATAGACCACGTCCATGAGTCTCTGTTTGTTTGTCCTGCTCATTTGGTGCTTTTAGATTTATATCCAACATATAAGTGATATCATGTGATTTTCAACTTTTATCTGTCTTGGTTATTTCACTTAGCATGATTATCTCGAGGTCCATCCATGTTGTTGCAAAGGGCAGTATTTCATCTCTTCTTATGGCTAAGTAATATTCCATTGTATATATGTACCACAGCATCTTTAGCCAATCATCTATCATAGGACACTTTGGTTGCTTCCATGTCCTGGCCACTGTGAATAAGGCTGCTATGAACATAGGTTCATATCTTTTAGAATATGGGTTTTCAAGTCTTTTCGGTAAATACCCAGTAGAGGGATTGCTGGATCATATGGTAGATCAATTCTTAGTTTTTTGAGGAACCTCCATACTGTTTTCCACAGTGGCTGTATCAATTTGCAGTCCCACCAGCAGTGTATGAGGGTTCCTTTTTCTCTGCATCCTCTCCAACATTTGTTATTACTTATCCTATTGATTATATCATTCTAACAGGTGTGAGATGGTGTCTCATTGTGGTTTTGATTTATATTTCTCTAAGAGCTAGCGATGTTGAGCATCTTTTCATATATTTGTTGTCCATTTGTATGTCCTCTAGGGACAAGTGTCTGTTTAGGTCCTCTACCCATTCTTTGATTAGATTGTTAGTTTTTTGTTTTTATTGAATTGTATGACTTCTTTGTATATTTTGGATATTAGGCCCTTATTGGAGGTCTTGCTTGCAAATATATTTTCCCATTCAGATCGTTGTCTCTTTACCTTGTTGACAATTTCTTTGCTGAGCAGAAGCTTTTTAGTTTAATGTAGTCCCATTTATTTATTTTTGCTCTTACTTCCCTTGCCTTTGAGGTCAAATTCATAAAATATTCTTTAAGCCCAAGGTCCTTGAGTTTAGTTCCTATGTTTTCTTCTATGCATTTTATTGATTCTGGTCTTATATTCAGATCTTTAATCCATTTTGAGTTAATTTTGGTGTGTGGTGATAGATAAAAATCTAGTTTCATTCTTTTGCAGGTGGCTTTCCAATTTTCCCAGCACCATTTATTGAAGTAGCTTTCCTTTCTCCACTATATGTTTTTTGGCTTTTTTGTTGAAAATTATTTGCCCATATAAATACGGGTTTACTTCTGGACTCTCAATTCTGTTCCACTGGTCCTTGTGTCTGTTTTGCTGCCAATACCATGCTGTTTTGATTATTGTCACTTTGTGGTATAATCTGAAGTCAGGCAGAGGGATGCCTCCAGCCTCGTTCTTTTTTCTCAGGATGGCTCTGGCAGTTTGGGGTCTTCTATGCTTTCATACAAATCTAATGATTTTTTTTTTGTTCTATTTCTTTAAAAAATGTCGATGAGATTTTCATGGGGATTGCATTAAATCTGTATGATATTGTCATTTTAACTATGTTGATTCTTCCAACCCAAGAACACTGAATATCTTTCCATTTCTTTGTACCTTCTTCGATTTCTTTTAATAGGGTTTTATAGTTTTATTATATAGGTCCTTCACATGTTACGTTAAATTTATTCCTAGGTATTTTATTATTTTTGTTGTAATCACAGAAGAAATTTTTTATTCTATTTTTTTTCTGACACTTCATTATTAGAGTTTAGGAACACTATGGATTTTTGAACAATGATTTTGTATCCAGAAACTTTACTGTATTTACTTATTGTTTCTAGTAGTGTTCTTGTGGAGTTTTTAGGGTTTTCTACATAGAGAATCATGTCATCCGCAAATAGTTACAGTTTGACTTCTTTGTTTCCTATCTGGATGTCTTTTCTATCTTTCTCTTGCCTGATTTCACTCACTGGACCTCCAATGTTATATTGAATAACAGTGGTGATAGTGGACAGCCTTGCCTTGTTCCTGATCTTAGAAAGAAGGTATTTAGTTTTTCACCATTAAGTATAATGTTGGTTGAGGGTTTGTCATATATGGCCTTTATTATGTTAAGGTACTTTCCTTCTATACCTATTTTGTTATATTTGATCATAAATGGATGCTATATCCTGTCAAAGGCTTTTTCTGCATCTATTGATATGATCATATGATTCTTATTTTTTATTTTGTTTATGTGGTGTATCACATTAATCGATTTTGTATGTTGAACCATCCCTGTGCCTCTGGGATGAAGCCCACTTGATCGTGGTGTATGTATAATCTTTTTAATATGTTGTTGTATTCGATTCACCAGTATCTTATTTAGGATTTTTGTATCTGTGTTCATGAGAGATACCAGTCTGTAGTTTTTGTGTGTGTGTGTGTTACCTACCAGGTTTTTGTATCAGGGTAATATTGGCCTCATAAAATGAGTTGGGAAATATTGCCTCCTCTTCGATTTTTTTTGGAAGAGATGGAGGAGGATAGATATTAAATCTTTGAATGTTTGGTAGAATTCACCAGTGAAGCCAATGGTCCTGAACTTTTACATTTTGTCAGGTTTTTGATAATTGTTTCAATTTCCGTACTACTGATCGGTCTATTTAGATTTTTCATTTCTTCTTGATTTAGTCTAGGAAGGTTGTATTTTTCTAAGTACTAGTCCATTTCTTCTAGGTTATTAATTTGGTGTTATATACTTTTTCATAGTATTTTTGTATGATGCTTTATATTTCTGCGGCGTCTGTCATAATTTCCCCTCTTTCATCCTTGATTATGTTTGTTTGTGTCCTTTCTTTTTTTTCTTTAGTGAGTCTAGCCAGGGGTTTGTCAATTTTATTAACATTCTCAAAGAACCAGCTCTTTGTTGCATTTATTTTTCTATTTTTTTGGTTTTCAATTTAATTTATTTCTACTCTAATTTTGATTATTTCTTTCCTTCTGCTGACTTTAGGCTTCATTTGTTCTTCCTTTTCTAGTTTTTTAAGATGAAGTGTTAGGTTGTTTATTATTTGAGCTCATTCTTGTCTTTGAAGATAGGCCTATACTGATATGAACTTTCCTCTTATGACTGCTTTTGCCATGTCCCAAAAGTTTTGATATGTTGTTTTGTCATTATCATTCATTTCTATGTATCTCTTGATCTCTCTTTTTATTTCTTCTCTGACCCAGTTATTCTTCAGTAGCATGTTGTTTTATCTGCATGTGTTTGTGGTTCTTCCTGCTTTATTTTTGCAGTTGATTTCTAATTTCAAAGCATTATGATCAGAGAATATGGTTGGTATAATTTCAACCCTCTTATATTTGTTGAGGCTATCTCTGTGTCCCAGTATGTGGTAAATCCTTGAGAATGTTCCATGTGCACTAGAGCAGAATGTATAAGCAACTGTTTTTGGATGAAAGGCTTTATAAATGTCAATTATGTCCAGTTGGTCTAATGTGTCATTTAAGGATGTTATTTCCTTATTGATTTTCTGTTTGGATGATCTGTCCATTTCTGACAGTGGGGTATTTAGGTCCCCTACTATGATAGTGTTTTGGTCTGTTTCTCCATTTAATTCTATTAGTAATTGCTTTACATGTTTTGGGGCTCCCAGATTGGGAATATAGATATTAATAAGTGTTATGTCTTCTTGGTACATGATTCTGTTTACAATTCTGAAGTGTCTCTCAGTATCTTTCTTTACCTTTTTTGTTTTAAAGTCTATTTCATCTGATATTAGTGCTGCTACTCCCATTTTTCTCTGAATGCCATTTGCTTGAAATATCATTTTCCATCCTTTCACTCTGAGTGTATATTTGTCTTTGGAGCTGAGATGAGCCTCCTAAAGACAGCATATGGTTGGATTTCCTTCTTAAACTCTGTGCCTTTTTATTGGTGAGTTCAGTCTTTTTACATTTAGGGTGATTATTGAAATATGAGGTCTTCTTTTAGCCATTTTATCTTTTGCTCAGTGTTTCTATTACTTCTTTGTCCTTGTGTTTCTGTTTTCTTTATTTTGGTTGTCTGTGGGTTTTGCCTCTGGTTCTTCTTGTTTTATGTTATATATTTTGGTTCTGAATCTTCTGTGTGTGGTTATCATTATAAATATGTAAAGGATAGTTGTGTGTATGTGTGTGTGTGTGTGTGTGTGTGTCCATTTTCTTCTGTGTGTGCCTTATCTCCATTCCCCTTTATGAATTTGGATCTTTGAATCCTCCCTTTTTCAGTCATTGTTGTCTCAATTTGTCCCTATGTATGTTGAATATGCATTACTATCTTGCTATAGCAATTATCTTCCTAATATTTAAGCTTATAATACCCTGTTCTTAGTAAGGGTTGCCCTCCTCTGCTTCTATTTGCCTGATAGTCACTTTAATCCTAATTATGTATTCTTTTTTGGTCATTTTTTTTTAAGTGAGCTGACCTCTTTCAGTATTTTCTGTAGTGCAGGTCTCGTAGTGGAGAATTCCCTCAATTTTTGTATGTCTGGAAAGGTCTTAATTTCTCCTTCATATCTAAAGGAGAGCTTAGCTGAATATATTATTCTGTGCTGGTAGTTCCTTTCACTTAATAGTTTGAATATTGGATTCTACTCCTTTCTGGCTTGTAAGATTTATGCTGAGAAGTCTGATAATAATCCAAATGGTTTTCCTTTATAAGTTACTGTCTTCTTCTCCCTGACTGCCCTGAGAATTCTATCTTTGTCATTGATTTTTTATCATTTTAATACAATGTGTCTTGGTGAAAGCCTTTTTGGGTTGAGATAATTGGGTGTTCTGTTGACTTCTTGAATTCCAAGCTCCAGCTCTTTCCTTAGATTTGGGAAATTTTTGTCAACTATTTTTCTGAAAATGCTTTCTAGTCCCTACTCCTTTTCCTCACCTTCAATAATGCCCATTATTCTTATGTTTCCTCTCCTGATTGTATCAGCTAGTTCTTGCACTTCTCTTTCATTATTTTTCATTCTTTGGTTTCTCTCTTCTTCCTTCTGATTTATGTTTTTGATATCACTAATTATTTCCTCTATTTGGTCAACTATATTTCCCAAGCTTGCTATTTCATTTTTCAACTCTTGCTATGTTTTGTTTGTTTGTTTGTTTCTTTTTTATCTCTAGAAGATCTATTTTTTTCTTTTTGAGCATTTCAATCTCCTTGCTAAAGAACTCATTCTGCTCATCTAGTTGTTTTTTTTTCAGTTCCTGAAATCATTGATATGACTCATTTAGGAACTCACTGAATTTTTTCAGTAGCACCATCCTGAATTCTCTGTCATTTAAGTTGCATATTTCTATGTCTGTAAGCTTATTTTCTGGAGAATTTTCTCTTTCTTTCTGAGATGCCTTATGACCTTGGTTGTTCATGGTGTTTAATGGACTATTTCTCTTCCTGGGCATTACTGAAGATGTATTCTGCTTTTTCCAGAAAGAAGATTTATTATATAAAGGTGTCTCTTTAGACTATTACAAAGAAGGTGCTTTTCTTTTGGTTTCCAGTAGGTGATGTCTAAGTCTCTTGGATTGCTGCTTTATGCAAAGTCTTAATAATGTCTTTTTATTTTCTTGTAGATATTAAATCACACTCACTACCCTCACTCTTAGTCTCTGTCAGTGTTAGCAACAGTTTCAGTAGTATTTGCTGATTCCCCTGGGCTCCGCAGTGTTCAGTCTTGGAGGATACGGGGAGAGGGGCCCTTTAGGTTGGGGAATGAGGGCTGTGGCTCAGTCTCAGTTTTGCAACTGCGGCTGGTAAAAATCAACTGTTGTTTCTCTGCCATCCCGCTTTCCTGGTTTCTGCCTTGATGACTGGGCCCTGTCACCAGCTTTGTGGAGCTCATAGCTCTCCCAGGCAGGCCTGTTCAGGGAACTTGCCACACCTTCTCCCCTCCTCCTCCTCCTACAGGGAGCTCTGGAGGCTGCGAGAGGCAGCTTTTTGTTTCTCCTAGTCCACTTCCTGACACCCAGGGTTCTGACCTGTGGTAGCTCTTATGTGCAAATCCCATATTCAGACGTGCTGGTATGCAATTTGGGTGTTTTTTGTTGTTGAGTTTTGATGTTTAGCTTATTGTTGTTTCAAGGGGAGAGATCTGGGGATGTCTCTCACTCTGCCATGTTTGTACAAACTCCTCCATCTTGATTTCTTATTCCTACTGATATTTGGGGCACCTCTCACTGCCTCCTGACAGTCACTATTAAGATGATCTATGCATTACCCATGTAGTTTCTCCTCAACATTGCCAGTCAATCCAGCCCACATCCCTGTTCACGGAGCAGCACTGACAGTGTCGATGCTCTATTTCTGCTCTGTTAGAAGGAAACAGGGGTAGAGCTTGTGGGACAGTGTTTATAAAGTCCACATTAATGTCCAGTAATGTCCTGGGCCTTTTCATTCAATAACCACCCACTCACCAACTCACCCAGAGCAACTTCCAGTCCTGTAAGCTCCATTCATGGTAAGCACCCTATGTCATATGTTTACTGTACCTTTTCTATATTTAGAAACGTTTAGATACACAAATACCATAATTGTGTTTCAATTGCCTACAGTATTCAGTATAGTCACATGCTGTACAGATTTGTAGCCTAAGAGTAATAGGCTATACCATATAACCCAAGTGTGTAGTAAGCTATTTCATCTAGGTGTGTGTAAGTTTTTTTATATTGTTCACAAAATGACAAAAACACCTAACAATGCATTTCTCAGAAAGTATGTCTATCATTAAGCAACACATGACTTTAAAAGGAAACCTCATCTTAAATGGTGTCAGTAAGCCCTAAGGGGGAGCTCTCACAGTTTGCTACCTAGACCCAAAACAAGAGGACATATCACAACAAGAGGAAGGAAGAATTTTTCCTTGCCCAGCAAAACACCTCAATCATCACCTGAACCTTTTTACCTGCTTGCCTTCAGGTTGAGTTCCTGGTTATAGCCCGGCCAATAAGAAACTGCACACTCAGCCAATGAGAAGCCACAACTACCCTGAACTCTTTGGAAACAGCCCCTCCCAACTTTCTCTTTTTTCCCCAATTAAGCAAGCCCCTCCCCTCAATTCTTTCAACGGGTTAGTAGTAGTTTGCTTATATTTCCAAATAAATCCATTTGGCTGGTAAAATAACTGGCTCTTCTGTTCTATAGGATTAACAAGTATAATAGCAGCAGTGTGGAATCTAGAAAAGAAAAACCTGTTTCCTGGAATCGGAAATAGACAAACCTTTTTTGTCTGTTTGTAACCAGTTACTTCATTTATCTTCATGGTCGTTCTATGAGGGAGGTTTTCTTAACCCTTTTTATTCAAAGAGACAAGTTCAGAGAGGGGAGGTGATTTGTTCAAGGTCACACAGCTAGTATGTGGCAAGACCAAGGTTCAAAGCCAGGTCTGCCTCATGCTTGTGCCTGTTCCTGCCTCTGAGTGTCTTAGGATCCTGTCTTCTGTCTCCCTCCCTTCAAAAAAGGTCCTGAGGTTTGCTTGCCCCAGGCTCTGTCCTGGAGCCAGAACTACTCTGCAATTACGTAAGGAAATCAAAGCAATATGGTACAGCACTTGTAGAGGCTACAAGGGCTGCAAACTTTCAACGAGCTAAATCAAAAAGGAAAATGCAATCAGTCCCGTGATTTTCAACATCCAAAATATAAAACAAACTGCTGGTTGCCTGGGAGAAGTGCAGCTCTTCCTAATTCTGAGTCCTGAGAAAAGTTTCTCCAGAAGATTCTCAGAAAGAGTCACTGGGTGAGACTGTGACCAGGTCATAACCACAGTATCCTGCTAGAAGTTGTGCATTCAATGAGGCTTGTCATTACTCAGAAGTTAGAAAGCTAGTAGAAGAATGGTGAAAGCTACAGGGAAAGCCAGTCACAAGATATAAAAATATCAAGAAACGTAGAGGCCAAAAACTCTGTCTGAAAGTGGTAATT